>SRLM01001195.1:918742-1102453 GCA_015708895.1 Populus ilicifolia | reverse complement strand
ATAAACTAGTTAGAATTAATTTGTTAAATTTAATTATATAATAAAAGTTTTAAAAAAATATTAAATGATAAAATTTAATATAAAAAATATAATATTAAAAGATAAAAATAAAAATAAGTTAATAAAAATACTAAATGGCTAATAAAAAAGGCATGGACGGCTAGGCACTTGGAAATGAGACAATCTCGCGTGCTGGGCCCCACGTTTAGAGCCCACAACGTCTCATAAATTAACATTACGCGTTGTTTTGTTAATGTTAATACTCTAGAGAAAGAAAGGAAAAAATAATGTCATCTGTTAATAAGTAGTAATTTCTGAATAAAAGGATGGTCCTCCGAGCAACTGACCTTTCGAAAGATCCCAATACCAAGGTTAATTTACATTAGTAATATTCTAATGCAGATGCCGATGCCGATGCCGATGCTAATCCTCATCCACCACACGTTGGATTTGCGCGGTTTAATGTCAAGGGTCCCATGAAAACTACTTCTGAGGACACGTTCTGCCTCGAATAAAAAGGCATGAAAGGCCAAACCATACATCAAATTCTGCTACAAGGTCATCTACAAAGAGAAACACAACTTGAACAGAGAATACGAAATGAAGCTAGTCTGGTCCCCTGAAACAGCATTAAAGGCCTACATCGATACAGTCAAATCTGTAAGAAAAGAAACTCTCTTGATTGTTTTACACAATTAATTGCAATTCATATTCATGGGTTTTAATCTGATTGCAGTGTGAGGTTTTCCAAGAATCCAGTGTGGCTGAGCTTATTTCAGCCATGGCTGCAGGATGGAACGCCAAACTTATAGTTGAAACATGGTCACAAGGTGGAATTCTTGCCACAAGTATTGGTCTAGCCATAGCCAGCCGCCACACAGATGGAAGACACGTTTGTGTTGTGCCTGATGAGCTATCAAGATCAGAATATGAGGAAGCCATGGCAGAGGCTGGGATGTCACCAGAAATTATTGTCGGGGAAGCAGAAGAAGTGGTAGAGGGGCTGTCGGGCATCGACTTCTTGGTGGTGGATTCACGGCTAAGGGATTATGCAAGAGTATTGAGGCTGACAAAGCTGAGCAGCAGGGGAGCAGTTTTGGTGTGCAAGAATGCTAGTTCAAGGAACGGATCGAGTTTTAAATGGAGAAATGTCGTTGATGATGGATCGCGACGACTTGTGCGTTCTGTATTTCTTCCGGTAGGGAAGGGATTGGATATTGCACACGTTGCAACCAGCGGGGGCAGTTCGAGTAATTCAGGCAAGGATGAAAGCCGATGGATCAAGCATGTTGATAGACAATCAGGAGAGGAGCACGTTATCCGAAAGTGATCGATCGCCCATGGATATGATCTTGATGTTCTTCAGTTTTGTGCATAGAAATTCCCCTTTCTCTTGCCTCTTTTCCATTTCTTTAGCAAACAATTACTTGTACAGATAAAACTTCAAAGAAAAAAAAAGCACAGAGACATTAGTTACTCTTGATTCTTTTTTAATATTGCCTCGTTGTTCCTTTTCACCTTCTTCCTTCCTCTGTAACCCCACTGCTAAATAGTGCAGGGATTTTCTGGTGAAATTACCCAGGAACTTCCATACCGTTATCCGATCATTATATTAAACGTCGTTTTGAATCGCAAGAATTTTGATGTCAAACAGACGCGCGCGCACCGGCTATCTGAGAGACTGAACTACAAAGGGCGGGGAATAAATTTGCTTAGCTTTTCTCTTCACAGGAAGTAAGCGTGCTAATGACTTTGCAAGTTGTGAAATATCGAATAGCTAATGCAAAATGAACAGGAAGACATACCAGTGAAACCAATCCACAAGTGTCCAAATCTAAAGCTGTAAAAAGTTTTAGTGTGTATACTGTATCTATTCAATAGCCTAGAATGGTCAGTCATCAAAGCAAATGATGCCTTCTGGCATGGTTATTTTCATCACGACACAGATTTATCGATGCTTCACCTATATTCCTTCAAGGAACATGTAAAAGGAGCAAAATAAACATGTAACCGCATTGACAATGCTAAAACTCTAAACACCAGCAAGTGACAGGGCGTCGACTTAAAATTGCTCCAAAGATTGAAAGATTGCTAGTAAACAAATTAGTCCCAACTGTCCCGACTTCTTCTAAAAGCCTTCTTGTCTGAAAGGGCTTTCTTACTTTTCAGTCGCTTCTGTTCTCCAATAGCAGCCCTATTAAAGCATGGAGATTTTAATAAAAGTCAATCCTGATGCTTTCGCAATCTAATCACGCTGACTCAAATTAGACAACAAGGAATGTTGCATAGAGAAATCCAGATGTTTCTCAGAAACTACCAAGGGTTTTAAAATAAATAAGGCAAGAAAGTAGCAGAGCAAAAGAGTAGATGCAATTGGAAAATACAGATGGTCAGAGCACTTACAACTTGGCAATTTTCTTCTTTTGCTCTTCAGAAGGAGGTGGTGGAACATAAGAAGCCGCATCAATGATTGCCTGTTAGCTCATCAAACCAGGAACAACTTATAAATACAGTGGTAGAAAATGTGATGGAAATATCAAGAAAGGAAATATTTAACAGCATGTTACATGGTGATACAGCTTAGATCAACTGCACGAGTTCAGAATTGTGGAAACATAGGGCAAGCTCGTTTCATTTGTGTCAGACACTAATAGGTCTGCTATCTCATGAATAGTATAGTGTTTATAATAGAAAGCAATGCATGATTGTTTTGCATTTAAAAGCAGCAAACTATCACAGAATCTTTGATACCTGTAGCTTTGCCAAAGCATCATCAATGTTGCCCCTGAGGAAAAGTAGCAGAATCAAACCAATTATATAGCGGCAAATAGGAAAAAGGGATAACAGGAAAAAACAAGAAGCAGAAACTAACTTCTGTGTTCTAGTCTTTGTCGAAGAAATCACAATCTCGCCATCCTTGTTAATGCGATTCTTTTCCTGTTCATAAACAGAACAAATATTGAAGAAAGACCGCATGACCAAAACCACAAAGCATTGATGATTTAGATGAATTAATAGAAGGCACAGCTGAGTTTCCAAAAGAATGGATTTATCTAATTTATTTAATTTCAAGTTCTCCGACAGGAGAGGGGGGTATGCAAAGGTGGTTTCATGTACGCCTACCGATCCTTATATCTAGCTGACTATCTTGATCCTGCCTGACCACAAAAGTGAAACTAGACACGTTGATGACATTACCATTTGCATGATCCTCTCTCTGATCCTTTCACTTAGCCAATATGCATTTTTAACATTGAAGCGCATGTCCACCTTGGTGTTAACTGTAAATACAGTTATGAAACCCAGGATTAGGGATCACAGGACACCCAGGATTGGGGATCATAAGACATCAGAGGGGAAGAGAACAGACCTTTGTTTACGTTCTGACCGCCAGGCCCACCACTTCTTGCAAAACTCACAGTAACATGGTCTGCATGTACATATAAGTTGAGCTAAAAATTTACTCATAACACAATGAACTGGAATTTATCATAAAGATTGGGGCAAGCAGTATCTTAATCATAGACCAGACAAGGTAATGATTTTCACTTTTCAGCATAAATTGCCAAAAAACAGCTGACAACCATAAACAAAGTAAGAAAACAACAATATTTAACAACCCACAAAGGAGAAAGTATCAGACCCTCACACTCTATGTTTTCATTTTTCAGTAGCTGGTAAAAAACAAAACCTGATATGCTAGAGAATAATATAAGTAGCCATTTCAAAAACATCTTCTCAAAAATACTTAGGCAAATTGGAATGTGATAAAAAGAGTAAGACTAGTAAGACTAATTCCAATTATATGTCTATGCTGGTGTTCAATAGAACCCATTTGTTGATGAGTATATGGATAGGCAAGACGATGTTGAGTTCCATGATTTTTGAAATATTGATTGGCGCCTATATTCACCATCTCAATCAAATTGAATGCTTTAATTTTTTTTTCAAAAAGCATTAAATATAAACTTAAAATTGGAGAACTACTTTTTCAACGTTAGATTTTAGTTTAAAAGGGAAAAGCCATAAAAACTTTGTGCAATCATCAAGAAAACTAACATACTATCTTGCACCAGAATTAGAAATAATCAAAGCTAGTCCTTGTACATCTGTAAAAATTAAAACAAGAGGTTTATTGGACACATGCAAAGAAATCTTAAACAACAAGGCATGACTTTTTGCCATTTGACAATCTAGACACACATATTGAATCTTATTTTTATCAACTAGAATTGAAGAACTAGATGGGACTTTGTTTAATACAAACAAGGACACATGGCCTAATCTATGATGCCAACAAGAAATAGATAGACGAATACTGGAGAGTGCCTAAGGGCTACTTTGACTTGGAGTTGTTGTGAAGGAACAAAGACCATCTTTAAGATTGCCTTAATGTGGAATGTTCCCTGAGTAGTCTTTGATAACACAACAAAGATCGTGAAATTCAAAATAAATATGATTATCATGACAAAATTGTTGTACAGAAATTATATTTTTTTTTTTAATTTCAAGAACAAGTAAAACATTATTTAGGACAAATGGTATGGAAGGAGAAGATATTATAGCAGATTCAGTTTTTATGATAGACAAACCTGCTTCATTTTCCACTTGAATTTGGTCAGATCCATCATTGTCTTCATTATAAAGACTGAAATTGTTGACATCATTCATTAAATGATTTGTGGCTCATGTCGTCTCCAATTGGTTCTGATTTGAAGCGAGAATGACTTGAGGGTTTCAGTTTGATTGGAATTATCCTGGCAGAATGTCCATGTTTTTCACATACTTGATAGACAAGGGAGGGGCGGTTAAACTATCCAAGGCTAGAGTAGGTATTATTACCACCATAGTTATCACCCCCCTGCCCCTGACCTGGATATCCTCCATTATAGCCTTGTCCATAAGTTTGTGAAGATTGTTTGGTTGCAATATTGGCATTAGCATTTATAATTGGTGTGGCTTGTTTGTGATAGTTAAGTTGAGACTCACTTGTCAATGAAAAAGAATAAACATCTTCAAGTTTAAGAGTATTTGACCGCACAATAAGAGTGTAAATTAGGGACTCATAATCAGTTTCTAAACCAACAAGGATGTATGATATTATGACATCCTTGGAGAGGGGTTGACCAACCATTGCAAGTTCATCCACAAGCTTCTTGATATGAAGAAAATAATCAATGGTAGAAGAAGCATCTTTGGTGGTAGTGGCTAGTTAAGTTCAAATATGAGCAATGTGAGCCTTTGATTGGAAGGAGAAACTTTGTTCAAGGGACAGTCACACATCTCGAGACATGACTTCAGTAAGAACACTTTCAGCAACAGGCCATGAGAGTACTCAGAATGAGATTAAGATAGGCAATATTTGGTGAGGGTGAGATATCTATGTTGGAGGGTGAACTTTTGAAGATTGAAGACAGTTTTGGGAGAGAACCATCAATGCAACCCTTGAAGTATGGAACCATATGGACTTTTCAAAGGAGATAATTGTCACAATGGAGCTTGATTGTGACCATGTGAGGCATAGTTGTAAGGGTCGGAAATTATGATGAGTATGGGTTGGAGTTGGAAGAGATAGACGTTCTAAACAACTACCACGCCTCCAGTCTCGATATCTTAAAGCATCACCTAACAATTTAAGTTCAAATATCAACACGCTCATTTTACTTGATAAAATTAAACACAAGATAATGGTTGGCTCATGCAAGTTTTAAGTCCAAGGGGTTTTTATTTGAGGTACTGTGTTAAAAAATAAAATAAATTATATTTTGAGATTTTAACTAACAACTTAACTTTTTGAATTGAGATAATTCTTTAACATGCTCTAATACACTTACAAAAAGCAATAGAATCAGATGAAGCTAATATTGAATCCAAGAAGGGTAGATTCTCATTGTAGATTCTCATCCAAGATTTAATGAATTATCAATAGTCTAGCTAATTAGTACTACCCAGGCAACAAATTCCTTGTAGATACAATTTTTTTCACCAACAAAAATTTTAGCCAGGCAATGAAACCTTGCTCCAATGACATTTCTGCATGGCTTTCATTCAGCAAGGCCAAAAGTAGGATCAATGATTAGTATGCCACAATAACCAGTTATCACAGTGTTTCAATTAAAGCACTGGCCATCACCAGAGTTTTACAGAGCCCATAAAGTCAAAACAGCAAAAAGAAAACCCCCCTACTAAACTTATATAATCATTTTGTCATTGTAAATGATAGATTTTGATTCACTTATTTTCACCAATAATTAAGATTAAGATTGTTGAATTAAGCTCATCTCAAGCTCTGCTGGGTTAATTACGACTAATGAAGCGGGAAAAAAACCCTTAACCAGATAGATGAATTAGAGCAGGTAAATTGAGCTAGATACCATCTATTTGCTTTTCAATGTCTTCATTATTTCCGTCTATTACAGTTAAAAAGCAAACTGCAGATTGGAAAAAAGAATAATAATAATAATAATAATAACGTAAACTAAAAATGATTTAAAAAAAAAAGTGATTAATCCTTTGTGTGATTTCTAAACAAAGCAAATGATTGAAAATACCAAGTGTAATTTTTGGAGGCGGCTCGTTTCCAGCGGCGCTGGCACGATCCTCAGCTTCTTGCAGTAACTGTTGAACTTGAGACAGCCGAGAGGATACCTTCTTGTCATCGGAACCCGCACATTTAATCCGGCTGAAGCTGATTTTCCGATTTGGTACTTTAAGGTTAGCCCAGCGCAAGTTGCCTAGTGTTCTACTCACAGAAGAGGAAGGCACTGGCGGTATTAGCAGATGAACGAGGAAAACTTGTTTGAGGATCATGTTGGTTGAGGTTCTGATAACTGCCATTTTTGTTGTTTGGTTTTTTAAGCGAGTGAAACCTGTTCCATGTGAGATTTGTGGCCGTGTTTGAATTTTAGATCTAGTGGCTCGTGGCCTTCTCACCAGCTATGCGGCCCAGATCGACCACAGGCCTCTCCAACGTGGCAACAGTGACCTTTTTTACAGGGAGCCAAATTTTCGTTCATTATTTATTTATTTATTTGTAAGATTCAGATTTGCAATTCACTCCCTAAAATGAATTTAGCTTGGAGACTCCGCCAGGAGGCAATCCCATCTCAGAAGTCAGAACGGTAGATAAAAACAAAAGCTGCTCATCAACGAGTTTGAGAAGAATTCTTTAGGAATGAAATCATCTCATAAGTTTTTTGAGATATTATCATTAACACATCAAAAGCTAAGGTAAAATACGATAAGGAAGACAGGAGAATATCTCAATACAAGCGCATGGATAGAGAAATCACTGATGGCAATCATGTACGATGAACTTTAATCACCATCTTAATCTGCTGCGGCTGATGCATATGGCTGATTAATGAATAGGTACAAAAACTTCCTATCCCCCGTTCCACTATAGGTGGACGAGCAAGGAAAAGTGGGAAATGCACTAGAAGCATATTTGATGTGTCTCCTCGATTCTTAATTGTTCGGTTTCCATCGAGGATAACCGTTCATGTCTTTGACGTCTGATGAACCTTTCCTCCTTCCCGACTTCTGTACGCGTGAAGATCCTGCCCCAACCATGGTGTCTGGCACCATTCTCTCAGAGTGCTGTGATCCTTCTGTGGAAGGAAGAGCTGCATCTGTCCACTGCTGCTAGTCCCTATATCTCAAAATTATACAGCGAATCAGCAAGGCAAACGTCAAGAAAATGACAATAACAACATCCAAACCACTGCCACTACAAAAGATTTGCTGCTCTGTTGCAATGACAGCAAATGTATGTTAGAAGTCACCACAGATGTTAACGTTGTCATCCCCGCTCGGTCCAAATTAACACTCGATTGACTACATTCACAAATTCATCTAACACATGCGCATCTTATTTAATTGGTGGGACGACTTTTTTATGTGCATTTCAACATCTGAAAACAGACATATGAACAAACACAGACTATCTGCAAAGATAAATGCAAAGTTCAAGTACAAATGCATACCTAAATACACGATTACATCCCCAGCGGTTTCAACCACATCAACTACCCTACACATAATTCTACGCTCGTGGATTGGGATGATTTATCAGCCAGTAAAACAAGAACTAGCTGAATTTTGACACGGATCTTGTATACCTTTAGACTACCGAGGTAAAGTGTGAACTTCTCTTCCTCACCCTGATACAGATGAACTATATTAGCATACAAAAGCACAAATTTATTCTTGGAACAAAACTAAAATGAAGCCGCCCTCATGTTCTAGAGGGCAGTTTTGTATACCCGGTCAATCAAAGACCACGCCCATGTGTATTATGTGCACAGTTGCCACTCAATTTTTATAGAGCTGCATCTATTCAGCAGCCACTCACATGAATCACAAAAGACGATATACAGTGAAAAAATGTTCACATGTCTGTCAACCTTCAATTGCACATCCTGATTACAGCAAATAAGTAGCTTGCTAAAATTGAAGGGGGAAGCATCTTAAGACGAACGACATCTTATCATGCAAGAAACGGCGAGCATTTCAAAGCAGCCAAAGCAACTTACCCATGTTATCAATGCCAGTGAAACTTCCAGTCCATCCAGGCAAATGCTTTCCAGCATTTCCCTTCCAAGCTTCTTCAAAACCAGAGAGCTCATCTTGTAACACACAGATCCCGAGCTTCAGCTTGATCATTTTGGGTGCTTAAATATGAATCATGACAGGATAGATAGATAGCATGACTACATACCTTCATTAAGATTGTGCAATGTCTGCATTGTATCCACCCTACCATCCGATTTAAGCTTCCTTGTAAAACTATGGCCCTATAAAATCAATCCAAAATGTCGCAACACATTCTATGCATCAAAAATGCAAAATGTTGGAAGGTAAGAATATCAAAACGATCATTAGTTATAATATTGAACAAACAAATACCTTATTGTGAAGTCCTCTAGACACCCTGTGAGTTGCTTGGCCAGTAGCACTGTTAGCTTCTTTGCTTTCTTCGAAAGTCACCTGTGTTCCACGAGGACAAATAAATAACAGAACTAAAGAAACAACTGCATACATATCTCAAAATAAAATTACTTACTCCATCACTTCCTGCCCTCCTTGTAATGGAAGAAGTGTAGTAAGCTCCATTTGCACCACCATGAGTGACAGCAGAGCTCTGAAAAGTGAACATGCGTCCTTGTGGTTGTGACTCAATGCCATTGAATCTACTATAATCATTTCTATGCTGCAAGTGCTTGCTCTTTCTCACTGCAACAAAAAGAACGAACATACTTGTTTAAACACTCTGACAACATTATCAAAATAGATAAGATACCACGCACTACAACACATAATACAAGAAGGCATCTCACCTTCAGCTTCATCATCTGGGTCCTCAACAAACGGCTCCTCGCTCCGCCTACCATGTTTTCTAGGATTCTCTTTCTTCTCTTCATCTCCTTCAGCTTTCTCGTTGTCAGAATCTAGCTCTTCAATGATCGGCCCCCTTGATTTCTTAGGCTCTGGAACTTGTTGCTCGATATATCCATAGGGATGCATGTTGTCAAAAGGAGATGGATGCATATTAGCGAAAGGATTTCCACTGGAACCAAAGAAACTCGACTCGAACAGACCTCCAAACGGACGCGTGAAGAAAGGATCATCAAATGGATCCCTTCCACCGAAAAAATCAGAGAGCAAACTTCTCTGGCCCCCAAAACCACCAAAAGGGCCACCATTACCAAAGAAAGGATCTCTGTTACCCCTGCTTCCTCGCATTTTCAAACAAACACAACACAACACCTGAAAAAAATAGTAAAACGCCATTCAATTTCAAAGAAAAAATCCGAATTTTGAATGATCGAAGTGTACTACGATCATAATTTCCATCGCCACATTTATAATTACCATGATTAGCACTTAATTCTGTTTAAGAAAGAAAAAGGCACTTCATGCGGAAAAAAAAACAACGCGCTGATCAAAATACAAAACCCTGGCAACCAGAGGGGGGGGGGGATAGTACCTTCAAGGAGGCTAACGATGACAAATTGGAGAAATTCGAAGATAATCGAACCCTAAGCAGGGATTCTTTGATGTAGGGTTTCGTGAATTTAAATGATGAACTGACTCTGGAAAGGTTATAGTAGGGAGGAGGAAGGTTCTAGTATGCCCGCGATGAGCTGAGAAATTACTATGAGTGAAAGTACATTTTAGGCGCTACAGTTGTACAATGACTACACTTCGGTTCTGTTATTTTTTACTTTTTCCGTGTCAACTTCGTTACTTCATTCCAAATCCATGTCTTTCTCCTTCTGCATCTTTGTACGTTTTTCTTCCTATTATTATGTTGATTGTAATGTTTTTCTTTTAATTACAAGCTTTCTATTTTTCATTTACTGGTCAATGAAAAATTATTTCATTAATTAATAAAAGCCAATAGCCTCTTGAAACTGTTCTAATTTCTTTGATGGGCGTCAGATTTTTGTTCTTCAAGCAACAATTTTGCTCTTGAAGGTGGTATAAAAGAAATATAATTATAAGATTTTAGTTGAGAAAAATATTTATTGGAATTTGATATAAAAGAAGTCTCTTTTTCATTTTCTCCGTTACAGCCCTTCCTTGTAAAAAGTTCGGTTACGAGGTTGTTTGGATGGAATCTTTTGTGTTTAAAAAATATTTTTTTAAATAAATTTTTAATTATTTCTTGAATAGTGCAAGCTGAAAAGGATATGTTTTTTTTTCTTCCAAGTTATTGTTCTTTTAATTCTTTTAAACAATAACCTGAAATTTCATTTTGTAAAATCAACTTTTAATTTAATATCGAGATACGGCATGCAGGTAAAAATAAATCTCAGAACATAAAAGCCATGCCACGGGTTTCTCTTGCCAAAACACGAGGATTAAGGGCGTAGTAGAATTAATCTCGAGTGGATTTACCTAGGCTTAATTGAATATAGAAAGCTTAGGATTTATAAATTTGTTTGATGTTTTAAAAGGTATTGACTTTATTTTTCTATGGGGTATGCGATATTTGGAATATTTTTATTTTTTAAAAATAATTATTGGTTAAGGGTGATATTGTATTGTATATTAATTTTATTTTCGGTATCAAAGCTCCCGATGAAATATTTGATTAACGATGAAGCTATAAATAGGTTAGCTTCGTTTTTTGTATGTTGAAGTTAAAATAGACCCAAAAAATTAATATGTCAAGTGCCACGTGGAGGTTCGTTGATATTAATTTATATGTGATGGTGTTTGCGGGACGTCCCTGTGTGCTCGGTCTTCTGGCAACTTGAAACTTTGCGTGATTAATTACTACCATGTCATGCGAAGATAATATAGATACGAGACTGGTTGTTTACTTGTTTTAAAAGTATTTTAAAATTTTTATTTTTTTATATTTTTATCTATTTTAAATTAATATATTTTAAAATTATTTTAATATATTTATATTAAAAATATTTTAAAATAAAATAAAATAATTATTAATATATATTTTAACATAAAAATTATTTAAAAAATAACCGTAATTATACTTTCAAATAACTTTACATCGAAAAAAATGATTTTATTGTCAGTCCTTTTCATATTTATTATTTATTTTATTATTTTTCTTTAACCTGTGTTTGTTTTTTGTTTTTTTATTATTTTTGCTAGTGTCGTTAATTCTATGCTCATATATATCTAACTATAAAATTGAAATTTAATGTTGAGTCCAATTGTATTGTTTATTAATAAACCTTTAAAGAAAAAAGCAAACACAAAAATGGACCTGTAATGGCCATTAATTATGAAAGCAGGTTTAGAAATGTAATAAATATTATTTTTAAAGTATTTTTTATTTGAAAAATATATTAAAATAATTTTTTTATTTTTTTATTTTTTAACGTTAGCATATTCAAACAATAAAAAAATACTAGAAAGTTAATTTAAAATTAAAAAAATATTTAATTTTTTTAAAAAACACAATTCAACTTCATTGTTATTTACATGTAAAAGCCTATCTTGGCTAGAACTTTTTCAGATTTTTTTTAAATAATTTTTAAAAAAATTATTTGTCTTTAACTGATATGCAGATTTCATCTTTTATTATTTGAAAATAGATATTTTATTGATTTACAAGGTTATTTAAAATATATATTATTCTGTTATTATCAAGCTTCATATTAAATGATAAATTGTTGTCTGATCATGGTATATAAAAAGTTATTTTTGTATTCGAGAAAGTATTTAAAAGGCTTTGTTGTTTCGATTTTTTTCTTTTGTTTTCTTTTTATCATTTTGATATATAGTTTTAAAATTTTTATTTTCATTTTATAACTAGAAATCAAGAACGGTTCAATAAATAAAAAGAAACATGAGAGAGATGAGCGGTGAGTTGCCAAATGAGTCTACATAAGTATTTAATGCCTAAAATTGGATGGACCGACAGAGGGGCTTGATTATAAGTAGTGAATTTCAAGCGGGAGGGTCAAACTAATAAAATTAGATTGGGGGTGATATTAAAACAATTATAAAAGTAGGAGGACGTCCGAGACAATTAACCCCTGAGTTTTGCCATGAAGAACACGTGGAGAGCCCATTGAGTGTTGTTGGTGGCAAGTTGACAGTGTATACAGGTATGGTAGTTTTATCGGGGATTGGTTTATCCCATGGGTTTTCTCATCGAAGCTTTTTATTTGTTGCAAGATATTTTTTTTCAAGAAAAGGCATTTTAATAGAAAGTAGGTTAATGAAAAGTAAATTATTTTTTTTATATTTGATAGTATTATAATAAATAAATTAAAAAATATTTTATAATATTTAACTATATTATTAAAAATAAGTTAAAAAAATAATTTATTTTTAAAAAAATTATTAAAAAATCAAGGATGAAATATGACATGTAAAAAAGTTAAAGGAGAACGGAGTTAAAAAAAATAATTATAATTTTATTAATTATTTTTTATTTAAAAAATAGTAATAAAAAAAATAAAGAGTAAAGCTATTAAATAAAAAAGTTGAAATATAATGAAATTATTTAAAATATAATAAATATTAGTAAAAAATTAGTGATAAAAAATGTTAAATGAAAAATTTTAAGAAAATAAAAAAAATAAAAAAAATAACAGTTAATGCAAAAATTGAATTCTAATAAAATAAATTAAAATTATATTCAAAATAAATATATATATATATATATATATTAAAATAATCAAAGACTAAATTTGATATAATCAATAAATTATAAAATATTTTTTAATTTTTTATAAAATTTAAAAGTATTTTAACTTGAAATAAAAAAATATTTTTAAAAAAATTAAACTAATTTTTTCTTTTAATCATAAAGTGTTTTTTATTGATAAATCACAGTAATAATACAAGCGCTGAAAATTTTGAAAAATCATTTTTTTATGAAATAAACAGCGCCTAAACGTCTTATTTTTTTAAAAAAAGACCATCATCTCAAACCTTGAGGTCATCCCACTGGTACGCACCGGGCTTAATCCTTTTATAGCTCGAACAACCAGGATACCCTTAACTTATCTACGCTAGCCTAGCTCAGGGCTTAGATTCAGGCCCCCACCCAGGATGGTTTTAATAATCACCTGGACACCATTATAAGTATAAACGGCCATCGATCACCTTACTAGTATCTTGAAAATACGATAATGAATATTTTTAAAAATATTTTTTATTAAAAAATATTAAAATAATATATTTTTAATATCAACATATCAGAATAATAATAAAAATATAAAAAATTATTTTTAAAAAAATTCCCAAACATGTCCTAAATTTAACTCGGGTCTCATTGGTTATTTAAAAAACTACATAGCACGTGGTACATTACCAAATGTTTATGAAAGAAATATATTTTATGATGTTATAATTATAAATAAATATTTAAAAAATAAAATTAATAACAAAATTATTTTATAAAAAATCATAGCAAAAAAATAAAATAAAAAAACAATATATGTAAATATTATAGTGGTTTATAGTATTTTATGAGAAAAAGTACACTGTTTACTCCGTATAATTTAGTTTTATTTGTAATTACAATTCTCAACTAGTTTCATATTAAAAAAATAATAAATATAATTTTTAAAAAAATATAAAAACAAAAAGCAAGATGCGATGCAAGGAAAATATTATAATAATATACAATAATTTGACAAGAGAGTTACAGTACTTTCTCGTAACTACAATTCTCAACTGCTCTAATATTAAAAAATAAAATCAATAAAAATAATTTTTAAAAAAATTATAAAAACAAAAATAACAAGAAAAAAATCACATGGAGAAACACTATAGTAATCCATGATGTTTGTTTTTAAAAAAATACAGAGTTAAATTCTCAATCAACCTTATATTAAAAAAATAAAATTAATAAATATAATTTTAAACAAAATCATAAAAAACCCTGCGTGGAAAAACACTTTAGTAATTCATAATGTTTTACGAGAAAAACTACAATTATAATTCATAACCAACTAAATATTAAAAAATAAAATCAATAAAAATAATTTCGTGTAAAAAAAAGACAATAATAAAAAACAAATTGGGGGGAAACAAAACCAAAAAATAAAAAAAAATGACAAGCAATTTTGAAAAAAATCACAGTGTAGAAAATTATGTTGGAAATACTGTAGCAATTTATAATGTTTTTTTAAATTATACAAATAAATTTTTAATTGATTCAATATTAAAAAATAAAATCAATGAAGATAATTTTGTAAAAAAAGTTAGAAAAAAAACCAAAAAAATATAACAATCCATAATAAAAGTTACAGTGCTTTCTTAACATATTTTAAAATATTATTTAATTTAAAAAAATCATAACAAAAAAACTATATAAAAAATACTGTAATGATTCATAATATTTTAAATAAAAAATTATAAAACTAAATTATTAACTAATTTAATATTAAAAAATAAAATAAAAAAATAATTTTATAAAAAATACTATAACTATCTACAATAACATATAAAAAAAATTATAAAACATGACCCTCTATTTCACAGGATTACTTAACATTAAAAAAATTGAATATGCCAGTAAGTTTATAATCAAACAAGCAAATACAAATGTGTATATTTTATAAAAAAATAAAAAAATATCAGGAGATAGATTAAACAGATTAAAATCTACAAGACATAGTCCAATTTAAAACAAAATAAAATATTGAATGTTTGACGACAATACATTTTAGATCATCGTTTCTCGTCAAAAAACAATTTTTATCAACAAAAAACTCTTAGATAAAATTTATTAACTTTTTATCTAAAATTATTATTTTTTATATATTTAATTTTTCAATATACTCATATAAAAATAAATTTTAAAATATTTTAAAAATAATTATTACTATATTCTATAATATCACATGAATAATAAAGAGTGACTTATAAATTTCTATGCCATCAAAACTAATTAATTGGTCTCTTTATAATAAAATATTTGGAAAAGTCTCCTGACAAGCATTAACCATCCTCAACTTGTAGTTTTTTTTTGTTTCGAAGATTCCCCGCCTCCTTTATCTTTAAAAAAACATTTAATTGACAAATTGATTAAATCATAAGAATATAAGTTTTAAATATATAAATAATTGTAAAATCCTTAAACAAATAATAAAATACCATCCGAGATGTATGTACTCTGCTCCGAGTGGTACACTGATTATTAAAACTTCCCAGGCCGCTTGTACATGCATCCCTTCTCTCTTTTTTCAACCTCTCTCCATAGCAGAAAGAAGGGAGAACATCCCAGGAAACCCTCCCTTCTCCAAAATTCCTCTCTCTATACAGAACAGATTATCAGGGTTACTGTCTCTCAAATTTTCTCAATCACAAGAAAAAAAAACCTCCAACCTGATTTCTCTCGCCATTGATTTCAATCCCCGTCTGGTACGCCCCTCTCAATATTTAGGGTTTACTAGCCGGCTTTTTTTTTGTTGTTTTTTTGTTATGCATTGAATGATTTTACCGATTCTGACAAGCAATATTGGTTGTGATTGGAGTATTTGTTTTCCAGTCGAGCTTTTCATAGGCTTCCATTTTTAGAGTCTTGATTTGATTTTAGAGTTTGTTTGTTTCTTCAGCGTTACTGTTTAATTTCAATCCCAGGTTTTATGTTCTTGCATTTTGATTGATTCTTTTTTGCGGATTTTTCGTTATTTTATGGTTCTGGATGGTTTATGGCTATGAACCATTGTTAATATTTTTGTGTTTTGATTTAATAATATCTTGGGGTTTTTATTTTTTGGTTGTTTATTTGTTCTGTTTTGTTCAGCACTGCTAAACTGCACACACCTTTTTCTGTAACTACTGGTTTGGACCTGGATTGATGTTTTTGTTCTGCAAAAAGGATTGAAAAGATCGGCATTATGATGAGCGGGGTCGAGTCTTTAACTTTTTAATTCGTGGGTGAGGGTTTTGATAATCTTCTTTATGTTTTAACAGAAAGATTCATTATGAGTAAGGATCGCAAGACTACCGAACTTGAGGAGGGATGGGAATATATGCAGAATGGGATCTCAAAGCTTAAGGGGATCCTGGATGGATCACTAGAGCAATTCAGCTCCGAAGAATATATGATGCTTTACACGTATATTTCCTTTTCTTTTTTGTTAACGTTGTTTTGATGAAATGGTTAGAATATTCTTGCAAATGTTCTAATCTTTCTTTATTGTCAACACTTCAGAACTATCTACAATATGTGTACTCAGAAGCCACCTAATGACTATTCTCAACAGCTTTATGACAAATATAGGGAAGCTTTTGAAGTATATATTAACTCCACGGTGAGGAGGATTGGCATCTCTTTTTTTCTCTTCAATTTGCTGTTTGGTCCATGTTTATCAGTTATCATCATGCAAGTATAACCACTTTCCTCTAGACATTGTTATTGTCAATGTCTGCATTGTATGATTCGCTGGATAAGGTCTTTTCTTTCCATTCACAATGCAAAAAAGTAAAGCTACAAAACAATGATGTCTGGTGATGTTAGTTCTAAATCAACAGCTGTTTGGTGCGGTGTACAATGAGTTATTTTGTTATGCCATGTTGCATCTATCACTGCAATATAAAACTCTCTTCATTTCAATGATCTTGTAAATTGAGGGTGGGGTATGGGTGGTTTGTTTTTGCAGTGTATCCCTGGGTTTTAGTTTTAGCTATTAAAGAAGTTTCAGCAGTATCGTTTTATCAATGGCCAGTTTGTTTTGCTTATCCTAATGCATAATTCAACTTTTTGGCCTTTTTTACTGTTTAACATTCATAGTTCTGTTTTTCTTTATTAGGTATTACCGTCAATAAGGGAGAAACATGATGAGTTTATGCTGAGGGAGCTTGTAAAAAGATGGGTTAATCATAAAATTATGGTTAGGTGGTTGTCACGCTTCTTCAATTATCTTGACCGTTACTTCATTGCTCGGAGGTCACTTCCACCACTTAATGAAGTTGGACTGACTTGCTTCCGTGATCTGGTTTGCTTATTCCTTTGACTGCTTCATTTTCTCTAACCATCATTTGGATTACTCATTTTCCTGTTTCAGAGATAATTTAAATGATTTTGTTATCAATTTTCATTTTTTCAGGTTTATCAGGAAGTGCATAGTCAAGCCAAGGATGCTGTGCTTGATGTGGTAAGTTACTTGAACTTTTTTGCTTCTTTAGGCAGTGAGATTCAATTCCTCCTAATAACAAAGTTGAAATTATTGTATGTTGGCCAGATTGGTAAAGAACGTGACGGGGAACAGATAGACAGAGCACTGCTAAAGAATGTTTTAGATATATACGTTGAGATTGGAATGTCACAAATGGATCATTATGCAGATGATTTTGAAGCACACATGCTTCAAGGTACTGGTGCTTACTATTCTGTTAAAGCAGCAAACTGGATCCGAGAGGATTCTTGTCCAGATTACATGATAAAGGCAAGAATTTACTTGCATGGGTCTTTCTAGTTGATTTATGATTAACATTTTTTATCCTAAACACTGTTTGTGGACATGCAGGCTGAGGAATGCTTGAAGAGAGAGAGAGATAGAGTTTCTCACTACTTGCATTCAAGCAGTGAGATAAAATTAGTGGAGGTTAGTTGGCTACATATCTCATGCTCAAGATTATTGGTTTCTTCCTTTTCTGTGCTGAAAAATATGTATTTGCTCATTTATCATACCTGTTCTCACATATACCATGTGTTATGCAAATACGTAGTTTTGTTTTGATTACATGATGTGTCTCTGCCTAA
Source organism: Populus ilicifolia (assembly GCA_015708895.1). Lineage (NCBI taxonomy): Eukaryota > Viridiplantae > Streptophyta > Magnoliopsida > Malpighiales > Salicaceae > Populus > Populus ilicifolia. Next base: position 1,084,248 of record SRLM01001195.1, on the reverse strand, counting down.
TGGTAATCAGCTAACTAGACTGTTAAAGGAAGCTATAAAATAAAAAGTTATCTCATCTTGTTCCCTGTCCCTGTATTTGCTGTTTAGCACACTTGGGGAGGACAAGGAATCTTGTTATTATTCTTTTTACTTGGATGCCATGACCTTACTGTCTTGGGTTTTTTTTTAATGAATAGATTGTAGACTAATAAATAGTGACATGTTATGTAGAAAGTGCAACATGAGTTATTGGTGGTCAATGCAAATCAATTGCTAGAGAAGGAACATTCTGGAGTTCGTGCATTGCTCAGAGATGACAAGGTAAATGTTGGTTTGGCGTTGCTTCAAGTCCTGATTCTTACTGGTTGTTGTGTCATATACTGCAAATAATAATATATTCCCGGTTACACCTCGTCAGGTGGAAGATCTATCCAGGATGTTTAGGCTTTATCATAAGGTTACCCGTGGCTTGGAACCTGTTTCTAATGTATTCAAGCAGGTTGGTTGGCATCCTCTGTTTTTGTTATTTTGCTACCAAAAGAGCCCTTTTATCATGTATTTTTTTTTAATTACTGATCCTTCCCACAATTCTCAACAACCTACCCTCTTTTTGTGCTTTGGATAGCATATTACTGCTGAAGGAACAGCCTTGATCCAGCAGGCAGAAGACGCTGTGAGTAGCCAGGTTTGTTGCCGTGATTTTATTCTTTGCATTGCTTGATCTAAATTGGCATTTTAGCATCATTTTAGTTGCTGGATACATGTGTTAAAATTATATTATGTGCGTTCACCTAGAGTTTTTGCATTTTTCATGTGATTTTGACCGTTCTTATAAGCATTATAGTAGTTGGGGGAGGAGAACACCAGTCTTGTAGTTATGATAATGTGTCTTTTATATTTCCGCTGACTCTTTTTTATGGTTACACGGGAAAACATTTAGAGCTGTTTGAGGTTGTAATGCTGACTCCATATTTCCACAGCTATATATATATATATATGTTAGATGTATCTTTTTTTCAATTGTTAATTGTGGTGCTAAAGGTGGTTTTTGCTTCCACAGGCTGCAAATGGTGGTGTTCAGGAACAAGTAAATCTTTTGCCTTCTATGCTTTAGATACCTATTGATAATTGGGAAGGTCAAATAATTGACTTGATGGATTGATTTCAGGTTCTCATTCGAAAGATAATTGAGCTGCATGATAAGTACATGACTTATGTGACTGCTTGTTTTCAAAACCACACATTTTTTCACAAGGTTGGTGGCAGACAACATATTCCAGCTCTTCAAGTTTTGTTTTGTCATTTTGTCTAACATGCTTACTCTCCCTTTTGGGTTGTTAAATAGGCCATGAAAGAGGCTTTTGAGATCTTTTGCAATAAAACAGTTGCTGGGAGCTCAAGTGCTGAACTACTGGCAACCTTTTGTGACACTATCCTCCGAAAGGGTGGAAGTGAGAAACTAAGTGACGAAGCCATTGAAGAAACATTGGAGAAGGTGACCTTGCAAAGGATTTTAGTTAATTTGTAAATCATTATAGTCTGATGGATTTCTCGGGGTGATATATTGAGACCTATTACTGATTATGGCTTTGAATTGTGGTGGATTTCTCTAGGTGGTTAAGCTGCTTGCATTTATTAGTGACAAGGACCTTTTTGCTGAATTTTATAGGTAGGACTGATCTCTGCCTTTCATTTCATATGTTTGTTGTTTGTACCATTTCTTATTTAGTCATTAGTATACTTGATTTATATTCCCTTTTTTTTTCTTTCTCCAGGAAAAAACTTGCCCGTCGACTTCTTTTTGATCGGAGTGCTAACGATGAACATGAAAGGAGTATACTATCAAAATTGAAGCAGCAATGTGGTGGACAATTTACCTCAAAGATGGAAGGAATGGTGAGCTGGGGGCACTGGTATAATGTTTGTCAATGTGTCCATGTAACTGTGGTGATAAATTGTGTCTTTTGTGTTTCTTTTCCAGGTCACAGATTTGCAATTGGCAAAGGAACATCAGTCAAGCTTTGATGAGTATCTTGCCAATAACCCATCCATACGTCCGGGGATTGATTTGCAAGTAAATGTTCTCACAACCGGGTACTGGCCAACATATAAATCCTCTGATATCAACCTACCTGCAGAAATGGTAAGGATTTACATTTGCATATTAGAGAGTAGGGTTTTTTCTGTATTTGTTATGTAATGGTAATCTAGCAGAAAATCAAAACAGAATTTCTTGTCCTTTTTCTTCAAAATGAACATTTTGGAACCTTTTGTTTCAGGCTAGGGGAGTGGAAGTTTTCAAGGAGTTCTATGACCTGAAGAGCAAGCACAGAAAACTAACATGGATTTACTCTTTGGGATCTTGCCACATTAATGCCAAGTTTGACCAGAAAACTATTGAGCTGGTTGTGACGACCTACCAGGTACAATATCAAACCTACCTTTGGAGGATAGTGGAGGGATGATTTGCATATATTTTTCCATCATTATTGGATTGAGATTTTTGGTTCTGATTATTTGATTCCTGTCTATCTTCTACAGGCTTGTCTCCTGATGCTTTTTAATACTTCAGACAAACTCAGTTACTCAGAGATTATGACCCAGTCAAACTTGAGTGATGATGACTTGCCTAGATTGCTTCATTCCCTGTCATGTGGCAAGTATAAAATCCTTAGCAAGGAGCCAAACACAAAGACTGTTAACCAAAATGATTACTTTGAGTTCAATCACAAGTTCAATGATAGGATGAGGAGGATCAAGGTATGGTAGTCTCTTAACACTCTACTGTCAATTATATTTTGATGTTTTACTACCAACTGCATGTGAAATAGGTCACTGACACTATTGCCTTTTCACATTTGGGGTTGGGGTATATACTCTGGATATTAAATACTTGAAATGGTGCAACTCAGGTTCCTCTTCCACTTGTTGATGAAAGAAAGAAGGTTGTTGAAGATGTTGACAAAGACAGACGGTATGCTATTGATGCTGCAATTGTGCGCATCATGAAGAGTCGGAAAGTGTTAGGTCATCAACAGCTTGTCTTGGAGTGTGTTGAGCAGTTGAATCTCATGTTCAAGGTATGGCATACTCTTCCCTTCAAATTTATCAGACAAAGTTTAGAGAAGCTGACAAATATAATGGGAAGATTTGGGGCCTGTGTTTAATTTTTTGACTTGTATCAAGATTAGAAAATGCTATAGCCCTGTTGGTCCAGTGAGGGGATAGCTTTCAAGAAAATCTTACTTTCTGGTTCTTAGATAGAGCGGATGCTCTTATGAATTAATAGAACCCTGACATTAGCAAGCATGATACCTGTAGATAGAACATGAGTTTTTCTACTCTGCTATGATACTTCTTTCTGAATTTGCGTAGTTAGCCTTTTTTGAAAAATCCACCTAAATCTAACCAAGTGAGGATTAGGAGGCTAGTAGCATTGCTGCTGTCAATAAAAAGATATCGAGGGGTATCCTCAATACTAGAAGACCTTTCTTTTATGTAATCTACATATCCTTGTATGATAACCGATGGATTGTAATATGCAGCCTGACATTAAAGCTATCAAGAAGCGGATAGAAGATCTGATCTCCCGAGATTATTTAGAAAGAGACAAGGAAAACCCAAACATGTTTAAGTACCTGGCTTGATTTTTGCTTAAAAGGAGCTGAAAGGGAGTATACAGTTGCAGTTATCCAGATTAATCGTTGTAAATGGTGTAGTTGCAATTGCCTTTAGTCATTACACAAAAAATGAGAATACAGGGTCAGGATTGTTGTACATTTTCTCCTCAATGCAGCCAGCTTTCTGCAGTGGTCTCATCTAACCCGCAGTTACTGAAGGTCAATAGTAGGAAGTATAACTTGTTATTGGCACAAGCTTGTTTGATGCCATATGCAATGCTGCCTTGCTATTACTACATTATCTCGTTGAAATATGGTAATTGCCCCATTTCGCTTTGATTTGCTATGTTGCACTATGGCACTGAAAAAAAATTAAATCTTACTCGACGGAGAATGCCATCCTTTAGGAAAGCCTGTTATGATGATTGAAACTGCAATATGGTTTTCACCAGTGCTTTTATTTTTTGAATGCATAAAGGTGTTGCTGGTCCTGGATTTCGATTCAATTGTTTGTGCGTGTGTACAGGTTATGCTGTCGCGCATGTTGTGTCATCCGATGGTGTAACCCTAGGCATGTTGTATCATCCAATGGTGTAACCTTGGGCGGAGTTGCAATAATTCTCAAAATCGGGAGTCATATGGAGGCTGAGGTTCCGTGCTCTGTTTCTCTTTTCCTTAACGGCCGCCCTTTCTAGAACAGAAGTGCCAGATGTGGTAGTTGGCCCTTCCCCGAATACACTTCTCTTTATTTCTTGGTTATATATGTCGACCGCAACAGTCTTTTTAGGTTTCCCTCAAAATTTGACGTGGCTTGTCTTCTTTCTGGTCCAGCCTTGTATATCATTTGTATTGAGCTAATTGACCTCTTCTCAGTAACATTGATCTAGGTTCCATGCGAGTACCTGCCTCTCTCGGGAACTGCATTTTTATGAGACGATTAGGTACCATCAATCCGTTCTTAAAACGGTTAATTGTCGTCTCTTCTAAAGGTATGCGTGAAACATTTTTGTTTTTCTTTTTGGAGGGGGGGATTAGAGGGATGGGGGTACAGTTGCAGGCCTGGCCCGGAACGAAACTGGCATTTAGTGTTGGTAATAGAGAAAAGGGCTTGTAAATAATTTTAGCGTGGGAAAACAAGAGAATTTATAGCAGTCCAAAATAGTCTTATGTTATGTTTTCGACTGGCTAGTCCAGAGTACAACGTTGCTAACCGCACACAGACACCTTCCAAGCACTACGTATTTTTCAAAATTGACGCACCTCTACACGAATATACCTATATCTTCTTCCTCGCCCAGATCCGCTTTGAGTGAGCCTTTTTTTAAGATTGTCAAAGCACTCAACGACGATTGATGCCCTTCAAACTGATAGATGCCATTAGTGCTGCTGGAGCTCATCCAAATCGGGTCTTGTTGGATATTCAAAACCTCGAAGCACTGGCATGCGTTCCAAATCCTCTTCTGAATAAGCAGGGATGAACCACCATCTCTTATCCACCCCAAACACCTGGCATAGAAAACAATAACTCGCCATTATGATAAGCTTTTCTACTCTACATTTCAAGTAGCATGATAAATCATAGCAAACATGATCTGAATACCAAGAGTCTATTCAGGGGCAGACACAAATAACTCTTAGTTTCTTAACTGTTATCATATGGTATGGAAAGCCAGTAATGAGGAAGCTTTAGAACCGTGTAAAGCATAGAACCTTCCAAGTTTGAATCTTACATTAGTGCAACCTCCTTCTATGTGCAGTTTGACATGCAAGTGCCAGCAGCTTGGGAAACGTCAATGTCATCCCAATTGCAATAAACAGATACTAATCTAATAATTTCCCGAGTGAAAGGTAAACTCAACAAAATAAGAACACGGGCTGAGATGAATGTCAGTCCATATGGGGACATGAACAAGCCGTTTTCCATGTAAGGAATCAAATCATCAATTATGATGGAGAGGAACTGATTGTGGAAATGTGTAATGGGAACACAAAGTGTATACCATGTTGCGATCCAAACCTCAATTTCAAGGAACAGTATGGTCCTTGCAGGTTTGGAATTACTTCGTGAAAGTTCAAAAATATGCAAGCAACTAGCGCAGGTTTTTCTCTGCTCTAGCAGTGCAAGTGCAGTGTAAAACCTCATTATACAATGAAATGGTAAAAGAAATGATGAAGACGCAAGCACACATACACAGTGATTAGATAAAGATTAATGGGAAGGACCAAAAATAACCTGTTCAAAGTTTTTCCTTCGACCCAGGTCATAACGCCATTTAGGATTGGTTTTCTTCTCGAATGCCTGAAAGTAAGAAAATAAATTTTTAATTGCGGCACCAGATGAAAACCCATGTAACATGTGAGGAAAGAAAGAACCAAACATAGCATAAGGCATCACCTCAATGGTGGTGGTATTCCCTAATACCAACGATATGTGCATAACCAGGAAGCCCATAATACTCAATGCAAATGATAAGTTCAAAACTGAAATAATCAAATGATAATAGTAAGAAAAAAAAGAAAAGGACACAGACAAGAAATGAAAATGGACAAAACAGACAGATTTCCCTCCAACTTACCAAATGTGACAAAAGTGGCAACAAGGGTTCCCGGTGTTCCATTTATTACACCATCAGTGAAAAATGCTATAAACAGCCTCAATAAGGATAAAGTGACAAGAGTTGTCAAGAGAAATGTGTAAAACTGCATAAGAAACAAGCAACAAAAACTAGATTGGGAGTTTGTTTCAGAGAAGAGGATATATTTATAGCATGATACGATTAAAAATTTTAATAGAGGATGTGATAATTTATTAGCAATCAATGTATGTCGATATTCCACAATAGAGAAAACAAAGGAGGGGTTACAGGTGTGCACAAATGGCAAGAATGACCAGTGCTTTAGATGTATTTCAATGGCTATTTGCACGAGCCATCTGTAGATAATTTACAGTACTTGCAAGAACCTATTAAAGAACACTATCTCAAGCATATGTCTCACAGAACAGCAAAGGTATGAAATAGAGTCTTGGATTTGCAGTTATTTATGGAACCTGTTGGTGCTTGAAGTTGTGAGCCTTGCAACCCACAGAATGGAGGACAAAATGAAAAAAGAGAAACCAGAGTTCATTAATGGTGAGGACATCATATAATCAATGGTCAGAGAGAGAGAGAGAGGGGGGGGAAGTCAGGTAATTTATTTAGGAAGGTGAGGGAAGATGAAGCAGCAGCTTTTACATGGAATCAGAAGTATAAAACTATTATGACATAATAATGTGATTTGGAACAAGTAAGATTATTTATCCAGTAGCTTCTAATACAGCTTCCAAGAGCAACACACACCTTCCAGGTGCCACAAGAATTTTACATTTATCTGCACAAGCTCCATCTTTCACCATGCCAACGATCAATTTCTTTATAGTCAAGGAATCTCTCTCACAAACATTTTTGTGATACTTTAGGACGTACATGTATGCTGTGAAGATATAGGCATACAATTGATACCATCAAAGGCAATTGTATCTTATTGTAAGTTGAGTAAAAAGATTTGATGAGTCTAGACAATGTTATATGCATATAAAACATTTCTCAGATGTTAATTTATGTTTTATGCATATAGAAAGTTGATTTCAAAATTGGTAAACCATGAATTAGCTGTACACAATGATAATTCCATTCACTGAGATAACTAATCTGCATTCCCGCTCTGGAATATGCATCAATATACCCAAGTTTCTTATGATAGTTAACATACCAAGAAAAGAAGGAAATACTTGTAGTTCAATGCCCCAACACAATTCACAACCCACACGCAATGATGGTCCATTTTCAATATACACCTTCCACCTGAAACAATTAACAAATGAAGCTACCTTTAGTTGAGATTAAATGGCAGCTAGGCTTCTAGAAAAGAAAACCATGTAGACCCAAAGAAGAAAAACTCACAAACAGAACAGTGATGGCAACGGGGAGGTTTAAACTGGTTGCATTTTCGACAGACTCGTAGTTGTGGATTAGCTGGCTCACCGAATGTAGCCGGTTGATTTAAACCTAAATCTGTGCCTTCACATCCTAATCCCACCAATGGATCAGCATCACCACTCTCCTCGTCTATTGATGGCCTCCAATTTGGCGGGACACCACCAGGATCAGTTAGAACAGTAGTGAAGTAGCTCCACAATAGCATCACCAGCTACATAACCAAATCCCACTAATAGAAATTCAGTATTATAGAGTTCTTTTTACAGTTATTGGACAAACTCAATTTTAGATTGAGGACCACTACTACGTTCACAAAATAAGGTCACCAAAATTATCCCACCCACTTAGATTGGTAGCTGGCTTGGCAGCCATTCATTGTGCACGGGTGTTATCCAGCAAACATGGAAGCCTGTGGCAGCCCGTCACAAATCGCTGGATGGTTAAGTGAAGGTATTGTGCTCATCAGTTTCCTTCCATATATGATGCTATACATGGGAGAGAAAGACAATTCTCCTAAGTCCCACAACTGAATAATCCAATACATCTCCTAAATTGTTCTCAGTAGTAATAAGCCAGTTAACGACCATTAGAAAGCTGTTTGCTAAAAAAAAATACAGGAGATATTGAATTTAAGGTCAGTCCTACCCGATCGTATGGAAACTTGAGAAGATCAAGGAACCAACATGGAAGTCCTTTGTTTGGTCAGTAAGAACTAGAGGAAACTGAGTTCAGATATTACTTCTTTCAGCAAAACGAATCGACATGAATTGCATACGAGCTAACCAAAATTGAATCTATAACAGCCAAAACCCGAATTGCATATAAACTGATATGAAGATGCTAGACATGTATTTGTGTGGCTGCTAAAAAGTTGTTTTCAGTCGCAATGGTAAATGTTGCTAGCTAACATTTAAAACCTGAAAAAAATATCGCAATAAAGAATCCCACTTTGAAATCCATGTAAAGAATTCCTTCGTATATGATATACATTCTTAACACCGGCTCAATCTGTGCATTGGTTGCTTACAATCCAAAGCACGGTTATCATTTCTAGTATTACCCTACGAATTCAGCCTTTGCATGCAATACAAACCACAACAACCATAAAACATCAACAGTGACAAAAAAAACATCACAACCTTTTAAAAAAATGAAAGGACAGTGGAACTTACCAAGGAATGGAACAAAACCAAGATAAGAAAAGCGACAAAAGAATCCAAGCCACCACGAAAAAGAGCTGGACCATAATTAGCTACAACAATAACATAATATGTAACCCCAATTATGCCAAGCACTAATACTATCATGATGGAACCAAGAGCACGCAGTGCTGTACAAAACTTGAACACGTTCCATGCCATTACCGACTTTCCTGATTTCTGCATACTTTGGCTTCAATTCAACCTGAAGATTAGACTTTATAGATCAAATAATGGAGATGGGATGTGATTGGGTTTTATAGTCTTTCAAAATCCAGATGAAGACTTGATTTTTGGTTTTCAGGAGTGCCAAAATTTGAAACTTATGTTGTCTGAAAATGGTGCTCCGTTTGATGTTGAAGCAAGGAGATGTAAGAGAGAGAACAGAAAATCGATGTGGACTTTGGGCATTAGTGTTGTTGTTGTTGTTGGTGTTAAGAATGAGAGCTGCCTTTGACAACGAGTTTCATTGGGCTTCAGTTTTAGGTTTTGGTACTAAAAAAAACTCGTGAAGCAAGCAGCCTGTAGATGCTATTGGGATTTGCTTGCCGGTTTGGGCTTTTGAAGACTTGTCTAAAAGCAGACTTCTAACCTTAACAGATTATTCTCGGAATAAATCATATATTCGTACCTCCTAGGTTTGAAAACTAAGTTAAATAGTCCCTTTCTTTTTTAAAAATAATTAGTTGTATTTTAAATCTATTTCCAATTTGATCCTTTTCTTCATGCTGTGGCCCTTCTTATCATGTTTTATTTTAAAGAAATAAAAAAAGTAGAGCGTAAAAAATGGTTGAAGGATAAAATATTAAGGATTCCTGATAGATATCTACGAATTATCTGTGATGGTGGGGACAAATAATTTTTTAAAAATATATTAAAATTAAACATAGCAAATGGAGTTTAACGGTAGAATTCAATTATAATATGTGATTATAAGAGAGGAAAAAACAATATTTAATTTTGAAATAAACATGTTAAAGTTTCAAAAAATTTCTTTTGAAATTTACCCTTTTCATCCATGATCAAATACAACCTTGGATTGGATTTGGTTAAAAAAGAAGATGTCGGGACAAGACAGTGAAAGCAATACAGTCCGAGATTAGATGTTCATGACAAGACTAATTTGTATCTAGGGACAAGAAATAAATATTAAATTATATTTATATCCGATATTGAAAGTGAAGGTAGAATAGAACAAAAACACGTATAGTCTTATCTTGTACCTTTCGTTGATGTTATCTTCAGAATGCGTTGCAGGTATTTTTTTATTATAATTTTTTTTATATGATATTAGATTTTTATGTATCTCCCACACAGCAGGAAAAGATATATTTCCCACCACATTTTGCATATTTTGTATTTTTAATATTTCTTCATCAAAAGAATTATGTTAGTGTAAACTAAAAAATGATATATAACAACTCTTATACACACACAATCACATTAAAGTAGATTAGTAGGAAATATAATTATTATGGTATATTGCATCACGTGTAGGAACAATAAAATCAAACACGATAAGTTCAGATGATGAAAATTATTAAAAAAAAAACACACAATTTAAGAAAAAAAGAGACTGGAGCCCATGCAAGCCTGGGCCATGACCCGACTTGTTCGGGCCTTAAGCTACGCCCACCCATTTTCTTTTAGAGAGAGAGAGAGAGAGAGGAGATGCATCCAGGGCCATTATGAGATTCCAATTAAAAGGAGGTTTTTTATAAAGATAATTATCAATGCTGTGAGAAAATGCGATGTTTGATGTATTGATAAATTATTGTTTTCTTATGAAAACAGAGAGAATAAGTAATTAAAATAGAGTTAAAAATAAATAAAAGTTATTTGAATGTTTCATATCTCACGAGACACGGAAAGAGTCGGTGAGAAAGAATTAGAGCTACACTTTTCTCGTGGGGTAAAAATTTTTGTGCGGAAACATGTCCTAAGAGTCAAATATAATATGTCTCTTCAGCTTGGAATTGATCGGTGGATTTAGTGACCGTTTGTACTTTAAGATTATTTTTATTTTAAAAATATTAAATTAATGTATTTTTTAATTTTTTATGAGCTTATGGATTGATATTAAAAATGCAAATTTTAAAAAATATATTATTTTAATTTATTTCAAACATGAATTTAGTGTTCATTTAGTAACAATTACAATTTTTTAAAAAAACTTATCCACAAAAATTAAAACAATGATTTTTAAAATATTTATTTAATAATTTCAGTATACTGATATAAAAAATTATATATACAATATTTAATATCTTTTTAATTAATATTAAAAAAAAACGCAGCAAACATGCATTTATAGTCACCGTCGTTTGATTCACAGGATCCAGGTGTCATAAAACCAACAATCGTGATGAATACGTGTTACTGGTACACACATAGCACAATCTAGACACGTAAAATAATCTCTATCGTTCAGGGTTAGGGTTTCTGGGATTACTCGTGATATATAAAAACTGGTCCGAACACCACGTTAATAAGATAATAATAATAATAATAATCTCTATCCAATTCTATTATTAACGAGCAGACGACGTTACTGTAATGAAGTTTAAAGGTAATTCATATTATAAATTCTACAGTTTTGCTGACCACGTTAGTAAAAACTGAGAGAGTGTGCGTATAAAAAGAAAAGGGTACAAGGGTCTATTCTATATCTTTAATCCTTTATCTCCCTCGATCGATTAATAACAATAATAATTATTATTACCACTATTCATCTTGTGATTAAAAAAAAAAACACCCATGTATCCTACCTATTAACTACTTAAGTCCCTGATTATTATTTCAATGCATTTTAAAATTCAGATAGGAATTAAGTTTCAAGAAAACCGGTAAATAAAATAACTGTTGAAGTAGAGTTACAAAATCGGGTCAACGGTCCGGGTGGATTCTTTCTATCATTGCGGTGTCGCGAACCGTGTAGTCCTAACAATTACACAATGCACAAAGGCACGTGCCCATGGTTCCTATTGAACGAGACGTGGTTATCAAACCCGATTCATATAAATCTCAAGTTATTAATCGAGTGGGTTAGCTCAGATTAATCAGTTTTTTCTATCATTAGAGTTAAAATGCACAAAGGTATGCGCACGCGCCTTGATTCTCATCATTGTTTGAAGCATAGATATCTAACCTGATTTAGTATAAAACCGAGTTTAACCCAAATAATTAATTTTTTTTGAAAAGGCAAAATGAAATAGTTTAGATTTAAAAAAAAATCGACTCAATTTTATTAAATTAACTCTAAATTAATTTTTTTATACTCAACTCAGGCGAGTCAACCAAGGTGACCCATCGGCCGGTGTCGTCCATGTAAACCAGGATACGTTGGGGGCAGGAGTATGTGAACCTAACCTTTATACAGTATAAGTGCAGTATAAATACAAACAAAGATAGATGACACCTCACACAGGCCAGTAGCGGCTACACTCTGCTGGCACAAATGATTCCGAAAATCGAAGGACCACTGCTCAAATTAATAGGGTCACTCTCTTGCCCCGGTGTCTCATTTATTAACTTCACATGCAAAACCAACCCCCTCTCTCTCCCCCTGCCTCTGCAATTCTTGGTTGTTGGTATTTAGAGCCACCGCACGCAAGGAGTTGGTTCTGTGGAATAAATGTTAGCAGTTGAGGGCTTAAGATGGATCGAGAAAGCAATAAATGTGACGAGTCCCCTGCAAAACAATCTCATTAATGTGCGAAAAATTTGATTGAGTTCGAGTCAGAGTCCACTCCTCTGGCTTCCTCTACAAACGTGATGACGAGAAAAGACATGTTCTTGCTGCTTCTATTACTATCACCACCACGTGATTGTTATTTGGGGGGTCTATCCATAGTCCATACGGAACTGTTGCTCATATTTACTCTGGAATCCATCCATGTTAGCAAATTTCATAAATGCTTTGCCCTGTTTTGATAAAATTTTGAGACACGATGGGACTCCATGTCCTACGATAATTGCAACCTCAACCAAACTACAACCACACTAAACACACCGAAAACCTTTCTTCCGAAAATACCAAGCATTGGATTTGTGGGATAAATCGATGGGATTCACTTATTCAATGTGTAGAGTTTTCTGAAATTAACTTCAAGATTTTCATTGAAAGTAATATTTGTTTCGATGTTAAATTCCCCAAACTAACAAGGAGTCTCACATCGATTAAGAATAAAACTTTTCCATCTTACATTAATAATATATACATCAGCGATAATGAATCTAAGATCCATGATTATGCATGGGGCGCAACAGGCCAGTTATGGCTTGATTTTAACAGAAAGGAACTCCCGTTGATATTCTGGAGTCGCATTAAGCTCGATGCTATCGAATGCTTTTCACACATTAATACTGGAATTTTTCCATTTTCATTCATAGATCAGCGGAATTAATTTTCCCGTTTCTCTAGAATGATCACAGCCGCTGGAGACTTTTTCCGTGGTAAGTGCTCTCTCTCTCTCTCTCTCTCTGGTTCAATTTTGAAGGCAGGAGACAGCTTTAAATGCCAGGGTGACGTTCCCCAAGGGACTGGACATCAGTAATGAAACTGTTGGGCCACGACTCTGACCCGCCAGAGACCTTACTGGCCATAATTTTTTAATGTTATTGAGGTTATAATAGTATTTGTATTTATAATTTAAAATAAATTATTTTATAAAAATATTTTTAATTGGAGTTGAGTTATTAAAATACATGTTTGATTAAAATTATTATTAAAATTAAAAGTTAATAAAAAATTATTTAATATGTTTGGTTAAAAATATTTTTAAAATTAAAATTATAAAATAATTAAAAATATATATTAATATTGATAATTTTTAATTTTAATATTATAAATTTAATTATTATTATTACATCATCAAGTAAACAATATTTTATATAATTTTTTTTATTATTGTACTAAATTACATCTAATTTTATCGTGTATAAAATCCATATGACAAGACCTGCAGTTTACATGTCTTCTTGAATATACAATAACATCAAGTAAAATATCATAAAAAAAATTTAAAATTATAATTAAATTTAATAAATATTATGTTATTATATGATTTTTTTCTAGAATAATTATGTAGTGCTATTGATTAATATTAAATATTAAAGTTTTTAATAAAACATGATATTTAAAAAAATAGATTAAATCAAACTGATTTAATATATTTAAGTTTGGGTTATACCAATCCGGCCAGGAATAATGAAAACACTCTTTATTGTTCACTTGACAGAGCAGTATAGAGCAGCCCAAATAAAGAAGAAAAGGAAGGGGTAGAGCAGCGCGATGGTGATAAACTGATGAATGGTGGAAACGTTAGCGGCCGGTCATTCTCCACTGTTCACTTTACATAACAGTGAAGAACAGCCAAAATAAAAGAGAAGGAGAGGGGGAAGGAAAAGGGAAAGAGCAGCGCAAAGATGATGGACTGAGAGACTGGAAATATTAGAGGCCAGTCGCTTTTCATTATTTATATTAATTTACTCTTTATTATTCGTATTGCAAAACAATAAAGAATGCAAAAGACAACAAAGGAGAAGGGAAGGGGTAACGCAGCGGTGAAAATGATGAAAGCGGGTGGTGAAAGGGAACTGCTCCCCACTGATGGATGGCAGCCTTTCTATTTTGCTCTCCTCCTTCTTGCCTCCAGTCTACCAAAATAAACAAAGTAGAAATGTAGCATTGCGATAAGCATGTAGAAAGTTTTGAATGCATTTAATGGTAATGCCCATGCATGAAAATTGCGTTCTGTTTTGTAACCAATCATATGATTAAATAAAAGTTCTGCTGTAAACGCTCAGCCATAAAGGCTCAAATCAGCTATGCCATAGGGAGCCACTGTCCAAGAAAGATGTGAAGCCAAACCACCTTAGTCAAAAATGATGGGAGAAAGTGTTGTCATCCTTAGTTAAAAATGGTGGGAGAAGGTGTAGTCATCCTTTTACACCTTAGTCAAAAATTATATGCACCAAATTGATGTTATTTGCCTAACTCCTTGTCTTTTGCATGGATACTTGCCTATAAATAGGCAATACATCCAAGTATTAGATATATCACAAGAAGAGAGGAAGAGAGGGTGAGAAGAGAGTAATCCCACAAAATTGTGAGATATTTGTGAGATAGTAAGTGAGGTGTTTTCTCCTAATAATAGAGAGATTTTGTTATTCTCTTATTAATAGAGAGAAGTTGTATTCCCACATTACTTAGTAAAATTCTTCTATACTTACCCGTGGAAGTAGCTAAATTGGGTGAACCACGTAAATTCTTGTGTGTCGTTTCTCATTTTATCTTGTCCCTTACCTTTTGTCTTGTCAAGTCTGCATGTCAGCATCCTAACAAAAGACTCGTGCATGCTCAACGGAAGTTTTTTCTTGCTGTTTCCATCAAGTTCTCTACGTGGGCCTCTAGTCGTTTATGGAAAGAGTCAAACAATTCAACTTCTTCGTTTTACATCATTGTTTCATTTCACGGGAAGTACTTTGAGGGGGAGAAAGGAAGGGAAAAAAACAGAAGAATTCGTCAAAATCAGCATCACAGCGTATTGTTTAATCGGCCAATACACCTTCTGTTACTTGTGAGATGAAAAATATTTAATGGTTAATTGATCTTTCCTCGTTTAGGATGGCTGTTGCAATGTATCGATCCATTAGCATTATTTTATTTCTAGCGAGAGGTTCTGTTAGACGCAACCCTGGGATACGAGGAACAAGTTTGAGCTAGTCCCCCCCTGGAGCTTTAATTGAACACATCAACCATCGTCCCTGGATGAGTAAATTAGCAAATTCATATATAATAATTAATGAAACAAATGCTAATATTATAAAAAAATAATGTTATAATCATATTTGAAAATAAGGCAAATTTAATTACTATTTAATGAAATAATATCTTAAATATAATTTTAAGTATTTTATTGTAAGGAATTCAGCACATGACCAGAATACATGGCCTCATACTTGAATCCAAAAAATCTATTTTTTTTTCTCATTCAAAGATATCTAAGAATCACCTCAAAACTTAAAAAACTCATTTTAAATTTTAATTTTTTTTAATTGATCAAAAAACTTAAAATTAAACCAAAGTAAAAGATTTTTGAGCCCCAGCCTTTTATTTCTACAAGATAATAGTTAAAAAAAATACAATAGCACTTATTGAAATCTGTTGATATTTAAATTGGTTTTTTTTACTGTTGAAAGTTCATTGTAACTATTTTTTTATTTTTTAAAATTCATAGACTTAAACATAAATAAAAATGTAGTTTAGAATCTCAGCATAAATATCTAAAATTAAAAGGATAAAAAATAAGTAAATAATGAAAATTTGGACAAAAGTGGAATTTTTAGCGTGGAATTAAGAAAAAGTCTCAATATGTTTTTTTTTTTATGTTTTAAGTTTGGTCTCTCTTTTTTTTAGTACAAATTTAAACTACAGTCTATTAAACTGGCCTCCAATACATTTCTTAATCAATAATATACGAATAGAAGAGAATATATCAACATATAAGATATAAGAAAAACACGTGTTAAGATAAAACTGGAAAATAAGAAAGTTCAACTAACAAAACGTAAAAAAAAAAAAAATCACTGTTACTGATGACAGTAAATTGTAAGCGGGTGAATAATGCACAGCGCCACTCCTTTTCCCGCGTATTTATGTTTTGTTGTAATGTTAGATACTATCAATTCTTTAGAATCGGACAAAAAGAATATGCAGATGATTAACACGTACGAGAGTAAAGGATATCGATGTGTGTTATGAATTAAAACCTAAATAAAACACATCATAATTATAAAGACTGCTAAAAGTATTTAATTTTTATTCATTTAAGTTTTCACTTATTAAAAGATTATTAAAACCTTTTATATCAAAAAACTAAAATACTTTAAGAACATTAAACAAGAGAGACAAACAAGAAAACCATTCCCTTCAGATAGAAAAAAAAAAAAGAACTAGAAAACATAATAATACATAAAAAAATAAAGATAGAAAAATATTAAATTAATTAAAAAAAATTCATATTTTTTTAAAAAAACTTTTTCATCAACCTTTCAAGTTTAAAAAAACTTGGCCTTGAATTCATACTCCAATAAAGAATCATTATTTACCATAAACATTTCTTTCATGTATGTTTATAATACAATCCATTATTCACCTTTAATATTTTTTATGGTTTATTTTATTATGTTTTTCTAACATGATATTTTTATATGAAATATTTAATCATGAATTTTACTATTAGTATTTTTTGTAATAGTAATTAATAGATATGAAAATAACATATTATTTCTTAGGTGTTTATTTGCCAAAATAAAAAATTTTATCCTCTGATACACAAGTACATCATGTCTGACAACCTCTTCTATAAATAATTATTTGGCAACACACAATAATTAACCATATAAAATTATTGAGCTCCCATACATATTTTCTTCAACCTCCAACCATTATGAATTGAAAATATACAACAAAAGTTATCATGAAACATTAAGTTTTTATATGAATTGATGTCAAACCAAGCCTAGAATAACAAGGTTTGTTTCAAATCAAAACCCTCAAAGATAAAAATATATATATATATATATATTATAGTTATAAAGAAACATTCAAAATATTTTTTTTTATTCAAGTCTTTATTTATCAAAAGACTATTACAATCATTTCATATTAAAAAAATAAAAAACTCTAGTGGTATTGAATGATATGGAATAAAAAAACTATAAAACTCAAATTTAACTAGAAAAAATATTTCCTTAAAAAAATTAAAAAAATATAATAATACAAAATTAACTATAAAAAATATCTATTTTCCTAAAAAAACCTCATGCCAACTTTAATCAAATTGCAAGATACCGGAAATTTTTATTTTTTTTTAACTTACCAATTGATCTAAAAGGATGATCTATCTTTAAAAATATTAATTAAATCGTACCAGAAACAAATTTACTCAATAATACGTCACATTTAAAATAAAAAATCCAAATAATTGGATGTGCCGTGCAAGTTACTGCTTATGCTGTCTCATACTATTATACGTATCCTTGCCAGGAAAATCTAACCACAGCCATTTTTTCAGTATCGCAGAGCTCGGTAAAATACCAAGGCCTGATGTCTACCTGTGATTCATCAACATGATTACAAGACGACAAAGACACAACCGAAGAGAAATACGAAAAGAGACCGAAACAGAGAAAACTCGGCTGCATCAGTACCATATCCTAGAACTAATTTTTTTTTAAAAAAAAAAACAAAAAAACATCACATATATCCTCGTATATATTACTAGATGGTCAGATTTACATGGAGCTCTAAACTACGCCAAAAACGAGGTAGATGATAACAAATAAACATGGCAATTTCATCTCCTCCTCCTCCACCACCAACAATAGTGCTCCATCTTCAATCTCCTCACATCACTCCTGTAAGTCAACTTACAGCCACTATCTTTTTCCCCGAAAATAAACGGAGAATTCAAGAATTATCTACTTCAGTCAGACCACATGTTGAGCACTTGAAAATATGCGATAATTTCTTTCTTAATTACCAATTTTCTTAACTTTGTTGACTTTGTTTGTTTCTCTTCTAATTGGTGTGGCAGATTCAAGAGTGTGAAAGAGAAGAACAATATGATGAATTCAGTGAAGAGGGAAGCCAAACAACTACTAGCAAAGCAACACCAGCTACTTTTGTAGACAAGAGAGCAACGCCAAAGCACCACCCAACACCTCTCCGTGAAAAAAATGGCAAGCCGAGCGCCAAGAAACGACATGGTGATAGCAATGATGGAGGTGGTGGTGGTGGTTCAATTTCTTGTAACAAATGCCGTCCACATGCAAGAGAGAAGATTTCCGTGGTTCCCTTGGACAATAATGGCCTAAACAAGCATTCATCTATTGCAAGTCCTAATGGGATTTTCAAGTCCATATTTTCTTCATTGACTAGAAGGAGTCCAAAATCCACTGGTGATGTGTCAACAGCAAGAGAAGAGCAATGGAAGATTGCAATAGCTGAGCTTTCTCACAAGTTGATTCACGCAACAAGAAAGAGAGATGAAGCACTTCTTGAAACTTCAAGGCTCAAGTACTCAATGGCTGAACTTGAAAAGAAGCTTAACAAGCTAGAAATTTATTGCCATAATTTGAAGTCTGGACTTGATGAATGCAGCAGCAGCAACCCCCTTTATCAGATTGGAAAAGGTTACAATATTCACCAATATCAACAAAATGGTCTTATGGGGGTTAGTGAAAAAGTGATAGAGCAATTTTTGGTTTCAGTATCAGAAGCTAGGTCCTCTGTTAGGCTATTAAGCAGGTCACTTACTATGCAACTAAGGCACATGGGAGTAAAAGTTTACGAGAGAATATCCGTGTTGCTGCAACCTTATGATATAAAGATTTCATTCTCCAAGAATCCGAAAGGTGTGCTCTTTTACCTCGAGGCCTTGTTGAACAAAACTTTCTTTGAAGATTTTGAATCTGTTGGGTTTCAAAAGACATCTGTGAATCAAATATTGAACCCAATTGATAGATGTGAAGCAAACTACGCGTCATTTAACGTGCTTAGAGATTTGACATGGGAGGAGGTATTGAATCAAGGGACAAGGCATTTCAGTGAAGAGTTTAGCAAGTTTTGTGATAGGAAAATGAGTGAGATTGTGGCTATGTTGGGGTGGAATAGAGCCTGGCCTGAGCCATTGTTGCAGGCATTCTTTGGTGCTTCTAAAAACATATGGTTGGTGCACCTATTGGCCAATTCCTTGCACCCTGGCTTTCCAGTCTTCAGGGTGGATAAAGGGGTGAACTTCGACTCAATTTACATGGAGGATATGGATGGAGACAGGGCAAGGAAGTTGGTCCCAACCGTAGTTCGGATCATGGTAGCACCTGGGTTCTATGTTTATGATAACGTTGTCAAATGCAAGGTCCTTTGCAGGTACTATAATCCTAGTGTTAATAATGGTAAGTGTTTAACCCCTTCTCATTAGGGTTTGTTTGATCCAAATCTTGAATATTTTGATTAGTTTGTACTAATACTTTTGTTGTTAATTGCAATATGCCAATGCCAAGGCCAATATTTGATTTTTTTTTACTTTAAAATAATTTTTTAAAACTAAAAAAACTCAGAATATTTTAAAAAGTGCGGTTGTATTGAATGCAATACCAAACACCATGCTTCTCCTGTGACAAACTTTTAGATGTTTTACAGTATGATTATATCAAGTTTGATCCCGCCTGTGGAAGTCCATTCCTCCTTCCGGGCACAGCCACCGCATAATTTTAAGGTCCGACTGAAAAGTCTAATCCATGCCTCACAAGCTGTTGAGGAAGAGTTTAGAGTGGTGAAGCGTAGCGTTCCATCCATACTTTTTTTGTGGTTCTTTTGCGTTTTCTATTTATCTTTTGAGTGTTTTCAGGATAGATTTGGGTAAACTTCGGGTTTTGAAGCCAGGAAGTTTTCCATGTCACCCTCTCTGTGGTATCACTAAAATGGAATAGCCATAATGATTCTGGGCAGAAATCTTTGAAAGGTAATAATCTAATCTTTCAAAGAAACTTTAGGATGCATTTCTACACTCATGGCCATTGGTGATGACGTGTTGAGTCAATGCAGAGTCATTTTTCCCCGTGTCTGAGTTCTTGTTTCGAGCACAAAATTCCCTGGTTACCAGTAGTGCCACCAGCATGATTTTGGAACAACAATGGCGATGGCTATTGTAACAGTTGTTCGTTGGTCCGCAAGGACTCTAGTGACTGAAAGATTTAGTCATTGCTTCAATGCATCTTACAGTCTCACGGGAAAGACAGCAAACTTTATTGGTGGCCATCAACAAATCCATGTATTTTGAAAATCTCCAAATTATGAGTTGAGTCTTGTCTTATAATAAGATGTGCGTAGGTGCAAAGTTGAAGTTGATTCGAATTTATAGATTTAAGTTTTGTTTGATACGATTTTTGTAAATTAATTTAATTTAATTTAATTTTTAATTTCTGACTCGTGAAGTAATACTATTTGATTAGACTCAAGTTAAGAATTTATTATGAAATTAAGTAAAAAAATCTTGATTTCATTGAAAATTAAAATTTTTAACCTTTTAAGTTGTGTATATCAACATATACAGCGTCTGTTCTTCGAGTAAAATTGTTTAGAGTAATTTTTATTAAATATATTTTAATTTAAAATTATTTTATTTAAAAAAAATTGATTTAAAGTTAAAAATCACTTTAAACTTGTAATTATAATTTCGATTTCAAGATAATCAATGAACCCGTGGGATGCTACAATATTTTTCTGAGAACCAGAGGATTGACCCAACAGAAATGAGATTACGAAGACGTGAATATCAACCAGTTTCGCATCCTGACACGAAAGATGGGTAATTTTTCCAGAAGGAAGGGAAAATAAAAAACTTATATTCGATCATACTTTTTATAATATTTGTTTTTGTGTTAAAATTATGTTTTAAAATTTTTAAAAAAATATTTGAATTTTTTTTTGTATTTTAAATATTTTTTATGTATTGTTATTATTAAAAAATAAAGAATATTTTAAAAATAATCACAAAAGCAAGAAACGCAGAGCAAATAGCATGCAGAAAATATCTTGCAAGAGACACGGATCACTAGACCTGTCAACATTCTACAACAAGGGTGCGCGTGGCCCAGATGGCCCTATCCTGTATTTTTTGTAACTTGTTTTTGTAGAAATATATTTTAATTTTATACACGCACTATCATACTAAAATGAAATAAAAACATTTTAAAAAATTAATTTAATTTTTTAAATAAAAATATTTAAAAATCACTTTTAAAAAACTAACTTTAAAAACACACTAACTACAAGCTAGAGCAGCCCTATATGCAAATCCTTCAAATTTCTTCCACTCCATCAAAATAAAAATATTTGAAAATCACTTTTTCTTGAAAATGTTTCTTTTGAGAAAGGAGATTGTCCTAGCATTTTATTTTTAACATTATTTAATTTGTTAAATTAAAAAAGAGTAAGAATTAATTTTTTTTTCCACTTTATGAATAACGGATTTCACAATAAGAATTTTATTTTTTTTATTTAATGGACATTCCATTGATAATTTAGTAGACTACAGCAAAGACATTAGTTTATTGAAAAAAATAGAGATTTAAACATTGAAATTAAAAAATAAGAAGTAAAACCATAGAGTCGGATGACGGCTAAAAACTTGAATATAAAAATATAAGTTGTCATCGCCCCACTTCCTTCCCTCCAGGAAAAAAAAAACGTGAAACTCGGCCTCATGATTCATTAAAGGTGTTAGTTTCAAATTATAAAAACATGTATTTGTAATTGACCCAGTAAAATTTAAATAACCCTTGAGGTCAACTCGAAACTTAAATAACCAGTTGTAATTATATTATACTTTACCTTTTTTTATGCCAACATTAACATATGAATTGTTTCAAACTTTTTTAACATGAAATAACTATATATAACTACAACTACATACATATATTGTGTTTTTAATTTTTTAATGTGAAATAATTATAAATATGATATATTAAGTTTTAGATATTAGATAAATATACTAAACTTCATCCTTTTTTATAATTTACATCTACGTCAATTTTTTTTTTAACTTTTGAATAGAAATAATTATGTCATACTATATTTGATTTTTTTTTATAACTTATATCAACATTTTTTATTTCAAAACTTTTCTATACGGGGTATTAAAATCTCAAAAATAATTTTTATTTTATTTTTTTAAATTAACATGGGTCGACTTATCTTGATCAACTCGTATTAGTCGAGTTAATCTCCACGTTGAATTTAATAACTATAAAAAATAATAAATTATTTATATATAAAATATATAAATATCCATCAGAGAGAAATTGGTTGAAGCTTGACCGCTATCTTTCAACTAACAATCATCAACACATGTTAAGGTATCAAATTCATTTTGGTTAGACAATTTAACCGCCATTTATGTAGTCTTTAGTCAATATCCCAGTTTTCCACATTTGTTTTAGAAGTGTTTATTTAAGTGTGTAGTAAGAATTTTTTTTAAGTATTTTTTACTTAAAAATATATTAAAATAACATGTAGACGCACACGTGTATTATTAGATTGCAATGCCAAGCATGGAATAAATTCTCGCTGTAGCCATCCACATGTGCATGCACACTTCTTATTGTCTCTATTTTATTCTAATTTGGTCCCTATGGATGGGATGCTCTTTTATTTTGTTATTTCTCTTTCAATTTAGGTTATTAGTGAAATTTTTCATGTAATTTGTTTAATGGCTTTTCGCATATTTATTTGTCTTTTACATGAATTGATGTGCTTGAAATTAAGTAATTGACGTTTTATTTGACTCAATTTTAACCAATTTTAATTCCACGTTGTTGAATATAAAAAAACTTTATATTCTTAAAAAAAATTATGTATTAATAAAGGATTGAAGTTTAATCAAGTTGATATGTGTGTGCATAAAACTTGATGAGAATTGGTATGAGATAGGCAGTATTTATATTGATATTGATATTTTATTTATTTTATGAATAACCAGGTAACGATGGTGATTGATAGGATCATCATAATAAGATATATTTTATATTTTCGTATAAAGAATCCTGGGAAGTCTTTCTGGTAAATGAATGGAGCTAGCACTGACTATCAATTTTTTGTGTGCTTTAGATATAAAAACGAAGCAACAAAACAAATAAAAGATATAAAAAAAATAGCCAACTATCTTGGTTTCTAGATGTCATGTTGATGTGTAATATGTTACGTATATATTACTTGCTTGTATTAATAATCATCTTATTCAGAACTTTTTTATTTTTTGTTTTCAACTTTATCTTTATATTTTTTTTAAAGAGAATTGTTAGATTATTTATTTTATTTCCAACACCAAATCCTTTGATTTAAACCTCGTCGTACCAAATCTTCGACATTGTCTTGATTTCAAAAAAACAATATAAGAAAAAATATTATTTTAATATATATTTAATTAAAAAATACCATAAACGACGTTACTAAACACCCTCTCACGTTACTCAATGCTCATGATGGGGACTATGACCTCTCATAATTGGTCATGATTACCGTTCTCCTTTCCTTTTATTTTACCGTAGTTACATGATCTTAATTTAAAAAATTCAAGATTTATCTCAACAAGCTATAAATTTTTTAAATTAAAACAAATGAATTTTATATTCTTTGATAAAAAAAATTACTCAGCGATAAATTGTTAAGCTAGGCATCTAAAGTTTTCTGCAATTAATTTTTAACATTATAGCATTACCGAGCTATAACATGTTTACATAACACAT
Source organism: Populus ilicifolia (assembly GCA_015708895.1). Taxonomy (NCBI): domain Eukaryota; kingdom Viridiplantae; phylum Streptophyta; class Magnoliopsida; order Malpighiales; family Salicaceae; genus Populus; species Populus ilicifolia. The sequence goes on along the minus strand of SRLM01001195.1, from coordinate 1,060,158 downwards.
GAAAGTCGTATGCTAGCTACATATTGATCTCGAATTTATTATTTCTGAACCATAGAAAAAACTTGCTCCACACGATGTTAATGTTTTCTGTCATGTTTGTTATGATCTTAGATATATTTGCATTTCACAGCATAAATTACAAAATCGTAAGTATAAAATTTATGCGCGCGTGTATGAAACATGTGGTGATGAAAATAAAACTGCCCAGGCTAACTGGGCCTAGCCCAAATGGCTTTCACTAGTCCAAAAAACTAGCATGTCTAGGTTGTGAAATTTTCAATAGTTTGGGCTTGAGCCATACGACCAATGGGAAATCCAGCCATGACACACACCGCGGTGCAGGATGATGAGTTCAAAGATAGTGAGGCGATGCACTGTCCTGCTCACAGTCAGTGCAACATTCAGTTTCTCTATTAATGATAATATTGTTAGTTTAATATACTCTGTAGCATATGATTAATTAGTGGATTACATGTGTTATAATTATGAATAAATTTTTATTGTTAATAAAAAATTATTTTATTTTTAATTTCGTATAATATTATAATAATAAATCTAATATTTAATTTATCAATCTAGAATAAATATAAATTTCACGCAACTGATATTTTTGTGAAAAAATTATAAAATTATTATAATTTAAAATTTTTATCACATCAAATTACTGTTTCTAAAATATTTTTAGTTGATGCTCTATTAAGTATTAGATATTTATCAAAGTTAGAAAAATTGATATATTTTACATTTTTTTTTATAAAATAAAGCAATTGTTCTTATACATCAAGGTATAAAAGATATTTATAACTAATATGTCGATGTTTATTATAGGACATGTATATTATATTGACTCGTATAAAATTTTTACGTTGAGAAATCATCTATGTTTATGAAAAGTTTTACATGATGGTTGTGTAAATAATCCTTAGACTGAAAATCACTAAGATATCTTATATAAAAAATATAATGTTGTGATCTTATTGTCAGTTATCTTAATCAAGGTCGCGAAAAGGCAAATATTGGATATTGCATGGCTTATATAAAAATATTTAAGTGATCAATAGAGAATTTATCACCTTGATAAATTATAAAAAATATTCCATCTGTTTTCAAATAGTATCAGCCAATAAATATTTGTCAAAGATGAAATGAGATCTAAAAAGAGATTTTAAATCTTATTTAAATGACCGATGACTATTATGTAAAGAATAAACATTATTTAACATGAAAGACATATTTGATGCTTTAATGTTAAATTAAAATATTATTAATGAAATGATAATAATTACATTGAGACACAAGAACTGAAATGTTAATTTAAATAATTAATGACTTTTTGATATTTAAAAACTATGATATGTTGCTAGATAATGCATTTGATCTTGAAATGTAAATTAATCAGTTGTTGAATTTATAATAGATTAAATTATTTAATTTAATTTATATTTAAGTCAACATATTAGAAATCACACAGGTTACCCGTATTAAAAACCACTAGTTAAAAATTAAATTATGATGATTTAATTAAGTATAATTTGATTAAAATATATTTTAAAAATTAATTATTAGAATATAGTTAATATAAAGATTATATTTTTAAACATGGAAAATCAATTAAGAACTTCATTGGGTTAATTTATAAAATTATTTTGAATTAATATACAGATATCATTCATTGGATAAATTAATATTTTATCAATTTATATAATTTTTCATATTTTTCTATAAACAGTGAGATATATCTTTTATTTTATAATAATTGTCTGCTATATAGAAAAATCACGTAAGTCACGTAATAAGATTAGTATTTTAGACATAGCAATCACTCTATCATAAACAGGACTTTATCTTAAATATGGATTTAAAAAATTTCTTATTTATAGTATGTATGAATTATTATTAGAGATTGGATAATTGGATGATTTGGGATTTATGATCTAGCCTCAAATAATTATTCAGCCAAAGTATCCTTGAATAACTCTAAATTTATTTAACTGCACTCTTGAGATTCTTAAATAACTTTATTTTATTGTTTTTATCGTGTGTATAGCAATAAAAAACCAATAAATATCCTCTCTGCATGTCATTTCAAAGAAAACCTACCAAACCACCACCAACTAAACAAGAAATCGCAACCAATGATAGATACCAACCTCTTTACCAATAATATAATGACAAATAACTTATTTTCTTTATTTACTACAATACACTTGTAAGTGTTCTCCATCGTTACATAACTCTTCGCGAGGTAAGCTAACGAGATCATGCTTTGTAGACATCTCGAGTCACCGGGCAAATCTTATGAGGTGGATACAATAAAAATAACGCCATGCAAAACAACAAAACAAACCACACGGAGCCGCTTCCTATACTCTTGCTTTGCTAGCCTCCACACATATTTTTCTAATACTCTACTTCCTATTTTCTTGCTCAACATACTTTTCTTAACTTTCATTATGCTAGAGGGTTTTTAATTATGACAAGAGATTTGTTTTGCTGGGAAGTGTGAAAGTCACCTCATTAATTCACTGGACGAGTGATCAAGTTTACTCATTTTACTAGTTCAAGATGATAATTATGTAAAGCCTAATCTAATTTGTAAATTTTCATGACTTCATCACCTGGACGATGAAAGGTATACAAACTGGATATTGTATATAGCTTTCCCTTTGCACATGTTCCTAGCACCTATCTCACTTCTACCTCTGTCTGTAAAATTTTTCCTTTACACATACCTTTATCGATGAGTTATATATAAACTATCATTGGATAGATCTTCATTGCAATATCTAGTTGGCTATTAGTCTCATGTTCAATTCTCAAATTACCTTTTTAATGATCCATAAAATTTCACGGATATTTTTTCATGAATGTGATGTTAATTAAGCAATATAGTGAATGACAGTGCTGTCTCTATGGGCACTTCCATTGCTATCTCATGGATATTTTGGACTATTTATATTTTTTGTGGTTTTTTTTCCATTATTGAGTAACAAGATTAGATGTGAGAGTTTGAAAGAGTTGGATTTGCCTTTCTAATATCGATGGCTAAGTTTATGTTTGGTGATAGCTTTTGTTATCACGGTCTTTTAAAAACAGGTTTTTTTTAAAAAAACACTTTTAATTATGATTTTAAAATAGTAATTTTTTTTAAAAATATGTTTAGTTAAAATAGTTATTATAATTTTTTGTATACAAAATAAATGAAAAACAAATCTTCATAAATAAAAAACATGTTACTTTAGCTTTTACAAAACCAATTTTAAAATATAATTACAAGCAAGTTCCAGGCAAATAGCAGGCTAACAAAACAAATATTTTTTACATGCCTAGACAAAAAAAGAAAAAAGACTACCATAAAACCAAATAATTTCTTTAATAGTTTTTATATTTAGCTGTTTTTTTTCCTTAGATAATGTTTGGTGTCATGGTAGTTTCTATTTTTTAGCTAAACCACTAAAAAAAAAATTGTTTGATTAATCAATTTCTTTTATTAGATCTCTCATGTAATTTCAATCCTTAATTTTGTAATTAAAACTCTTTTTAAAAAAATTACAATCATAACAATTATCATAATATCAAAGTTAGCAAATTAGGCATCGTTTAAAAGAATTGTCGGCCCATGCTTTTCTAAATTTTTGTTTTTTCTTAGAAGACTTTAAATCAATATTTTTTATTGCTTTAATATACTAATATCAATAATATAAAAAATATTATTTTAAAAAATAATATTTATCATATTTTCAAATACACTCTTGGCAAAAAAAAAAAGGCACGATATAAACTAGTGAGCTTATCTAGAAACCAAGCAAAATATGAATGCATTGCCACGTTATCCTCCTAAAACCAGATTAATTTGAACGAGAAGGATATATTAAATTGTAATGTATTTTTTTGAGATGTCATAAAACTACCGTTATCACTAAAAAGTCTGAGCATGTTGCAAGAACTCTATTTTGTACCTAAAATATTTTTAAAATTAAGGGAGTGATTTTAAGAATATCAAGATATTTTGGATATAAAAATATTTTTTTATAATATATATATATATACAAACACAAGACAGTTTTTCAAAAATTATTAAATTCTTAGATGATTCGTATAATTTTATAATATCTCAATGGATTTTTCTCTTAATTTATCCAAAAAGATATATTCTCAAATTTTGCTAAATGCCCTAAACTTAAGGCCAATTTATAGAATATGAAAAATGGCAAGTGGCTATACTTTGCCGCAATCCACAGCCAGCACATGTACCTTCCAGGCCCACGTGTTCTTTTTTGGTTCCGTTGAGTGAAACAGTTATATTATTGGATTGGAAAGAAAAATACTGAAATAGTGGAGGAGGAAGCTTCCTCTGCTCCCTCGAGATCTCAAGGATGGAACTTTCTTGGATTTTTATTCCATGTAAAATAGTTGAATGCTAACAACGAAGTATTCCCAGACAAGGAATTCCCACCTTCCATTGATGTAGATGAGTATGTGGTATTCCGCAGATATTGTGACTGCGGTTTAAAAAAACTTATTTTATAAAAATTATTTTTTAATTAAAATTAATTTGAAAAAATAGATATTTAATTAAAACTATGGTTGAAATTGAAATTGAAAAAAAATAATTTAATGTGTTTGGTTAAAAAAACTTTTAAAATTGAAGTTATAAAATAATTTTTAAAAATATATATTAATATTGATAATTTTAAATTTAACTATTATAGAATTAATTATTCCTATTATATCATGAAATAAATAATGTTTTATATAAAATATTTTTTTTATTTTATTAAACTATTTACAATTACATTACGTATAAAATTTATTCGGTAAGAATTACAGTTTTCATAATTTTTTAAGCATATAATAAAATTAGATAAAATACTATCAAGTATAAAATTGATATTATAATGCGAGTGAATTTAATTTACTCTATATTAGTTTTTCGAGAAAAAAATATTGTTCACATCATGGTGCAAATAAATTTAATTCACTATAAACTAGTTTTTTTTAATATTAATAAAATTAAAACTTAAAAAAATATTAATGAAATTAACACTTAAAAAACATTAATAAAATTAAAGAAAATTAATAAAATTAACACTTAAAAAAATATTAATAAAATTAAAAAACATTAATAAAATTAAGACTTAAAAAATATTAATAAAATTAAAAAATATTAATTGCATCATGGTACAAGTGAATTGCACTGTTCACGGGAACAATAAAGTGAATTGCACTGTTCATGTTAATTGCACTGTTCACTGAACANTTTTATAATAGAAATCTTTATTTTTCAAAAAAAAATATTTAAACCTATTTGTTTTTTAAAAAATAATTTTTTAAATTTTTTATATTTATTTGTTGTCAAATAAATTAATCAACAAAAAATAATTTTCATTTAGAAGAAAATTTGAATTAGTTTTTAGGAAAAAAAATTATTTAAGAGAAAAAATAATTTCTAAAAATTATAAAAAATTTAGAATTTTCATGTTATTTGCTAATTATATTAAATTTGATCCTCAAATTTTTTATTGTGACGTTTTTTATTTTTATTTTTATTATTTTTCTAATTAAATTTTTTTATCTATCAGATATAGTTCTTTTTTTTAATTGTTATTTATTTTATTTGAAATAATTTATAAAATTATATTTTTTTTAATTTTATTATTTTTCAACTTTTTTTATCTATTATATTTGATCTCTATTATTTTGATTGTTATCTATTTTATGTGAAATAATTTATAAAAAATATATTTTTTTAAAATTTTATTCACATTTAACTTTTTAACTTGTAAGATTTGTTCCTTGTTGTTTTAATAAACTTAAAAAAATATTTATAATATATTTTGCAGCTCGTCTTTCATAACATAGTTAAACACTAAAAAATATTTTCTAATTTATTTTCTATGATACTATCAAATATTAAAAAATAATTCACTTTTTAAGATTTTATTTCTCAAAAAAAATATTTTTTAAAAAAAATATTTTCCAGCAAATAAATAGAATCCTAGGTCAAATATTTAATTTACCTAAATTGATAACTATCGAAGAGAAAGTTAACATGCAAAATAAACACTATATAAAAAGCATTATATGTATGTTTACGCGCACGTGAGCGCCCTGTTTATCATTGATTGTAAAAGAAAATGACAATTTTTCCCTGTAAAAACTCCTAACAAGTTGTATTTTCAAGAGTGAAATGGTCTTTTCATGTGTCATTTTGATTTGTTAAAGGATGTCATGGTTTTTTTTTTTTTGCACAGTAAAATAACTTTGTTACCCTTAAATAAAATGATCATTTAATCATGGTTTGTTTATTTTTAACATTCTAGTTTTTTTTTCTATAATATAATTATTGTATTACCACTTGATTCAATTTTTTTAATATTTAACTTCAAGGTTAAGTCATAATTTTAGAATGATTTTTTTGTAATGATATTTTGGTCAATATAATATAGTATTTTTAAAGAAAAACAAGTCGGTGATGCATGTATTACATGTATCAATCACCCTGTCATCTTTGAGAAAACATGTAAATGACTCTAGTGGTCAAAAATATGATTTCACCAAGCCTTTTGTTCTGTTTTAACTTCTTTTTTTTTCAGGGCAACACGTGTAACTGTTGGACTTTTGTTGTATCATCAACACTCTATTTTTTTCTATTTCCTCTTATAAATTCATGTCTGCCCTTCATATTTTCATATCAATCCTTTAAGTTATTTTTCTTTATTCTTTTTATTTGATTAATTTATCATATTTTGTTTTTGTTTGCAAATGCATTATCCTTTAATTTTTTCTTGTCCATTGGATTTTTTTATTATTCTCTTGATATTTTTATGTAAGTTTGTTTTAATTTTTTTTTCAATTTCATTTTTTATTTTTTTATTTTATGTTTGGTGTTTATTTTTTCGTGTTTTTTCTGCTTTGATTATTTTTTCAAAGTTGAGAATTTTTTTTTAATTTTATTATTTAATATTAAATTAACTAACAATTGAAATTCTTAATTGGACCTGGGTTTTTAATTTCACAGGTTTGTAAATTTAAAATACCAACCTAGGCTCGAAAGATTTAGTCAGATCAATTAATATAATTTGAAAAAATAAATTTACTATTTTTCCTTGCAATGACTTTTATACTCACTTCCATTCAATTATTATGAAATAGCCACTTTTTAATCGGTAAAGGTCACATTCAATTATTATGAACTGGCTACTTTTTAATTATCAAGGTTACTGTAGTTTTTTTAAATTCTTTTTTGCAAAGTTAAGTTACTACAGTGCCTGTAGATGCAAAAGAAAACTTAGCTTATGTCTAAGCTTTTTTTATTTATATAAAAATCACTTTTAAAGCTTGATTTAAAGGGTTTAATTGTCATTTTAAAAATAATTTGGTCTTTTCACTTAATGCTAGTAATAATTAAAAACCTATTTTATTTTTTTCTTGATTTTATTTATTAATATTGAATTGATTGAAAAATAGATATTATTAATATTGTTTTTGCTTAGTCTGGGGTTACTGAAATCTCAAATAAATGTTAATTTTAGTATGAATGCTTGAATTATAAGCATTTAATTTTTGTCTAAAAATTATTTTTTAAAAAAAGCTATTAAATAGAACTTCATTAATTGTGTGTGACGGGGTCGTTCAATATGTCATCATCTCATTTTTTTTCTTTGCAAGTGGATCCATGCTTCAATGATCATTTGGTTTTCTTTAAACTAACCGGACAAGTTTTTATACAGTTTAACTGGAAACTTGTATTGGACAAGGAGTAACATCAAGTGTTTTCAAGATTTATCTACCTATCTAAGTTTAATAGTATTGCCAAAAAATTCCTATGTTATTAGTATTCTTTTTTGTATTTTTAAAAAATAACCTAGCTCTCAACAAAATACAAGTTAATAAACTAGTCTTGTCTAAACTTTGAATTTCTATCTTGTCTTTTTATCCATCAAAGTCAAATTCCTTGGTGAATTGACTCTTAACTCAGTCACCACCTCATGTAATTTTTTAAACTTGATTTCATGCTATTTGTAGATCTAGTAAGTGTTTAACAATTCATTTTTTTAGATGTGTTTCAAAAATATATTTTACTTTAAAAAATAAGATTAATAGTTTTTAGTATTTTTGATAATCTTAATGTGTTGATGTTAAAAATAATTTTAATATATTTTTAAACAAAAAATATTTTTTAAAAAATATATTGTGTTATAATACCAAATACACATCTATTTTTAAAAGTTTGTTTGATATTTTGATAGTTTTTTTTTTTAAAATATATTTTTTTTAAATTTACTTTTAATATCATCACCTCAAAGTAATTTAAAAATATTAAAAAATTAATTTATAGTAATTTTTTAAAAAACACTTTTCTAACTAATAAAAAAAGGGTGCATTTTACTTAAAAAAATATTTTAGAGAATATGCAAGTCATATTTTATTAGATCCCAACCTATAACTACCAAACAATTCCTATCAGCTAAGAAAAAGAAAGAAAATAAACTAGACAACCCATCGAATCAATGTCGTGTTTGCATTAAAAACGATTATGGTGCTTTTTACGAGAGAAAACGATTAATGTAGGCGTGAAATTGATGTAATTTTCTCAAGTAAATTGACGGAATTTTCGTTTTCTTCTCAAATAGAGAACGATTCTTAATTGTAGTTTTCCAGAGGGAGAAATACTTCTAAGTTCTACATTAAGTTTAAATAATTGATAATTTTAACTAATCCGATAAGCAACGGCTAAAATTCCATTGCAGACGCCGGTGTATATCTTTTAACTCCTCTATTCCACGAGGCAACGCGAAATTGAACCGGCATTGGTCAACACGCTAGCCACCACAATCCAACCTTTATAAATTTCAAGAACTCATTTTTTAATCAATTAATAAAAAAACTTATAAAGTAGTCATTTTTTCATCCCCACTCTCTCTCCAGCCCCCATTTTTGCTTCCTTTTGATCTCCCTCCTTCCCTCGCTCTATCGTTTCTCTTCCCCTCCCTACTTCGATCACTAGAAAACGATCTCTGCAACTATCGTTTTTGGATCCGCCGACCAAGCAAAGACTAGAAAAGAGAGAGAATCGGAGGCTTTGGAGTTTTGATTAATCGTCGACATGTCGTTCTCGGATTCTGATTCGTCGTCTGCTTACGGTGGTGACTACAGGAATTTTAGACAAATCAGCCGTGAACGTAACTTCAATATCTCCCTCTCTATCCATGTTTTCAATTTTAGGTTCAGTTTGATTGATTCTAAAGCAAGCAATTTAACATGATCTTCTGCTCTTTTTTTTTTGTTTAGTTCGATGGAGTGATAATTTAGCTTATTTGTTTATTTTAAGCTTCAAACCTATTTGAGTATTTTGTAATGCAATGTAAAATGACTGGTAATTTTGTTATTTCTGATAACTGATCAGCACCTAATAAATAGAGATACTGGCCAATTTTAGTTAGGGTTTGTCATCTCAGCCGCTAGGAATTTGTTGAATTGCTACCTTATATCGAGAAGAATGAAATGATTTGTGCTGGAGATTTCGATTTTAATCTGGCGAAGGTTAGTCGCTAATGCGATATCTGTATCTTTGTTTGGATTCTATAAATTTTGAAGTTGAGATTATTGGAGTTGAATATCTTATTTCTCAAAGAAGAATGGCTTTGATATGAAAAAATTTCTGCCCATTGGAACAAGTTGCTTGCTAAACAGTCGAAAGCTTAATGGGCCACCTTGAGTTGGTTGATGCTGTTAATTTCTTTTGTTGAATCTGTGAGAAAACTACGAAGGGAATGTTGTCTGTCATTCTAAGTTTATATTTTTTTTCAGGTTTATTGCATGAAATGCTTCGATCAGCCAAAACAGGGAACTCAAAATCAACTTGGAAGGTACCTCGCCTGGTCCTATCAAATTCATCATTATTTTGCAATGCCTGTAATCTATACTGTTTTCTTAATACCACTTAGAGTAAATGTTCTTGTATTTGATGAAATTTCAAATAAAAATCCTAACATTTCACAGTATCTCAAATTGATTTTCCTATTAATCTTAGAAACACGACACCTATGTTTTGATACAAATGGTACATGTCCATCTTGTGTCAACTGCAGCTTGAGCGTATCAAGATGAAATTAACTGTTAGTGAAAATTTGGGACTCTATCAGAATCATGCATGGTTGCCTTACCCAATGATTGCTCAGTTTAGACAAGTGTTTTGTTACATGTTACGTGATTAGAGTTATCCTACCATCGTTTTCCATCTTTTAGAATGTGCATTTCTCGTTAATGTCAGTTCTTGAATCTCTTACCTGCAGGTTCTCATCATGGACAAACTTACTGTGAAGATCATGTCATACTCATGCAAGATGGCTGATATTACGCAGGAAGGAGTTTCATGTAAGGAATAAAAGGGAAACTCTTAAAATTTGGGATAGTTCAGAACATTTCATTACAATTATTAAAATCCATTTGAGAGACAGTTGGAGAAATGTTTGCTTTTTTGTAGTTTTTATGTGCAAAATATTGCTTGGCATGTATTGTATGCATTTAGATCACCACTTTAGAGAGCAGGCGGCTGCTAGCATCAAAGAATATTATTCTAGTGTTTGTTGAGATGGAGTAATTTCATTGAATATCATGTCACTAAAATAAATGATTTAATTTCACACATGGCTATCCATTGAAGCATTTCATTCTCCATACAACCATACCAGAATTCTGATTGTTGTAAATTACTGAAACATGTTGCTCTACAATATGATATTCTCTTATCTTATGTGTAAAATTCCTCAAATTGCATTGCAAACGGGATTATATGGTTTAAACAACGGGAGAATGAGCATTTGAATTTTAATTGCTGCATTAACCATTCACCTAGCTGCTTGGTTATCATTGATTATCATTTTTCTCATTGCAGTGGTCGAAGACATATACAGAAGAAGGCAGCCATTGCCCTCCATGGATGCTATATACTTCATCCAACCAACAAAAGAGAAGTAATATATTTTCCTTTGGTTGACTTTCCATGTTCATTATCCTGCCCTTAAAAAAGAAAAAAAGGAATATTGGATTTTTGGAGCTTTTCCAATTTAATTGCTTCGCAGCAATTGGAACTTGCTTGATTAACATTAAGGCATATTTAATTTATCTTGAATAGATTGTATATAGAGCACGAGAGAGATTATAAATCTGAATGTTAGTTCTTAAGGCAGGTGAACGACATTTTGAAATGCACTCAGTTTAGTAAACATGATCCTCAACCCTTTCGGGTATTGTCTCTTATTATTAACTGGTTTACTTAGTCTAGTTGATAGGTTGACTAAGGGACTTTACCTTATGATGCCTGTGCTCCACGTTGAATTTTTTGTTTTTGTTTTTATTTAGTAATTCTTACACCCATTACTTTTGTGATACCTAGTAGTCTGTGCAGTTTTATCACATCTTAAAAGAAAGAATTGAAGTTCTTATCTGCAGTGAAGGCAATGCATGGGGACTTGTCTCCCTGACTCTTGTTTTTTCTGTCCTCATGTTGCTAATTCTGTCTCTTATTTTATTTAAATAATGCTGGTGGTGTTCTTTCTTTCTTTCTTATATATATATATATGTTATCGTAAGGGGTTGTGTTCTTACTATTAGTTTTATTTTGCAGTGTTATCATGTTCTTGTCAGACATGGCTGGGAAATCGCCTTTGTACAAAAAGTATGTGAATAATTTTTATTCATTGTTTTCTGGGAGTCAATTTTAACTTTTGAAAGTCCAAATTTACTAATTATTCTCAACTTATTTTTTTTTCTTGTCTGTATATGAAGGGCATTTGTTTTCTTCAGTTCCCCTATATCAAGAGAACTGGTTTCTCATATCAAGAAAGATTCAAGTGTATTAACTCGCATAGGTGCATTGAGAGAGGTATAGGTCTCTTTCTCATTAAAAATTTTGGTCTTGTGGATCTATAATTGTGCTGAAGCAATTTGATTTATCAGCTAGATATATTTTCTCTTGATCCATCATTGTTTTAAAGCTTACAAATTGATATTGACATATTTCTTATTTTGATGTGTGAGCTATGCAGATGAATTTGGAGTATTTTGCTATAGATAGCCAGGTTTGGTGATGCTACTTCATTTTTCCGGTTCAATATCATATGCAAAATATTGATTATCTTTTCTATTTTCATATTCATTAAATTATAACAATAGCTATTTTGCCAAGGAAAAGAACTTTTGTCAGGTTGAGTTCCAGCAATGCTTTAGAGATGCCTGATTTCATCAATGATATTTAGCAGCTCCCATGTTTCTGTTGTTTCCAACCTGAAATTAGTGTCACTAAGATTGATTTTTAGAGCTACATACTATCTTTTATTTGAAAGTAGTCATCATTATTTTCTCCAGTGCAACATGGTATGTCAAAAGGCACACGGTGTGGCAATCTGTAACAATTTCATTTTCTGACACTAAGTAGCTTTTTTGGTATTTATGCTTCTTCTTCTTCTTCTCAAGAAAGCCTCTGGTGTCTTGAGCCTATAACTCCACGAGAGAGATGGGATTGGAAGCTTCAGTCAGCTTATAAAAAATAAAGAGCTTGTGAAAAAGAAAAGGAAAAGAGAGAGAAATAAAGATGCAATTGTTCATGCACCAGGTGTTTATGCCACAGTGACCAGTGATTATTTTTAGGGTAACTTAAATGACCACGCTCCAATGCCAGGTTTCTGAAGATCCAGTCAATGATGATGCTAATTTGTCACAGATAACTTGAAACTGCACAACCTTTTTATGGAAAATAATCTTTGTTTTTCTTTTGTTTTTTAAATAACTCTCCTAAGGGATAGTTTGAGCAATTGAGAGCGGGTAGTATTTTATTTTCATTTTTTTTAAACAATTATTTTTTATATAAACTTATTGTTTGATCCTTTTCACAAATTTCTGATCACAGTTCAAGAAGCTTGTTTCTTTTGCTTGTGAATTTTTCTTATGTCAATCCATAATTTCCTTTTCTTGCGCCTATCTTCATTATGTTATTCTTTTCCCATTAGTGGTGATACGTTTTTCCACACAGGGTTTTATTACTGACAATGAAAGGGCTTTAGAAGAACTTTTTGGGGATGACGAGGATAGTCACAAAGGTGATGCATGTTTGAATGTGATGGCTTCTCGCATCGCCACAGTTTTTGCTTCACTACGGGTATATAGAATGGCTTCCATATGTTGATTCACAATCTCTTGATAATATTCTTAGGCATGCTTATGTCTATTTTTCAGGAATTTCCTTTTGTGAGATTTCGTGCTGCGAAGTCCCTCGATGTAACAACAATGACAACTTCCCGTGATCTAATTCCTACAAAGCTTGCTGCTAGAATTTGGGATTCTCTAACACAATATAAGCAAAAGATTGAACACTTTCCCCAGACAGAAACCTGCGAACTGCTCATCCTGGATAGATCTATAGATCAGGTCTTTAAATGCACGTTGCTTATAAACTCATCTCTTACTTTTTGCATAGCTTGGTTTCGTTGCTCATGTGCTAATTTCACAATTTTTAGATTGCTCCTGTCATACATGAGTGGACATATGATGCCATGTGCCATGATCTGTTGAATATGGAGGGAAATAAATATGTGCATGAGGTAATTCAATAGTTGAGAGTTCTATCGATACTCCTGGATTTTCTGATTTGCTGTTGGATCTCTTTGGGATACTATTTATCAAGGAGTTTCCCTCTTCAGGTTCCCAGCAAAGCAGGTGGTCCACCTGAAAAAAAGGAAGTTCTTTTGGAGGAACATGATCCTGTTTGGCTTGAGCTTCGGCATGCACACATAGCATTTGTATGTATAGTTCCTATGCATTTATTAGATTTTAAACATCCACCTGGTGAATGCTCTAACCCTTGGTTTCCTTATTAGGCTAGTGAGCGGTTGCACGAGAAGATGACCAACTTTGTATCAAAAAATAAAGCTGCCAAAATCCAACATGGTTCAAGGTTGATGAAAATTCTTTATTATGTAAATTGCTGACCATTATCATGATGTGTGTTATATTTTGTTAGTTTCATTAAATTTAACCTCATAGGAGCATTGATTAATGGTTCAAAATTCACAAATGAGTTAATTTAATAGAAAACTCAGTTCCTCTGCCTAACAATAAAGGGATGAGTAAGAAAAGGAGACCTATCAGGACACAAGTTTTCAAATACATGAAGTGACTCATGCTAGTTATAAGATGTTGCTCTAATTACTGATCTGTGTTACATTGATATTAGATTCATTAAGTTGTTTATTTTGTCTATTTATTTTTTATGGAGGGTTTTATGAATCTTCTTTTTCTTTTTTCTTCTTTTAGTTTTGCAGAGCTCTTGTCATGTGTGCTCTTTTAATTTACACTTCTTGTGATCCCAACTTCATTTTTTCATGTTTTGCTTGGAACCACCTGGTTCATAATATTATGCAACCTGAAATTCCATTACCAAATGGTCTAGAGGCATTTTTTATGAAAAGAAAAGAAGATTAGTTATTGGAAAACAGGGACAAGTTGACATTGCGAACAGTAATCTGCCATCCATACCTACTCATTTGTCTCCTCTGGAAGTGTCCACGTCAAGGGAGGGTTGAGATATCTTGGATTTTCGTAGGAGCTGGTTTGGATGATGAGTAGAAGTATGTTAATGATGGCATGGACGATGATTTCAGGTGCTACTTGTTGATGTTGGAAGTGGGGACCTCCTGGATGACACACACACGTGAAGTTTTGTAATTGAGAGGAATTGTTTTTCAAGGAGGGAGGTGGCTGTGAAGTATGGGGAATGGGTGGATGGATGGCAGATGCTTTAAGAAGTAATATCAGTGGAGTTAGTAGAATAACTGATACTTGTTATCTTAAAGAGAAATGTTCTTCCTTGTTTATATAAGTACCCTTGGAGCTTAGGAATGGATATATGATTGTTTCTATACGAGATTATTAGTTGCTGTGATGGTATATCTCCAACCTTGAAGTTTAACTGTTGTGTAGAGATGGTGGTGAGCTTTCTACACGGGACTTGCAACAGATGGTTCAAGCATTGCCTCAATACAGTGAACAGATTGACAAGCTCTCTCTCCATGTAGAGGTTAGTTTATTTCTTCTGACAGCAAACTGCTCTTTTTTCTCTTTTAGTTGGCACATTTTTAACACTAGGAATACAATTATAATATGATGCTATTATTTCCAAACCTGGTTCAGAAGTTTAACTTCATTCTTCCTATTTGTTTAGCAAAATGACTCATGGGCTCTAGACTACTTTGCCAGCTTATGCATTTTTCAAGGCAATTTGACATATAGTGTAGCTATTATACTTTGTGGTTATTTGAAACTCATTTCTCCATTCTAGATATCCTTTCCAAACAACTATTTTGATGAATTAATAGCTATTTTAATGGATGTGTATTTGAACTCCAGACCTTCCCTGTGGAGATGGTGTGCAGTTACCACTAGGTTATGCCTAGGTCTCATCCCTAAAGATTGAATGTTGGTGTCTTGCAAATGAACAATGCTTGGCCTGATGACACTATGATATTGCCATTTAATGCTCATGCTTGATGTTATCTCTGAATCCTAAAGTTCTTTGGCTTTGATGTAAACTCCCCTGTAGGTTCTTCAATTCTTCCTCTTCCCTCCCTTTCCGCTTGTTGCTTTTGAGTTTCAAATATTTTCGCAACACATTATATGAACTTTCCTTTGATACCAATGAGAGGAACGTTTTTCTTGCTGGAAATGCCATTAGATATTTGGTTCTGTATTTTATTTGCATGGTTTTTAGTAACTTTGACATTGTACAATGGATAGACTACCATAGGAGTTATTGTAGTTGCATTTCCGGGTTCCAGATAAGAAGTTAATTATGTGCTCTGCTAAGAATCCATTATTCATGGGAGCACAGATGAAGTTCAATTTTTTTGGCAAGATGGAAGCACATATTGCAATTAGCTTAAATTGTGCTATTTAGTTTTTCTCCCCTTTTGAATACGTTTGGAATAGTGTGTAATCAGAAAGAGAAAAAAGACCCACTGGTTTGTGAAATTTGCAAGTGGTCCATGGCTCTATACAAATTGTGTTTTATGGATGCAGATTGCTGGAAAAATTAATAGAATTATCAGGGAGTTGGGGCTTCGAGAGCTTGGTCAACTAGAGCAGGACCTGGTTTTTGGAGATGCAGGAATGAAAGATGTTATTAAATTTCTGACTTCGAAAGAGGTAAAACTTGTGGTAAATTGTAATGGATGCATTTCAACCTGCCATTAATATTTATAAAGTAGGAGTCTCACTCTTTTGCAGGATGCAACTCGTGAAAATAAGTTGCGGTTGTTGATGATTCTTGCAGCTGTTTTTCCTGAGAAGCTTGAGGGTGAAAGGGGTCTTAATATAATGAAGGTACTTTTCTTTGTTTTTGTGCTGGTTTTCATTTTCTTATACTGCTTTGAGGTCAGCCGGCAGAGCTTTTGTGATCTTTTGAATTCCTGATTTGATGTTATTGAGAACATTTTCCTTGCACATCAGAACTAATTTTATGAATTTATTTTAGCTGGCGAGATTACCGCGGGATGACATGAATGCTGTGAATAATATGAGATTGCTTGCGGGGGCATCAGATACCAAAAAAAGATCAACTGGTGCTTTTTCCCTGAAGTTTGATATTCATAAGGTGAACACAAATGTTTGTTGAAATGCTGTATCTGATCGTCAATTTTGAAGCTTACTCTTTCCTTTCTTCTTCCCAATCAATTGCCAGAAGAAGCGTGCTGCCAGGAAAGACCGCAGCGGTGAGGAAGAAACAACATGGCAGTTGTCCCGCTTTTACCCCATGATAGAGGTACATCCTAGTTCTTAGTTGATTTTTCATGAACAGTTGCACTTTTTATGCTTTAATAGTTTTTCTGCATGTGCATTGCACATGACCCACACATGATAAATTGACTTTATCTCTTTAAAGTATTTATTATTTTAAAATGTTAGCCTCGAGCCTTTTTAAAGAATTTAAAAAACTTGAATGCATGGAAAGGAAGAAGCACCAAGGTGTCAATCAAAACCGATGTTATGGATGAAAATAATTCAATAACCTAAATATATTGATTTTAAATTCAATAATATCTTTTGTTTAAGTATAAAAAAAATATAATTTATCTTCATTTTTTTTGTGATGGGGATATCTTTTTGTTCCCAAGTGATAATATGAAATCCTTTTCGTTCAATTAAAAAATCATTAAATTCTATATAGTGACTTAAATTACATATTCAATAGATATTTATAAATTTTCGTTTGTTATTAATGTATAGTAATAACATGTATTATTTCATAAATCATGTAACTCAACATCATTGTTCTTTGAAAAGAGGAACATAATTCAATAGTTCATTGCACTAATAAAACATATTTAATCATGGATTTGATAAAATCTCAAAATATAAATTTTGTTAAAATCAAATTCTGTAATGTACAAGAACCGCTGACCAAAATTCACTTTTTTAGTCCATTTTTGGAAAGACTTGGACAAAATCAACAAATTTCAATAAAATATTGATGCCATCAAGAACTTAATCTTAATCAATTCAAGAGATTTATGAGATCTAAAATTTTATAATTTGCATGCATTGGTTCATGCTTAAAAATGTTGTATTTGTTAAAACCTTACATTTTCAAACTACTTACTTTCTCTTGGTATGATAGAAAGTAATATCCTAATAGAAGGAAGGAAATTTAGTTTCCTAGATGTTAGAAATGTTAAAACTCATAGGACAACTAAACTATCCATTCCTTTCAAATATTCCTAGTGAAAAAATTTATCTTTTATTAAATTCTCAAGAGTTTTAAGGATTTAAACAATCAAAATTTTGATATTGCATAATAACATTGTTTTGTCTTTACTAGACATGAGCCTTCACTAGTTGACATTTTTTTTCGTTGTAGAAAATATATCTAGGTGCTGCAATCATGTTTTAAAAAAATAAAAGAATAATGACTCGGGTTATAGCCCCGATTGAGTCTAATAATCTGATTTTATTTTAATTAGATGATAAAAGAATAAGTAATGATAGTAAACATACAATTTTTTGTTAAGAAAAGATTACGATATCTTGAAAAAAAAAAACTTTCAGAATTACAAAATTAGATAAAAAAGACAAAAAAGGTTTAAGTCAGCCTAAAATAACGCAATAGACATGTAACCTGAGTAATAAAAGGGGATTCGACTTGTAAAAGCTATATCTCATATAATGAGATTGAGATAACTTGATAGAAAAACAATAAAAAGAACCACAAAGCTAATTTTTTTTTAATAAAAAAACTAATATCAAAAGATGAAATAAAATTTTTTTTTTAAAAAAAGGATGTTGACCTACGTTAATTCTTCAAATTTATGATCTAAGTCATTAGACTAGAACATACATAGAAAAATCATGAAGCCCAATACCTTACAATTCAAACTTTGAAGGATGAAATTAAAAAAAAAATGAGAGGATAACCCAAAATTTTTGATGGGAAGAAAAATAACTTTAACAGAAAAAATAAAAAATCAAAAGAATGAGAACTAAGTTGAAAAAAATAATACAACATAAACTTGGATTGAATGATGAAATTAAAAATAAATAAAACTCTTACAAAAGGACCAAGGGAAAAAAATTAGAAATCAAAACAACAGATGAAATTGAAAAAAATATATTCAACAAATTGAAATTAAATGACTAAATTGAAAAAAATTAAAAATTCTATAAAAAGGCGAAAAACAAAAATTAGAAATCAAAGAATAAGGACTATAATTAAAATACAAAAAAAAGAAGATAAACTTGTATTTTTTAGAGGAGAGAGGAAAGGGAAAAAAGTCTATTGAAGACCAATTGTCTTGCCGCCGCCAAAATGTGTTGTACTTTGAGGAACGAAACACGGCGATGCTTCCAACTAACAATGGAAAGACAGGTTGCTACTGGAGGCTTTACCCATGCCACTCAAAGAGCGAGAGTGTCTCCTATGTACTGGCATGTAGAAAGCACATGTCAACAATTTGTTTAAATTAAAAAAATCAATAATCAACATGAAAAGACCAAATTATCCACCATGTTTCTGAAATTTACAAAATAAACTGTGTGAAAGGACTGAAGGCCCCTGGGTTCATGGTTCATTCTTTTGTGATTCTAAGGGTAAAGATGACTTTTCACTATGCTTTTAAAAGTTAAAACATCTAAATACCCTCGGTCAAGAACTTTATTTTTTTTTTAATTGGGAGGTAAGTCATTTTACTATTTAAAAAATATGAAAAAAATGTATATACCACTGTATAATATTGAAGACTAATGAGCTATGTGAAAAGATAAAAGTACCCCTAAACTCAAGGTATCTCACTTTTTCTTGGAAGGACAAAAATGTCATTTCACTATTACAGTGAAGAGTAATGTGTGCACAATGTTTTTCCTTGTGTTTTTAGCTTGATTTTTATTTATATATATATTTGTTATTTATTTTCATGCATTAGTTTTTATCACCTTAATAATTTGTAAAGAAATCAAACTCAAAATGAGTTTTAATGAACGTTGTATTTTGAATTTATTGTCAATTGAACTTAAAAACTCAATTTTCTTTAATTGTTCCAAGTGTTGCATTTTTTTAAATATTTTATCAAGCTTCCAATCTTATTGTATTTGGCAAATCTGCAATAATTATAGGTTTGTTGTATGTTTCTTATAACTTGTCACTTATTTACTTATTCACCTAATAATTAATTTTAACTACATTTATTAAGTTTACTTTTCTCTAAATAAATATGTATTAAAAATATTTTAGCATAAATTTTGAAGACAATTTTTTATCATGTGTTTGTAAAGTGAATTAAAACTTCAGAAAAAAATTATCACAAGAGTAGATGATTATGTGCAAAACATATAAAAAATTGATACATCAAACTTCTACATTAAATAGTAAAATTGTGATATAAAAAAATCAAGAAAAGTTATGAATGAGCAACCTGCTCACACACACATTTCATTTGTAACAAGAACAAAAATTATCTTACTGTATAAATTCGGTATGATGATTGCATAAGGTTGTTTTTATCTGTTATTGTTTTAGGAAAAATCATTATAAAAATTGAAAATTAAGATGTAATTATTTCACATTCATTGATAGTCATCTATACTTGTTAAAGTGAAAAAAAAAAAATCTTTAATGTGATATACAATGACACCACTTTTTATATTAGATATATATTTTTGTATTTTTAAACATATTTTGTTTAATATATATTTTCAACAAGTTATTATAGCAAGAACAACTTTTAAATAAATGGCTTAATTTCATTTGATTCGTTTATGAAATTTCTTCATTTTCTGAAAATCAATAATGTCATTTTACCAATATCTTTAAAATTCTTGAAACTCCTACTTAAATATTTATTTATTTTGAGCTCCTGATGAATAGCAAATTGAAATAGGAACTTGAATCAGAATCTGTGTTCAAGAGGTCTCTTGATATATCCCCTTTCATAATTGGGTATTATTTCAATTTTCCTCTTTAATCTATCTTAATTTATGAATTTATTGGATTGATAATGTAAAATGATGCAAAAAATAGCACAATCACCATACTAAAGATCAAATAAGAGCTATCTAAGTCTCTCAAGATTAGCCTCCAAACTTAACTGCATTCCTTGTGCAATCTTAGCAATAAGATCAGACAAAATTAGAAAACATGGAATGATTGAATTTAAAGCACTAAGGATACAGTTGAATAAAATAAGAAAATACAAAGTCTAATCTATCAAATTTAAAATACATGGGTAGAATTGAACATTTAACACAAAAAGGGGTAATTTCAAGAGTTTCGTCGCGTAGAACTTATAACTCTATTGTTATTTTTATCTCATTACTTATCGAATGAAGTATAATTTTTTTTATCTAGATAATATAGTGATTATATTTGTAACTGATCCAATTAAAATCTTAGATACTTCATCTGTTAACTTGATAATCTACTTAATTAATTTTACTTAACTTGAATCCAAACTTGATGACTTTAAGTCACCAATCCCATTTAAAGTTTCATTTTATTCATTTTGATCCATTATGAATCGGAAACTGAGAAAGGAACTTGAATTTTTCATGAATACTTGAATATTTATGGGGTCTCTCAGTCAACCTTATTTTTTAATTTTTGTCTTAATCATCCCTTTTAAATTAGAAAATTCTTCTGATTTCCCCCTTCCATCTTTCTCTTTATGCATCAACTGAATTGATGATATGAAACTCCTTTTGTAGCTTAACACTACTTACAATCCAAAAATTAGCAAAACCACACAAAAAAGATTATAATCAGGAAGGATTTAGTCTTGGGGCAGAAAAATCAGCCTAAGGATACTATTAAAAAAATAAAATTGGGTCCGATTGCAATTTTAAGTCATTTCTTAAGATTGTTTGGTAGAAAGTTTTTATTCAGCCTTTTTAGTTATAACAATACATATGATTTTTAGTTCATCAAACAAATTTAATAAAATACCTTTTTGCAACTCTAAAAAATTACTCAAGTAATGATTATTCATGTTATAATTCACGTCACAACTAATCTTTAAAGAAAATGCAATCATGGGGATAAGTTTGTTAAAAATTATAAAAAAAACACAATAAATGCAATCATGGATTTGATTGGACAAAATTTGAAAAACAAGGTCTAAATATCAAATTTAGTATGTGTTGGGTAATGTGATGCGGTGTGCTTTAGCAAAAAGTGCTTATCAATTGAAAATTCATTGAATTTTTTTTTTAAAAAAATATTAATTTGATATCTTTTCAGGCAAAAAGCAGTTTGAAAACTACTTTGAAAATCAAGTTAAACTTCAAAAACAAAAACACCCCCCCTTAAATCATACAAACACAAGGATAAGTTCAGGTACTCTTTCAAGTAGAAAATATTTTAAAGTTTCTTATCTCATATACTTATAAAATTAAGGTAATTTCTTCTATCTAGATAATGTATCTATTATTTCAATATCTTCATTTGATATATTTTGTATTCCATAGTAATAAATTCTACAAATTTAGTTGTTGTTTTTTCCTATACATATGTGATACAATTGATTGAATATTGCTATTGAAAAAATAGAGATTTTCTCATATTTCAAAAATTAGAAATAAAAAAATAATTTATAATAAATCATAATATACTTAATATACTAATGATATGTATTCTTAAATAATATTTCTTTTTATGTTTCTTACATCAACCGAAAATAATGAAGTTTACTTTAACTATTCCAATCCCCCCCCCCCTCTAATACTATTTTAAAGAATTATGAAGTAGCATTCTCAAAAAAAGAAGAAAATAAGAAGTTTAAGAATTAGCAGGCACGAAGTAATGTTCCGTTTAATCTCTATCTTCCAACAAGAAGTTAAACCAAAGCATTAAGTAATGTTCCTTTTAATCTCTATCTTCCAACAACTAGTTAAACCAAACCAAACATCATATGCCTCGAGTAATTGTGTTATTTTTCACAACCTTGATGTCTTGACTGTTGGTAAGATTATATGAAAAGATGGTACTCACCTAATGCAAATCTTTTTTCAGGAACTTATTGATAAACTTAACAAAGGAGAACTGTCCAAGGATGAATATCCATGTATGAATGACCCAAGTCCATCTTTCCATGGGACATCCCAGTCTACACCAATGCATCATGTTCCAGCTCCCCATTCAATGAGATCAAAACGGACACCAACATGGGCTCGACCACGGAACTCTGATGATGGTTATTCAAGGTAATATTTCTTATTCTTCCATGCAGAGTCTATTGAATATTCCATGAATAGTGGGAAAATAAAACATGGATTTCAACTCTTGATAATTTCTTATTTAAACCGAACACATCTATTGGATCTTCTGTTCTGCTCCTGTGATCTATCAGTCATTGAATTCCCTGCTTGGTTATGATCTCCTGATTGATTTAGTTAATTGCTTATATGAGCTCATTGTGCCACCATAGTGCTTTATGCCTGTCTTTGGAGTGTCAAGGAACTTGATAGGCTAAGAGTAACTTAATTGTCCCTGTGGCTTTATTTGCAATGTCATTGCTTTGTGCTACCCTGCAGTGATTCAATTCTAAGACACGCATCTAGTGATTCTAAAAAGATGGGCCAGCGTATTTTTGTATTCATTGTAGGTGGAGCTACGAGATCTGAGGTAAGAAGATGTTGAATCCTAAATCAATGATTATGGTTGTCCTTTTCGCTTGTTTAGTGTTTTAACTCTAACTAATCTCCAGCTAAGAGTTTGCCACAAGCTCACTAGCAAGTTACAGAGGGAAGTAATTTTGGGTTCTTCAAGCCTTGATGATCCTCCACAATTTATTACGGTAACTAGTTTTCCCTGGAGCCTCCGATGATCCTTGTATATTGTTACTTGAGCTGAACATCTGACCAAAATATAATGCAATTGATTTTAAATTGCAGAAGCTCAAACTGCTGACAGCGAATGAACTTTCCCTGGATGATCTGCAGATATAAATGTGTCGGGATTAGAAGGTGAATGTGATATTTTTTCTAGGTTTCTGACCCCATTTGTAACTTCATCAACAATTCTTACATTTTATGATATCCAATTTTTAATGTAAAATATCTGCCCCTTGATAGTCATAGTAGTGTGGTTCGTGTTTAATGTTACAGGAAAAATTCTGCCTATGGCTGTAGCTTGTGTTCTGTAATACATGCCGGAGCTGCTGGGAAATTTATGATGTCTATAATGCTACCTTACTAATTAAAACAGGAAAAAAATAATCATTTGAATTACGAGGACCTTTACAATCTATAATAGCGACCAGATGTCCTGGCATGCTGGCTTTATCATGTTAGATATTATGTTTTTAGTGTACCTCCAAATCTCCTCTGTATTCCAGTGAGCTGAACTGTGAAGGTTGTTTGGGTTCAGCGGCTTCTCCTTTCAAGATAAAAGCCCCCCCCCCAAAAAAAAAACAAAATGTCATGGGGATAAAGAANCCCCCCCCCCAAAAAAAAAAAAATGTCATGGGGATGAAGAAGGAATTCTAATTATCAATATGCCAGCCCAAGCAAGCTGGCAAGGAAAGAATGCTGGCAAGAAACTAGGTGCAGAATCCAGTTCTCTTCTCTTTTTATCTGATTGCATACCGCAGAATCCAATATTCCAATCCCTTTTTGCATCGTTTGTGGATTCCTACTTGTACCATACCGTTCTAATAATCTTTAGCACAGTTGATTGCCATGTTGTCAATCACGTAACTAGGAATCCGTAGGTTAAAATAACCAACCTTGTGTTAAAATAATAACACGGCATCACGCTATAATATGGGCTACATGCCTATGATTCTCTGACGATGCAATCCTCTAAATTATATCATAACAACGAGGTAGTGGCTCGACTCGAGGTTGAAAGGTAGGGTGAGGTGGAAGTTGGAACCACTTCATCGGTGCAAATCACACGGATAGTTTGGGGCATAATCCATTCTTAACATCATCTTTCAATATATATATATATATATATAGACATGATAGCAGGATGGATTCATGGTGAAACATTTCAATAATAAAACTTGGATACAATTTAATATTATGCATTTTTAATTTTCAATCAAACCATAAAACATATCTTGTGTAGAGATGAACTCAATTTATATACGTCCTTTAATATACCCTATTCTTGTTAGATGGTTATATTAACAATTTACAACTTATACTTATAGATGAGTATAAAGCTAGAATTAATTTTTTTATCTATGATCATAACAAGTCCTCATAATCTAGATATGAATATAAATATTTATTTTTAATGGTTGATGAGTTGAATAAAATATAATAAGTTAGGACTTTAATATATGTCTCAAGGAAACATAATTTTTATATAAAAACAATATTAATATAGATTATAAATGATTTTTAATGTATGAGATGAGTTTAAATTAAAGCACATATGAGAAATTAACTTGAACATATTATATCAAAAATAGTAAAGCTTTTATCTTAATGAATGATGGTAGAACTTTGTTTTACTGCAACTAAAGATTTTTGTCAAGTTATTATCAACATAAAAATGACTTATTGAAAGATAAAGCTGAAAGGAATGTTATATCACTAGTACTATAAGGTGAAAAATTATATAATGTAATTTCACAATATGAAAGCATTGTATTTGATTTTTATTTTGATAAGTAGAAGTTTTTTTATTTTGATATGACTTGTAATTCTGTAAAACAAGGTATTTTTTATAAGTTTTTTTATTAGAATACTAATGTCATTTACCATAATTTAAATGTCATGCCTATTAAGAAGAATATATTTGATAATATTTTTACAAGATCATGAACATAAAATGAAAAACAAAAAATAATATGAAAGTTAAAATAGATTTAGTTTATAATTGTAAAAATATAGAATTGTTTAATGACGAGTTTTATGTTGTAAAGTTCTAAGCCATATTCTTTTCGGACAAAAATGCATAGTTTTCTATCTATAAATATCTTAAGAGTTTGCGATTTACTGATAGATATGCTTTTATTTTTACCAAACAATATTAATATGTGTATTATACATACATCCATTTTTTAGAAATAATTATAATAAAATTGATTGATTATCTATTCTGATGACTACATCTAACAGTTATGTCTAAATTGTTAAGAAGTTAATAATAAAATAATTGAGAAAATAATGTATTTCAAATAAAATTATTAGTTGATTCATATCAAGTTGTTCCATTTACCAAGTTAGAAAATTTAATTTTTATTTTATTAAGAAAAGTTAGGTTGATTTTGATATCAACGAGTTAAATGCCAATGAACATAGAGAAGTAGATGAAGATAATGAGATGGACTAGAAATTCAACAAAGAAGAAGATGATGAAAATAAAAAAGGTGATTTTAATTAAAAAGATATTGGAGATCTAAAATATCATTATATAATTAAGATATTTGTTGATGCGTTATATTAATCTACTATATATATATATATATATTTTGTCGAGTGTTTATTGTTGTATGTTTANTTAAGATATTTGTTGATGCGTTATATTAATCTACTATATATATATATATATATATATTTTTGTCGAGTGTTTATTGTTGTATGTTTAAGAAGGCTACGAGATTTTAACTAACCTAAAAAAATTAATGAATTGTCAATGGATTTGGAGGCCACATGGGCTGCGCTTTCAGCTGGGCCCATGGATCCAAATTCACAGCTCAAAAGGCAAAAACTTGTCCGAGGATGGATGGGCTCAAGTAAAAGGCCTAGACTAAAATTTATTACTCAAAAGGCAATAAAGCCTAGTCTAAAAACCACGACCCTAATACAAGGAATGCTTAATGACAAATTAAAACGAAACAAACAAGAAAATATTTGCCCAGAATTTTACCGTTTCTTGCTGCTCAAAATCAACAAAAGACATACGCTCACTTTATGCATTTTCCTTTCTTTTTTCTTTTTTTTGAAAACGAGAGCCATACCTTCCCCAAGTCAAAAGGAGTTAACACCCAACCATAAAGTCTGCTGCCATCTCTTTAGAAAACACATGATTCTTATTCTTTAGCAAAAAAAAAACTAGTTAAATAAAAGCAGGAACTCTCAAGGTGATAAATGGGCTAGAGAAAGAATCTTACCTGTAATTTTAGGCCTCCAGCCTTACTTTCACGATAACTTATAATGGTATGAAGCTTTCAAGATTTCTCCATTGGCAACGCTGGTTGTGAGATTTTTTTTTTTGGTAGTAGCAAGACAACGTGAAGGCGGTGCTTGACAAGAGGAAAAGGTGATGGGACTAACTCATCGTGGGTCTTTGCTCCTTACGGTTATTTTCTCCTTCCTTTTTCACCATCGTTCTCTTCTTGTTCATCCCTACGTCTTCTCCATGAGTGAGGTTAAGGTTAAGTACATATGGCGTGAAGTGTGTGGGGGTGCTAACAATGGAGGCTGTGATGTGCACTGGTGTGAGTATAAGTTTTCCAAACCTGGGGACTAGGGCTTGAAATGAGTACAGGCAATGTTTTATATTTTCATGGCAGTGTTGTTTTTCTCTGACCTTTTTAAGTCCACTGGCGCTAAAGGAAGGGCTGATTTCCGTCAAAAAATGAGAGAGGAACTGCTGGCAACAGTGGGAAGGCTGTGAAGAGGTGTGGTTTTGGGGCAGTGTTCTTGACAGTGGAGATGGTGCTGCTGGCCCTGTGTTCGGATGGGACAGGAGAAGATAAAGTGCTGGAACTGGAGGCTGAGGACTGTGCAGGTGCTGGACTGCTGCTGGAGGCTCACGGTGCTGCACTGTTGGACTGTTGCTAGTGCATAGGAGGAGCTGCGGTGCAGATAGGCTGAGGCTGCTGGTGCTGAGGAGGAGCATAGTCTGCCTGAGATGCTGCTGGAACTGAGATCACCCGGTTGGCTGGGCTGAGAAGAAGAAGTTATTGATTCAGAGCTTGGAGCAGGGGAAGATGAAGCTGATGGAGTGTCATGGTGTTGATGGAGAATGAAAAGTTGCTGAAGGAATGGATGTCAAAGTGCTGGTGCAGAGCTTGAATGGAGGCTAGGAGAGAAGAGTGAATTATTTTTCTCTTTCTCCTCCCACGGGATTAGTGTGTTTTCCTAGGAGGTTGGAGGTGGAGGGTGGCGCTCGTGGGTGCGAGAGTGTTTGCGTGTGTTATGCTTGCTCTTTAACTTTTTTTCTTTTGTTTTTCAAGATTGTTTGGTGTCCCATAAATATCAGGTTTATGATATTTTAAATAATACAAATGAGAAGTTATGGATAACCTAAATTGAATACTCACAATCAATTTTAAATATTCAAACTTTAAAGTTTCAAGTGATTTTAAACCATCAAAGTAAAGATAAAATTACTCATCTTACTACTTAAATAAAATAACCTAGTACGAAGATAATCAAACTCTAGTGATTATATATATATATATATATATATATATATTTTATCGCCTTCAATCTTAACAAAGACCTCGTGTCTTCCTTTTTTTTCTTCAACCTTTTTATTCTAGATAAATTATCTTTAAATTAATAAATTTTTAATTTTAATTTATTCTACTTTTTTTATTAGATTTTTTATGTAAAAAAATATTTAAACAACTAATTAACAGGCTTACTGGCAGAATAAGCCTATCAATGTATTTTAGAGAGTAGAGAAAGAATCACTAGAAATGACATTTAATCACCAACTTAATTCTGTTAGTAATATAAAAAAAATCATTAATGAAATCATAAAGGGTCTTTTTCATCAGTGATATTCCATCTTCACCATTAAAAATATAGATGGAACGATGCTAATATTTTGTTTTTGTTTGGTGCTCTTTTTTCATCTATAAATTCATTAATAATTGTATTATCAACAAAATAACTCATATAATATAAATCACTAATGATAGCTTCTTTTTTTTAAAATAACCATCAAAGATTGTAATATCAACAAAATGATCGACATAACATAAATCACCAATGATAATTTTTTTGACAAACTATAATCATCTATGATTGCTTTGGTAAAAATCTTGCCGATAAAATCAATATCTAAATATCCACAGAATATTCCATTAATAAAATCAAAATTAGCTTATGGAAACATAAAGTCAAATATTATATACAATAAACATATATCAAATAATTAAGAGGATAAGAAATTAATACCTTGACTTTTTCAAAAAGAATAACACCTCATTTGCTCTTTAATTGTTTATTTTTTGATAAAAAATCATTTCCAATGATTTTTGATATTTTTTTTAAAAAAAACTTGATTTAATTGCTCCATCACACTTAAGATACCCTAACATCCTCGTTTCAAAAACTTTATACATGTACAAGATAACATTAGCAACACTGAGCAATATATCCACTATCAAAACATATTCATTTAAAATCGTATACAATGCAACAAATAAAGTTATAAAGTCAATCTTTTAAGCTTGTTTATTAGTTAAATCATTAATGTAAAACATAGATATTTATTAATCATATATTTATTACAGTAAAAACTATAAATGATTGGTGTGTATCCAGACTAAATAACCAACTAAATTAAATATATCAATGTATATAATTGCAGTAAAAATTAAGTGCTCAAACAATTATACAATACTTTACGTTTTTT
The DNA here is from genome assembly GCA_015708895.1 of Populus ilicifolia. Classification (NCBI taxonomy): domain Eukaryota; kingdom Viridiplantae; phylum Streptophyta; class Magnoliopsida; order Malpighiales; family Salicaceae; genus Populus; species Populus ilicifolia. The sequence continues at coordinate 1,031,069 of SRLM01001195.1, read as the reverse complement.
ATTTATTGATGGAAGACACAAGACTTGATGTAATATTTTTATGGCTAGACTAGAGAATCTTTCTTTAACCTAATTTTTTACTTTATATCCTCTTTGTTTTTATGTCTCAAAAATATTTTTGAAAAAAATATTTTTTTTATTTTTTTCTTTACTTCAAATTAATATAATTTTTGATGTTTTAAGATCATCTTGATACATTGATATTAAAAATACTTTTTTAATAATAAAAAATATTATTTTGATATATTTTTAAATAAAAAATACTTTAAAAAGCAATCACAATTATACTCCCAAACATAAGTAGATATATATCTACCCCTACTTAAAGTTTAATAATTTCTAAATTTTTAAATATCATTTATGAATTATATATAAAATAAAATATATAATTATACATGATATTAATTTAAAAACATAACATGGTGATGGGTTATGATTTCTCAACTCAACTTCATTTAAAAGATAATGTGTAAAAGTTACAATATAAAATAAGGCTATGTCGTTTTGGGTGTTCAACCCCAAGTTGGGTTGGGGTGCACCCACACTCAACTCTATATTGGGTGTGGCCACGTCTATGCCCAATTCCATGTTAGGCCCAGATGTGACCACACCTAACTTTATGTTGTGCGTGGACACGTCCACGCTTAATCTTACGTTGGGCTTAGGCATGATCATATCCAATCTCACCTTGACTATAGGTGTAACAACTCCCAATCTTAAGTTGGGTGTGAAAGTGATCATACCCAATCTCATGTTAGGCGCGGGCGTGATTATGCCCACCACTATATTGGGCGTGGACACGTACACGCCCAGTCTTATATTGGGTTTGGGCGCAGATGTGTCCATACTCGTCTCTCGTTAGGATCGGGCATAACCATGAGCAACCCTATGTTAAGCGTGGATGCATCCACACCCCATCCCATAATTGGGAGTGGATGCATTCTTGCTCAGTCCTATGTTGGGCCCGGATGTGACAACACCTAACTTTATGGTGGGTGTAAAAGCATCAATGCCTAGTCCTGTGAATGGGCCCGGGTGTGACCTCGCTCAACCGTAGGTTGGGCGTGGTGTGACCATGCCCACCCAATGTTGGGTGCGGAGGTGTCCATACCTAGCTTCATATTGGGCTTGAAAGCAACTGCGTTTAACTCTACGTTGGACCTAAATGTGTCTACGCCCCACCCCACTTTGGATTTGGACGTGTCCACACCCAACTCCACGATGGACCTAGATACGTCCGCGACTTGTTTTTCCCTAGGCTTCGAGCATGAATTGAGCCCATCATCTCTCGGATTGGGTGTATAATTGACGGGTCACTCTACACTAAGCACCCCATACTCTGGGTTTGTGATAGTAATTATGATACCTATCATATTCTATTAAATACGAATAAACAACTTATATGTTTATATTAATTAGATGTAATGGCAGGAGCAGTAGAATAATATTATTCTACTATTATAAAATTACATCTTTATCCCTTGTACATTGTATGAAATAAGTTAAGTAAGGTAATATAAAAAGAACCATGAATGTATAAGAAGAGGAGGACCATGGACTCTAAGGCAAAAACACATTATTTGCTTCTTTTTTCTAAAATAAACATTTTCTTCCTTCTCCTTTTTTTTTATCTTCATAAAAAATTATTAATATTTTTATTAATATCTTTGGCTACATAAAAAATACCTGTACTGACTTGAATTTCAGAGGATCTCCCGTTAAAACTCCAAATAAATCTTGTGAAGGTATTTATTCTAAAAAGAGTTAATATTTCTTTAGAGAAAGATTTGTCCAAAAACAAATATGCATGTTCTTAAAGTGGAGGTCATTGAATGTACCACACAAAGGATGTAGGGTGATTTCAAGAAATAATTCACCGTAAAATATTTCGTGTAATTTTTATTACCTCATCACTTGGCATATATAAATCATTTTAAACAAATATTTTTTACGTAACATACTTAGTGTTGTACATTTTACCTCTAAAATATCATCTTTGAAAGCGAAAAAAAGTAATTATACGTAAAACAAAACCACAGTCAATCAGTAACGATTGGTTGTTGCCTTGGCCAATAACCTTTGAAAAGATAGAAACTGTTAATAAGCCTCCTTGTTACGACATGAAGTTTTCCTTAACCCAAGAGAATTTGAACTAGTGATGCATGACTTGTCCATCAATTCCAAGTCGCGGAACTGATCTAAAACCACGAAACCAAAAGTATTTATTAGCCTTTTTTTGGTAATTTTTTTTTCTTTCACTCTTCCTTCTTCATTCACAACTGCCATCACCATGTTAATGACTCCAAGGCCTTGTCCCATGCTTTTTATTACTTATTTATTGCCGCTTTCTCTCTTGTTCTAATTAAACCAGCACTGTGCATTTGAGGAATAGCAAGAACTAATTAATGAGAGACGGGGTACTCAGATAATATAATGGTATAAACCCTAATCATCAAGACGTAAATGATTTATTCATCCTAATTAGCTCTCCATGATGCCCCATATTCAGTTGCAATAATCATCTTTTTTATATATATACTTTTCTTCCCTTTGCACTCGAGTTTTTTTCATCGTTTTTCTGACTTCACGCAATTGTCTAGAAGCCAGGTTTCTTAATTCATGTATGATAAACATACAATATCTGTCTTTCTCTAGTGGAAAATCCTGATTGTATTCTCTCATGTCTTTTGGAACATAATCATGTATTATGCTTGTTAAATCCAACTTTCTTAGAATTTAAATTAGCATGAATGATTATCATGTAATTGTTTTAATTTATTTTAAAGTTTCCTTGCATAATTAAAAGCTCTTCTGTGAGCAAAATAATAAAAATATTCGCATTTAATATACGATTTTTCAAATAATTAACCGATCATGTTCGGCATAAAAAAAACTTCTTCTATAAAGACTAGAATAATAGTGGGTATGATCACTCATAAAATTCAATCTAGTTAGCTAAAGCCAATAACTTTTGTTTTAAGCAATATTTAATCCAGTAAGGCTTGCAATACAATCCATCTTCTTCCTTTTGAGTCATTCTTGTTAATTTTTTCACGTCTTATCAAGTATAAATCATCATTAATATAAGAAAAAGTTCATAAGACAAAATCTTAAATTGGTTAATTTATCTTAATCAGGGGAGAGAAAGTACTTGGCAACTTGCTTAATAAGTCCAAAATTGGGTGCCTAAATCATCATCCTCGCGTCGCACTATTGCATGCATATAAAAATAATATTAATAAATAAAATAATTAATTAGGTTTGTAATTATATCTTTTTTATTAATTAAGGTTATTATAAGTACTAGTGGTATATTAGTGATTATGTAATAATTTAGAGTATAAAAAAAATAAAACCCTAAAATAACTTGCATTCCTTTTTGTTAGACAATCAAAACCTACATCAACTTGTAAAGAAAGATTAAGGAGGAGATTTGATCTAGGATCAAATTTTATTATTTTTTTTATCAATTTAAGGTGTGAGTTCTTTATCCTTACCTTTTAATTTAGTTTTTGCATGCATATTAAGGTTTTTAAATGTTTATGAATTAAGATTGTTATGATATTAAATTATTTTATCACTTTTAAAGAGTAGGTATTATACTAATAGAGTCTTAGATTGATTGGAAGTCATTGAACGGATTTCATATGTTTTTGGTACATTAATTTGAAGTAAAAGTGAAATTAAGAAATTAAAAAAAAATGATTAGTTGATAACTATGAGCCACTAAAATCTAATCTTCTTATTAGTGGCACAGGCAAAATTTTATACCTAGTTATAGCGTGTTGGTTGCCCAAATTAGAGCTATGAATTAAAAGTTATGATAGTTACAGTAAGTTCGGTTAAATTTATAATTTTTAGATTTATAAAAATAAAATTTATTTTTAAAGTTTATTTTCAATTAATTAAAGAATGCAATATACTTCAAATATTTTATAACCCTAAGGTTTTAAATAATTTAGTTATTTATGTTGAATTATGATTTTTGTTTCGGTTGTAATTGCTTTTGGAACATTTAATGTTGACGCATGCATTATATTTGGATTGGTATTGTTTTATTTGAATTAGAGTATAATTTTATCCTTTAAAATTAAATTAATTAATATTCAAGTTTCTTGATTTAATATGATTCTATAATTTTACCGGTTACAAATTTGAAAATTTGATCTAATTTTGAAGATTCACACAAGATTTTTTTTAAAATTAGTTTTTTTTTTCAATTTCATCAAATAACATTAATTTATTTCTTGGATTTCATCTACATTCTTTAATTTATTAATGTATATGATGGTTGAATAATTTGATCTGATACACTGTTAAAGTTTTTAATGCTTATTTCAAATATTTTATATTATGCATAAAAAATAGCGCAACTCGTATATTATTTTTCATGCAGTGAATCATGGGCCCGAACCCAGTGTATGGGGAAAAGTGATTCAAATAAGAGTGCCCAATCAAATTATGTTAATAGAAGATAGATTTGCCCTAAGGGATCAAGCCCACATTGTAAACAAAGCCCATTAAAGAAACCATAAAGGCGTAAATCCCACTGCCCGGCTCTTCTTTTTAATTGTTATAGACCGTTAGATGAAAATTTTATGATGGCAAATTTGTAACTTAGATATTTAATTTTTAAATAGACGAAAAAATTATCCAGAAATCATTTTTATATTTTTCATCCCTTCTATACTATAAATATTTAATACTTACCAGTTCAATATTTTAAAAATCAAATTCTCTTGAAAAAACAATAATGCAGATGAAATAAGTGGAGAGCATGGCAGCAATCATTTCTTTCGTTGTTTGAGAAAGCTATGTTACAACTGAAACCACACGCGCGCGCGCGCGCGCGCACTTTAATTAATTGAAAGAAATGAAAAATAAAAATAAAAAGATGAAGATGATGACCAATCCCACCCACGTTGTCGTATGAGTATTGTCACAGGGGATCCCAGCTGCTTTCATGCTGGGTGCCTGCACATAGGAATCGCTCTCCACTTGTTAATGACCAGTGACCGTGTTGGTGTTGATCTTGATGGAGGTTTTGATATAATTACACAAAAGATTGCTTAATTAGGCAACTTAACCACGAAGATTTCTTATACAGTAGACACATGATGAGACTCTCCTGTCAGTTAGTTGGGTCAAATGCCTTTATTCATTCTTGGCAAATCAAAGTCCTACTTTTTAGCCTGGGGACCTGTAAGTCATGGGATTTAACGCCCGTTTGGTGATGTAATATTTTATATAAATATTTTTTTATTTTTAATATTAAACATAGTAATCTTCCAAATATTTCTTAAAAAACATCAATCTATATCTTTTTGAAGAGAATATCGGTTTGAAAAATATTTTGAGAAGTGATTTGAAATTCGCTCTTTTATATATATATATATATATATTATTTCATAAATGTCTTCACCTATTGTATAGAATTTATTATTGAAATAACTTGAGTGAGTGCTTCGCTGGTTGAAATTTAAATTCTTGTTGGACCACTTGTTCAAATGTAATTCAGTCTGTTCTACTACACAGTTAAGATCAATTATGATATGCATTTCTCTATTTTAAAATCTGAATACACCATGATCAAGTTGTTGATATCATTATCTTGTTTTTTTAATTAATAAATTATCTTTTTATAGCCTTTTGAAATATAAAATATACCATGATCCTATTTAAATGAGATTCTATCTTCTTTTTTTAATAATTTATAGTTGGATTTATCCAACAGACACGCTTAAACGATTAGTCATTTAACACTACTACGACTTTTAATCTCACAGTAAATTACTATCCAACAAGTTTCAGAGCAGGATTGCATCATTTTAAGGATAAGAATAAACAAGTTCGAGGCTTAATTTCGTCCTAAATTGAATAATAATAATAATAATAGAAAATAAACAAGCTACCCCCGCAACAAGAAAAGCTAAAAGAAAATGATTTCAAGAGATGAAGTTAATTAAGAAAGAGCGTTTTAGTTTTTGTATTTTAAAAATATTTTTTAAAAATATTAAAAAATTTATTTCTTCCTTTAAATTTATTTTTTAATGTTTTCAGATTTTTTACTCATATAAAAAATAAATTTTAAAAAATAAAAAATATATATTTTAAAATAAAAAACAACAAATAAGTTATAAGAATAAATGAAATCTAAAAGCCACGAATATTACATTCTTTTATGTGGACTGATACTGGCAATTGCACCTGCACCGCCTGCCCACACAGACAGCCAGGCAGGCAGAGCACCATCAAGGTTTGTTTTGTCTTTTCAAGATTTCTTCTCTACTCAAATCTTTCAGGGATGACGTCACTGGAAGAGTGGATGGGTCGTCATGTGTACGGACATTGACAAAATAACTCATCATTAAACAACAGTAGGTTTTAGCTGACCACGTGACTTGACAATTCTTTGAAAAAGAAACAATTTTTAGCTCAAAACTTTGTCCCTTCCCCCCGCCAGCTGATGTCCTGCCTCGGCGGGCTCTTGTGCTCGGCGTTATTCTTTCAGATTTTCTATCGCCAAGCAACACACCTTTTCAACTTCAATTTGAAATATATACATATCAAGATGCAAGGTGGTCTTATTTATTAGCACGTGGCATCCCTCTGATCCGCCATCATAACTACTTCCTTGCAACTTAAAATTTACTGATCATCTCCGATGCACAGAGCATCACACGTGGATCATGTTTAAGCTAGGAGCACACAAGGTTTGGATTTGCACACAGGTTCATTCTTTTCAACCATACCGGAATAATCTCGATTATTCCAACTCAATACTTGAAAATATGTTTTTCTGCTAGCAATTAACTATACCATTACTCATCTCTTGCCTCTTGGCAATCGATATAGATCCACTTTCTCTTTATCTATTCTATTTACTTAAAAGTGGAATAATGTATTAAATTAAATATTTATTTATTTGTATGTATATAGTATTTTTTAATTTAAAATATATTAAAATAATATTTTTTATTTTTATTAGCACATCAAAACCATCTAAAAATATTTTTAAAAAAATTAATTAAAATTTTTAAAATAAAAAAATAAAAAATCATATTATAACAAAAAACAAACACTAACACTTTATTTTTATACGGAGAAAGTTTAATCAATATTTAAAGAAATTAAACAGGATGGATCGATGGTGAGGTGGCATGCATTATTATCATGTATCAGGGAAGATCCTATCCTATATCTTAGGTTATAAAGGGAATATTCCATCCTCCCTAAATTTCTATATTCATCGTGGGTCCCGGTAGAGGACAATGTAATAATTATACAAGACGCCTTTGTTAGAACCGAGTCTTGGGCTTTAAACAGGAACACGTTTTAATCACGACCAGATGTCAACTACTGATGACAGCTTTTGTACCCACATTATTATTATTATTATTATTATATGGTACAACGAATGTTAATTGGTTCAGCTGGGAGTATTGCGATTCCAAATAAATCAAATAACATTAAAGTATTTATTTTTTTTGCTGGTGGTGGACCAATCGTACGGGCTGCGGGAGCTACATATAAAACGCATGATTGTGACACGTGCCTCGGTTTCCCAACCATAATTAACTTCACAAGATTGATGGCGCCTTAAATAATTTACACAGTGTCACTCAAAACAGCACATGAACCTATGCAATTTTGATAAATAACTGGATTTAATGCATATCCACTCTCCATCGACTGTAAGTTCGAATATTACACGTATTAAAGGCACATAGGTTTCTTAGACACGAGTATCCTTGTTGTGTGAGCAATGTCCACAATCTAGCGACGATCCTCAACAATGACCCGCCAATCTCCAGGGTTACCTTTTTTTTTTTTGACCTTTTTACCTATGGGATATGGGGCATGTGCAAAACGAGCATAGTTGTTCTAACAAGCTATAATCCAATTGATATGGATTATACTAATTTTTAAAACTTACTTGAAGCCCAAGTCCATCCAGTAATGGAGTGTCCATGATCATCAAACCATTTTTTAGGTCAAAATCCAATATGAATATTTAGGTCTTTTTGTGCACGGGATCTCTAGAACTGTCTCAAATTGCTCCTATTTTGAAAATTCAGCCTTTTCTATTTATGTTTTCCTTTTATTTTAGGATTTATGATATTTCTGTTTGGCCCCTGTTTACCCATATTTAATAAACCTTCTACTTGGATGAGAATGTTCGGAATTGATCCAAATTGTTGATGTTCTAAACAGAAAGAAAGAAAAAGAATGTATTACTCCAAACTACTAACAAATAAATGCTCCCGAAGGTAGGTTCAAGTAATAAAGAGAGGAGTTCTTCAACTTGAAGTTTCAAGTTCTATTTATGTCATTGTTTTATTAAAAATGATTTTTTTTGTTTGATTAGTTCCATTCATAAAATTATATATTTTAAGCTTTAATTCTGAAGTGAATAAGATCAGTACAATGAGACCTACTTAAATAGTGTATAAATATGAAAGACATAATATCTACTTGTGAGAATATTATATATATATATATATATTCATCCACATTTTCATGGTGCGAGGGAAAGCTTGTCCTAGGACATGGTGGGATGATTTAAGTGACATTCAAGAGCAGCGATGACAGCTCATGTGTCTATTCACAGCCATAATCCTCTTTTCAAAAAACATGATTTTAGCCCGTTTATTATAAAATAAAATTGATTCCAGGCATTAGGAGATCGAGTCCTGACATATTGATCCAGCCACCCTGGGCTCTGGGAAGTTCAAACTTCCTTAATTAAATTCTTAAATATCATCTGGTAGTCATATTCTCAAATCTCGCTGTATACATAAAGCTCCATTAAAGCCTGTCTAAATCAACTGTTCCTGTCCATTGTCGTCTGTAACTTCATATGTGTAATTGCTGCGATATCAGAAATGACCAAAGTATTTTTTTACGTGGGTGTCCGGGCCAGCTTAAGCGCACCACGACTAATCCATACGGTTTACTGAACATCCTGTAAGCCCAGTGAACAGATAAGGCACCGCAGGAGTGACAGGCGTGCATGGTAAGGTTCGAACCCATGTGCTGACCAAAGTATCTTTTTCTTTGTCGAGATAATGTATGGCATTGACTCTTTTCTTAAGGTTAAAAAATAAAATAAAACTGATATGATTGCAAAAGGACTACCACTATCATTTCTTCCCACTTTGTATTTCGATATATGCAACAATCTGTACGCCAAGATCAAGATAAATCAAGGACCAAAAAGGTTACAGGAAAACAAATTCTCCGATTCTCGTTTGTTGAATTTGGGATTCGAATCTCTATCTACCCATCTTTCTCAGTTATTTACAAGATAAACACTTAATGCGCTGTTTAATTTGGTCACTGATGAAGGGAAAAGAATTGATCGCATACAAATTTGTCCATACGAATACACATTTTTATACATGCAAGTCTATATATAATGCACGCACAATAGGTTTATATAAGTTAAGAGTTAGGACCGCAACCTTCGAAGGACCTGCACGTCGATAAATAAAGACATGATGATATAGAGAAACCTGCCAAATTAGGGTTTGATGAAGAAAAAAAACATAAAGAGAGAACACTTTTTGGCACTATTTTCTAAGATAAGCATTTAAATTATTCTGGACAAAAATAGTATACCATGTGAAAGAACAGTGAAATTAAAGTAGAACCGTATCTTTCTTTCTAAAAGGGGGGTATTATCTTTGTTAACTTCGTAGTTGAAAACCCAAGAAGCTGACCTCTCTTTGCCCCAGGAAAAAAAAAGGGGTGGACCACGAATCATCACGATGACAGTGAAAAAAATTTTAATTTAGAACTTATATTTCAGGTTAATTTGACAACGAACAGATATGCATATTCGTGAAATTAAATTTACGAAAAAATATTTTGAAAAAAAAAAGAAAAAGAAAGAAAAAGAAGATCTTTCTCAAGAACTCCAAATGATACTTCTGTGTGAAACAAATTTGAGATAAAAAGGCTTCGAAATTATTGTACTTCTTTAAAGCCTAATCCAACTACCATCACTAATGATCGTGCGAGAGTCGTTTTTATTATAATTGGATTTCTTGACATTTCACCAAAATGTAGAGGCAAGCGATCGGGCTAGGTAATTCTGGCAACATCATGACAGGTGCAATGTGGTGCAAATTTCGTGTTTCTTCTTCTAAATTTTTATTTGCCAACATCACCTTGCTTTTACCCTCCTCCTCTTTACATTAGTCTCATTACATCTTCAAATTACTCTAATTCACACAATGCATGTCCAGATTCTTTTGTTTTTGAAAAAAGAGTTATTTCAAGTCTATTTTTGAGAATATATGCGAAGCCTATCTATCTGGGTTCCTTTTGTGAGTGTATGGCTATCAAAAAAGGAAAAAAAAAAAAAAGAGGAAGGAAGATTGACCAAGTTTAGGTAAACCAAACTCACTATCATTAAACTTAACAAAACCTTGGTGGTCTTTCTCCGTTAATAAAAGAAGGCATTGCCCTAAATGTTATAGTTTGGTTTTTTCTATATGATATTGTGAAACTGTGCGCATAGGAGGATATGAACCAAATTACCATTTACCACGTAGAGTCATATAGAAAACAAGGAAAATCTTTCATTGTGCAATTTTTTTTTGTTTTTTGTTTTAATGGGGTATAGGAATAGTCGAAGAAAGTAAGTCCTGTTGTGGATACAAGAACAAGGGTAAAGGAAAAGGAAAAAAGAAGTTTGTATAATGAGTAGCATTGGAAGAGGGAAAGATTATTGTATAAAGAGAGGGTGTCGTCCTCTACTAATCATTATATTTCTTCTTTCCTTTAACCCAAAATTGAGTGGAGTGAAGCATACCATGCTAATGAAAAAAGCTCTAGAGGAGAGAGCTTAGTTGGTGAGCGGTCAGCATTGGTATGCCTTGCCGACAAGAATTTCTGTCTCTCCACTTAATGAGTTATTACAAGACCCTAAAGTGGAAAAATAATACCATACTCATCAATCCACACTACTTTTATACTCTCTTCATTCGCTTACCAGAAAGTGAAAACCTCACTTCATTTTTCACCTTTCTACTGTATGTTTTTGGAGGTGGGTGGGTGAATCCCATGCTCATCAAGTGAAAGATAGAGAGAGAGAGGTACAGGGTGCTTTGAAGAATATGTTGACATAAGTGGATAGTTTCCTTGTAAAGTCAATACAGTGGTTACCATGACAAGTTGCAAGGTGGTAAAATTATTGCATTCCATAATTGGGAGACCGCTTTAGTTGTAGTAAAAATTGGTTGAAACAGCACTCTTGTTCTATTCCATGTCTTTGTTTCATTTCCCATGTTTTGGCTCAAAGTTTCAAATCACCTCTCCTAGTTTATCCTGATGAGTAAATTTATGAAAGCATGTCTTTGAATGGACATTCAAGTTGAGCAATTATCATAGAAAGTTTAATGTCCTGTGCCCTTGCCATGATGCGGTAAAAGTCATATTTTCTGCTGTTAATTTAGACATGAAACTTGAATATGAAACTTGAAACCATGCCTTAGAAAAGGATGAAGACATAACGTGTAACAGGTAGATAAATTTTACCGGCAAGCATTACAGATCTTTGAGGGCTAACTACAGGATTCATGTTCACTCCTCAAACTATTTATAAGACACTAACTTCCATCCCAGGCCAGCACAAACACAGAATGTGGAGTCTTTTGACAGAGCCGAGGTTCAAACCGTTCCACCGATATCAAGCACTGATGTTCCAGTGCCTTTAGCATGAATAATTATGGTAGATAAAGGCCGCCTATATGTGATAGCATCCCAGACAAACAGGATGACATCTTATCCCTTTTCTATTAGCAGACATAAAATTAACAAATGTACAAAGCATCTGCAATCTGTTTTATATTCAGGAACATACACATGGGAAAAAAATATTTCGAAGCAACAACAATTCGATACCAATCAGCATGTAATTCTAAACATATCATCGGTGAATTGCATAATGAAACTAAGGATGATTGAATCTACTGCTTCCTGTCAAACTATATTTTTTCCAACTTGATCGGCTAAAGATACGGGACCAATAAAATTAGTAGTTTGAATTTGTTGAAGAATCGCTCTCAAGCATCTTTTGCAGTGCTTCATGCCGACAGTCTTCATTTGTTTTGGGTCCTCTAAACACCTTTCTCGCAATTATGGGGAGCATTGCCCAATTACCCTGCATGAACGTCACAAGCTTTGGAATGTTTAAAAGATAAGTTACCTGAAAGATGATTTGATGGGAAAAACCCTAATCCCTCCCCCCCAATGGGAAAANAGAACAGGAAAACCCCCCCCCCCCCCCCCCCCCGGCCCATGACAGCCAAAGATGGGAAGAAGACTTCCACTTCTTTCATGGCGGGACTCCACCTTCCCAAAGACAGAAAACCAGGAGATAACAGTTAGAAGTGCTTTTGTAGCTAGAAAGGTGTTCTTTGAGGTCCTTCCGAGGTTGTTGATGCACGTAGAGGTACTTGGCTCGCCATTCACCAAACCAGCTTGTTGAAGCAACCTCTAGTTACAAACAGATCTTTCACTTCCAAAAATTTCAAGTAAAGTCTTTGGATTCTTCTGGCGGAATTCCACCTTTAATCATTGTCCATGGCATTGTACTAACCTCCAACAATCTTATGGTGGTTTCTCCAGTTCAACAATATCCTTGTCGAGCTCTTCTGCCACCACAAAGACTAATTTAGCATAATATCTTCAGGTTCAATTAATAACGGCTATCACTCAGGTCAAAGTTCCTGACAAGTGGAAAATCATCATCTTCCCAGATTAGATCGTTACAATCACAAACCCAAGAGACTAGCATATTGATTCAAGTTGCATCATAATGAAGCCTAATTATATGCATCATAAAAACATATTAGATAAGGAGCAGAACCAGCCTAAGAATCCCCAGAGAAATGATATTGTAGTTTGTATGCGATTCGACATTGAATGAAGCAAGCAGCTCGAGTAGAGGTGACGAAGGAACCTCTAATCAAGTCATGTGAAGGTGCTCATATGGGCAGGAACTTTACCTAATTTTGGAACATAACATGGAAAATATGTGGCAAGGTTCAACAGAAGATCTGTTTTCATAGAGAAAAAAAAAACTAGAATCCCATTCTCTGGAACCTATTTGGGCACATGAAGGACCACAAAGAACATGAGAAGTTTTCAAGCAGACCCTATAATCATTATATCGAACATGCAAAATAATGAAATTCAAGAAGCAAACAATGATTATACAAGGCAGTCAATCATGCTTGTTGATCAAGGAATTATAAGATCATCAAACAAGAAATGAGGGATCCACATTACAATGAATAGGATAACAAGCGCTAAACTCCACAATTGCATCAACTTCAAAAGCTCAGTTGGACTTTTGGGTGAATTAAAAAAGAATAGTGACAAACTTTTTTTTTTTAAAAAAAAAAACCAAACAAACAACCTCATTCATGGCATAATGGTGAAGAATATAACCATTGAGGTTTAATCACATAAAAAAAAAGCATATACTAAAATAGAGTCATGCGCATCGTGCTCAGAAAATCATCAGCTAAGCAACCCAGATATGGCTTCACCCATGCTTAAATGAGAGTATCTAACACGTTATGTTCAGAGGATTGGTATCCATTACTCTAGTTTAAACTCAATCTTAGAAAGTAGGGAGACTACTTGAAGAACAAAATTTTTGAACATTGTTCCCATTCTGAAAAATCTGTTATCAAGAAATAGCTATCTTTACAAACAAGAACATTTTTCCTTTTCTTTTCCTTTTTTTCACAAACTCAAAAACTCGAAAATTCATTCTAGAAAGAAACATGGGACCTTGCTCAAATCATGTGGCTATGCATTACTAGGCATACGGCAACAGAATCCCTATGCCCCAAAATCTTCTAAAGAGTAAGTAAAGAAATACAAAAGGAAATATAAAGCGGAAAGAATCCAAATAAATCCTACAATTTTAAAATTCAAAAGTAGTGGAAAAAAATGTTACACTGAGGATGCATCAACAAGAACCTCGTTTAGAACATCATCCTCACCGTTTGCCAATGCAAAGAGGTCTGCATCCTTATCTTCGTCGCTCAAAAACTCCCTCCTATCTAGCTTTGAGTGAGCAGCGATAAATATCAACTTTTGCAACTTGTCCATGCCTGCCCTTGATTGCCCATGGGCATACACCCATCTCAGCAAAGACCAATTGCATTTGAACCCACATGAAGTGGCATGAAGAAATATAAGCCTAACTGCAACTTTGCCCAGTGACTTGAACTCGGTAAGATAAGTCTCCCAGACAAGCCTACTGCTCTGGGGATTTACTATTCTCATCTTTCCTGTGATGGGATCCCTCTCCCTCATCTGGACAGCCTTTGCATACACAGGATCAAGCCCTTCTGTTCTCCATTTCATGAGTTCCATTAGTACAATATGAGCCTCCTCCCTTGAAACAAGCCTGGTTATAAGCTTGTCCACATCCTTCTCCTGCTCCGAGGTCAAGCATTTGAAAGGAGGAAGGTATTTGCCACTGTTGTCCCTCCGCAAATAAAGTGGATCAAGTATGTATGCAGCAGCCCAAGCAGGATGATAATTCTTCTTGAACCTTGTTTCAATCACTTTCTCCACTGCTCCTTCAGCAACGTGGAACTTTGAACACCAGGCCTTCACTTTTGCCCTAAGTTCATCCCATAGCGGCATACATTGCCCGACTAATGGCCTCTCTGCCTCAATCTCTTGAGCCATTTCCTTTATCAACTTAACTAGCGAATGCACCGCATCCATATCATTCCAAAATCTCACATCTCCAATCATCTCAGCAACTTCTCTTGCAGTAGGATCCTCCATGGACACTATCTTATACGATTCATCATGCAAAACCAACTGCAATGCTCGAGCTGAGCTCAATACGTCCTCTAGCATTGTATACACAGGTCCAAAATCCATCTTCTCATAATCCCGCAAGGGCATTCTCAATAATCCTGCATTCCCATACTCCTGCAATTGATATTTATGGAAACTATTTCGAATTGGGGTCTTATTATTGACAAAACTTACAAGCTTGAAGCAATTCTCGCTCACAGTCCTGAACAGTGGAAGCTCTTTACTAAAATCCTTAATCAAACTAGTGAAACCTTGCAACTGACAAGAAAGATTGACCATCCAATGATTCTGGTTCTCTAAACTCCTCAATGCCTTGGCCTTAAACCTGTCTGCAACTATCCCTACACACTGTTGCACAAGACTCCCACAAATGCCTGTTATGGTCTCCCAAAAAACCTCCTCTGCATACTTGGAAGGCACTGAACCACTAGCAAACACAGCTCTCCTATACAAACTAGTTCCATTAGGCAAATTCACTGTCAAATTCACTAAATTCACATCACCAGGGCTCCCATTACTCTTCACCTTCCACCCATCCGATGCAATCTGAAAAAACATAGCATCTCTAATCCTTGCCTCAGACTCCGCCCTAGCTTCCTCGTACTTAACATCCAATCTCCCACCAACAAAATCCCTCCTTGAAACCACAGGCAAACCAACTTGATTCAGAAAAGCCCTGAACTTTGGATGCTCTAAACTCGAAAAGGACACAGACCCACAAGACTCATAAACCCAATCAGCTAAATAATCAAGTGCACAGTCAATCTGGGTCTTGCTCAGAGCCTGTCCTGGCGAAGTTTTAGGACTCTTCAACTTCTTTACACTATCTTCCAACATAGCTAAAGCACCCAAATCCTCTTTCCCACCAGACAACATCAAATGTGGCTGTTGGGGCAGCATAGCCATCTCACCTGAGAATCTTGATGGATCCACAATAGCAAGAGGACTTACTTGGTACGTACTACCAACGGCTGTCACTGGATACGCTGATGATGCAACTCCACCAGAACCAGAAAGCCCTGAACTTGAAACGACAGGTCGTTTCCTATTACTGCTACCATGCACTACTGTGGTAGCACCACCACCACCGCTTGAAGAAGGAGAAGGCAGTAAGGCAGTGTTTGGAGAGATTGAAGAAATGGGTTTCGGTGCAGAGTTAAAATTAGGACAGGTACCACGTTTCAGATGCTCAGAGGCAGTTCGTGAAGGATTTGAAGCGGAGAAAACGGCGTCGCATAATGAACACCGTAGCTTCACAGCTTTAGGAAGGCCAGTGTCGGTGTTGTGGACCAACATAGGTTCTAAATGAGCCCAGTACCACGCGCCTTTTCCTTTTATTGCTTTGGTCCTTACCATCATTAGACCTTCATATCTCTTGTGTGCTGCCTTTGCTGTTAGCTCCTCTGCCGTGGCTGTGTCTACTTGTTGGTGTTGTGGTGGTGGTGTAGTTGTTGTGTTACTTGTTGCCATTATGTAATATTGTATGTATAGTAGTTCAACAAAAAAAAGGTCGAAGTTTGAAACTTTACGGGAGATTCAAGACTGTCATTCAGCTTGGAAAGGCTGCCGGAGTGGTTGTCGCCGGATTTTCGTTTTCCGGCGAGTGTCCATGTCAAAGTTTTGGTCTCTTTTGTTATTGTTTTCAATATAGGGATTGGCTTAGTTTGGTCTTTCTCGACGGGCCTGTTTTCTTAGAGGGAGAGGGGGACAGGGAGGGAGGAAGAAAGAGAGGTGATGGGGTAAGAGAGAAATAAGGGAGGCATGAGCGACTGAGAGAGGAGTTTCAATGGTGGCATAGGGAGCGTGGTACAACGCGCGGGTTCTTTTGCGAGTGGGGGAAACAGGAGAGAGCCATGTTGATGGGAACTAGCTTTGACACTTGAAGAAGCACTCTAACGCCACGGTCCGACGTACGAAAACACCACTGCATTGGCTGTCACTTCCTGTTGATTGGAGAGGGAAGCTCACGCGCATTGAAAACAAAGGTTCTAGTTTTGGCATCCTTTTCATGTTTCTTGCTTCCTTTTCTTTTTTGTATTGTGGGTCTGGTAGGGAAGGGAGTCTTCTTGTCTGTTTCTCCCTTTTCTCCCTTTTTTTTTTTCACTTCAAAAATGAATTTAAGGTGGTTTATATATATATATTTTCTCCTCATGGAGAGTATTATATAATTTGGCTATTTCCTTTTTGTGACTTGTACATGTGATTTTATTCATGACGTGGGCATAAAAGGGCAACCTAGGAATTTAATGAATTCCACCATCCACCAGCCTCTCTGTTATGGAGGGGGGGCAGTGTTGACCAAGACAACCATGGAGAATTGCCTTGAAAAAGCTCACCAAATGCCATATGCAATCAAGGGTTGGAATTTTCTCCTCTTCTTTATTCATTTCTGTATTGTTTATTATTATATATATATATATATGCGGGTTTTTTTTTTAAAGAGCCACAAGAGTAGGTACCATATGCTGTAAAAAAGAGGTGGCTAATTTACAACAAGTCATGGAGGTAACTATAATGCGACCCGTTTCCCACTCCATGACACAGGAGTCGTTGCTGATCATTTTAATTTTGTTGACTTGGTTTGTGCACGAGGAGCTTTCACCTTGTTCTTTAAAAAAAACCAAAGAAAACAGAGAGGGAGAGACAAGATTTTCAATCACAAACAAGGCCAAATCCCACACCCCCACCAAAATATATATNATATATATATATATATATAGTTTTAGAATAGGTAAGGATTTTTTACCAGCCTAGAAATTACACAATGGTCTGCACATTCTAATTCATAGGTGCAGTGGAATTTCTTAAATTAATCTTATTATAACTTAATCTTTATAGTTTACCAAAATTAATTTTGTTGAACATTCTCGATTTTGATAGTTTTTTATTTTACAAATATCTCATTTCACCTAATTCTATGTCCATTTAATTTGTTTTTCAAGGAAGAAAATGAATTAAAAATAAATATGAAACTGACAAGAAAAAATAGATCGGAGAAAAAAAAATATCTTCATTCATGTACGTTTCCACAATCCACACATATTTTTATATAAGAATATATACAGGTATATCATCTAGCAGTCTAAAACACCATTGACACATCTTTTGATATTGTTTTTGTTCTCCATTTCCTTTTCTTTTCTAATTTATAAAATAAATATAAAAAACTATTTCTTAAAATAAAAACTAACAACCAATTACCAAATTTTCTAAAGATAAACAAAATGGTTTTCAAATATCGTGATGTTCCTTTTGACTTGTTATAAATGATATACAAATACACAATTAATTAAAAAAAATTCTTTTTGAGAGATTATCAAGTGAAAGTCTGGTTCTAAAAACTATAAATCTATCTTATTGCCATATTAGAAGCAATAATCAATGTTCTCTCTTCTCTTGAGAAAACAGTTCTTTTTTTAAAAAAAATTCAGTCATATATAGTTGTTGTTTGATTATTTCAAAGTTGATGATACAATTAAATAAGATGATATGCTCTCTTGTGATCTTAGGTGACGGACCAGATTCATCTAATAATTAATTACCTTTTTTATTAAAAAAATAAAATGGGAAACCACATGCAAATAACGCATAAGTTTCAAACTACTTCACAATCCTCTTCTCTTTTTTCCTTCCTTTATTTATCTTTTAGGAGGGCCATGGGGATTCTAAAATAAGGGAGAAGGTACACGATCAACCAAAGCCAGCTAGTTGGAGCAATTTTTTTTTAAGGAATCATTTTCACTTTTTTTATTGTGATTCTCATTCCATGTTTTTTAGACTGACAAAACTAACCCTTATTTTGAAGCGTGGTTCGTATTATAAACATCACAAATATCTATTAGATTTTTTTATTTTTAATGAAAGTGATTTTCTTTAGAGTAAAAATCTTTAATATCTAAATAAATATGTTAGAGACGCTCTTCTGACGTCGATGTCAGTATAAAATATTATTTGCATTATAATAAGCCGGTAATAATAAAATTTAACTTTTTTGGTGATCAGATATCAATTTGGTTATATAAAAAAATAAAAAACATATCAATGAGGTCGAATATGATATACAACTTTAAGTTTAATGTGTAATTTATAATTCTAGGTTTAAAATGTTTTTATTTGTAGTTTTCTTGAGCTTTAATTTAAGAGATCGAACACAAGGATTAAAGAGGGCTATTTAATCTAGTCACCAAATAACATAAAGTTATGGAATGGGGATGGTGTCATACTTCCTCTTCCTCTTCCTCTTCTTCTTCTTCTTTGCGAAGGTGACATTCCATTCATTTGCTACTGTTGTGGCAGGCAAGTACTGTGCAGTAAGGTAATAAGCTCATTGTTATATTACTATTAATCAGGAAGTAATTACAAGGGTGTTGGCGTGTGTTTTGTAAGTTGTTAATGATCTCTTACTACGTACATGTCTATATGTAAATACATATTGTTAAAAGAACAGGAAAAATTAAGAGTCCTATTAGGGCACTAGGTAGGGAGGAATATGAACATGAGAACTCATGAATGTGGCGTGTTGAGATATCAAAAGGAGCTTAGCATGATTTTGGAAACCCAGAGGAGTTTTATGCTATATTGCCCAAAAAGTTACTTTGATTTTGCATATCCTCCGAAAATGGCTGTCACAAGCATATAAGCTTTCACAGTAAAGTGCGTAAAATCATGACACTATTTATTGTTGTGGTTGTTATGGTCAAATGATTTATTACCAGCAAGCTGTCTTTTCTTCGAAAGAAGAGTTTCAAGGATACCCTCGTTCGCATTTAAGGAGAAGAATGTTCCAGGAAAAGAGAAATTCGAGAAAGCTTCTTGCATACAAGGAATTTCATCTTAACTTTCTCTTTTGCAATCTCTATAATGTTGGGGAGTGGGAAAAACGTTTGAAGCTTCGTTAAAACTGGACGGGACAGACGCTTATTCTTTCTCAATGCGGCTTCCTCTTTGTAATTGGATGGCAATATGACGAAGCTAAAGTTTGAAGGAGATAATATTTAAGCGTATATATTTTGATTTGGGATAGTTCTGATATATGATGAACCAGCATGTATTATTATTCAAATTTCAAAACCTTGATGCGAAAAAAAATATATTGAACTGCTTTTTTTATCAACCAAAAGGAGGTAGCAATTAATGAAGTATTAAATTAATCAGGTTGATTAGTGCTCAGTTATTACATGTCTCTGGTTTGCCAATATCCAACTAGTCAATATTAAGGTATGTCACAACTGTCACCCACCTTCAAATCTCACCTTGGATTTTAGAACACCAAAAAAAGAAAGAGAAATCAAGAGCTTTTGGCCTCTGATTGGCTATTGACGTGTAAACTTGAAGCATACAAGATACCTTGGAGAGCTTTGATGAAGGTTTTCAAATATGGTCGCAATGCAGTGACTTGCTAGCCACCTAAAAGTTCTCTATGCATGCTCATTAAGGGAATTTTTTTTTAATATTTGGCCATATGGGTTGGTCTCTACCTTCCTGCTCTAACCCAATTTAGATCGTCTTGAAGGTTTTGGGGTGAGGATTAAATTTGAAGATATGAAATCATCTCTGGCTTGTTATTTTCAGAACTTTAGTGCATGCTGGATGTTAATTAGCTTTCCTTTCTCTAAGCATTTCCAACAAGGTTGTCGTCCCTATTGCTCAGTGTCTTCCCAACTTAAGTAACATCGATCTGTACACTTTTCTTTCCTCTTCAACATACGTAATAATATTGATGTATCTGATATCTCACTCTTAGGGGTCTTCTTTATTGACCTACAAGCGAATTTTACATACATAATTGATGCATTTCAGTTAATCTCTCGCTTGCTTGTTTTGATTTAAAATTTACAAGAAGAAGACGACTTTATCTATATTAATTCGAGACTAAATGCTTTGATACAAGCTGGTAGGTTCTGCTAGCAGACATTGCTTGCATCATGATAATTGAGTAGAGCTATGAACGTATAAGAAAATATATGGCAAAGGTAGCAAAATTAATTGCACTACAAGTACACGGAGATAAAACTGAAAATATATCCAATAAAACCTCTAAGTACAGTTCGTGCTCTCCTCTCAAATCAACTAAAAACTTTTGGTACTAGTACGATATCTATACGGAATATTGCTCGTATATTTCACTGTAAAAATTATGGAATTCCTCTATAATCCCACATTACATATACATATACATTACATATATGCATGCATGTATGTACGTGTGTAATGTGGGATTTGATTTTAGAGGAATACTTCCATATTCCAGCCACTAATTGCGTGAGAAATAAAGATAGATAGATAGATAGAGAGAGAGAGAGAGAGAGGCTGTCTAGGGTGGTGTAGTTGTTATACATGTAATTATCTTACTCGCAGAAAGGAAAGGGCTAGTCTATATACATGTGTGTATACACGCGCGCACATAATTGGCTGGCTAATTGGACAAACAAGTAGTTTATTGGTGAGACACACTTCACGGGTGGTTGGCTCTTACAACGCACTTCGTAATCTTTGGCTGGTGATGATATGCTAACGCATGGAAATGATGAGGATGGTAAAATATTAATTAGAGATAAATCCAGTTTTAAACTAATGCTTTTAACTTGAGAATTCGTACTCAAAACCACCTGTTGAAAACCCAAATCCTAGATCATCTTCAAATATACCCCGCAGCTTTTAAATTGGGTCTTAAATCATCACGTATGTTGTTTTTTCTTGCTCTCAATTGACCATTTAGTGAGAAAAGATATTTTTTATTTATTTGTAACCGAGTAAAAACGTGGAAACTTTGGAGGAGCGTCTCAAGTCAAGAAAATTGTTTCCTTCTCAATGAGTGTCGAAGCTCAAATAACAAAGTTTACAAATGACAAATGCATTATAAAGATGTGAAAGAATCATTTCTTACTTGAAAGTTAAAGTTATTGAATAAAATCTTGATGATTTATATTGCTTGTAATATATAAATGCTTTTGAGATTTGAAATTAATATGGGTCCATGTGCTTAATTCTTAATTTCAGAAGATAAAACTTTTCATAATTGATTTATTTAGATTTTATTATCATACTAAAAAATTAATCTAAAAATTTTAATTATTAGATAAAACTCTAAAAATATTTTTACATTATTTTTCTTACCAGAAGAACTCAATGGCATCTTGATTTAACAAGTCAACAATGCTCTCAAAAGTAGTAAAAGCATAGTATAACGCGACGGATTTTCTGCTGAAGGATTATGATAACAGGTCCATCGAACAAAGGACGAAAATAGAAAAGGGCCATCGCTTGATTTGTTACAATGAAGTTTCACCTAAAAGATTAGTTCAAACTTCTACCGCATTTACTTGAATAATTAAGTGGTCAAAACATGAAGAGAATAAGAAAAAATTGAATATCATTTTATTTCTATTTAAAAGTTGATGATCTCTGAAGTATTTGTTAAGACTACATCCTTTACTGCAGTATATCGTGAATCGGATTAATTTTTATATATAAAAAAATATTTTTAACAAGTTAATTTTCTACTAAAAAAATTGTGAATTAATTCAAAATTAAATGCATATTTAATAATATTTTTTAAAATATTAAAAAAATGATATATTGGATTACATCTTTTTTAGAAAAAAAATATTAAGATGGTGACATTGAATCGATTCAGATAAACATAGGTTAAATTGTAAAATCTATAATTTAGGTCATAAGATTATAATAACAACATATAAAACAAATCAAAATAAATTATAAAATTTAATTTCTAAATAATCTAATATTAAATGATAAAAAAAATATTAAAATAAAATCTTGAGTCAACCCGGGTAATATGTTAAACCCTCAACCCAGGTTATAAGAAAAAATAACTTAATAGAAAGAAAATTATAAAAATTGTAAATTTTAATTTCTAATAAACTCAATATTATTGGATATAATTTTAAAAAAATTAACTTAAAAGGATAAAAAAACAGCCCAAATTCTACCAAACCCACATTTTGAATTATAAAATCAAAATAACTTCATATATTATAAATAGAAAAAGAAATAAGGTTCAATTCTCAATCATTTTAATATTAAAAAATAAAACTTAAAAAAAACTTAAAAATAACTTTAATCAACTCATGTTAACCTTTTAAACTCATGACTTAAGTTATAAAATTAAGATTAACCTATAGAAAACAAATAAAGAAATGCAATCTCCAACCAACATAATGTTAAATGATAAAATTAAAAAAAAATTAAAAAATAACAATTAGAAGAAAGAAAATAATATTTGACTTCAAAATAAATGACATTTCTCTTTACAATTTTAGAGGAGTCAAGTATGGAAACTAATGAGAGAAGAAAAAAATAATAAAAAAAAAATTAGAGTCATATTAGAACTCCAATATCACCACATGTTACCCAAAAACAAAGCCTTTATCGAGGTGATTTGAACATATCAAGAACGATTGTCTTTATAGTATAAAGGAAGTCACACGTCACTGCAGTGTAGGATTCCCCTTACATATTGACATGTATATTGTATGTTGTAGCCTCTCTTTTTTTCCTCCTGTTCACTTTAGTCTTTAGATATAGCAACAAAAAATGGTATGCCTTCATTTAATGACACATGTATAATGATTCTGGTCGGTTTTGACATAACAACATAAGCAATAAAAAATAGCCTTTCTATATTGAATGGCAGGTGCACAATGATTTTATCTAGCTTGGCATTGATTTGATTTTTTTTTCTTGTATCTCTCATCCAACTCAATTTGTGTGATACCTAAACAACTCATAACAACCATTTAATTATTTTTTTCTTTAAATTTAGTCTTTATTATTTTAATTGTAATTTCTTTATTTGAAAAAATTATTTCAATTTGGAAATTATTTTTAAATTCATCCTCTTTTATTTTTTTTTCATCTTTCATATTTGATTCTTATTTGAGGTGATTTCTAAAAATGTTTTGTTTTGCAATTTTATCCTCCATTTATTTTTCTATCAAGTTTGATCTTCATTGTTTTTATTGCTTTTTTTTTTTGCTTAGTCAAGTTTTTTGAATTGATTTTTTTTATTTTTTTAATATTAAATTGGTTAGGAATTGAGTTTCTTAATTGAACTTTAATTTAAAATTTCATGAGCTGTATTTTTTTAAAATTAACTCAGATATAAAAGATTTGCTCAAATTCTCTTAGTTGTTCATAGCATGAAATTAGAGTTGTTTTTTGTATTATTAAATTAACCAAACTTATTAAACCAAGTCGATTTAATAATTTGTTTTTCAAATTTATTTTATTTATTTAGAAATCCAAGTATTGCCTGAACTTTTATTTTTTTATATTTGCAAAAATTTAACCCGACAATCAAACAATATAGATTTACCGATGTCATTATACCAAATATAATTTTTTTTTACTTGGAGAGCTTAATTAAAAAATACAAGTCCAGGATCAAAGTATTAAAGAAAAGCCTTGGAGTTTTAAGATTGAAGATCTTTTATACAATGCAACAAGTAGGACTTGAAGTGGAGCTAAAAAATGTTGGTGACGATGGCAATTAAGACTTCACGTCAAAGAAGTTAGCTTGCATTAAGCTTTTATGAAACATTTATATTTGGCTTTGACTAATTACTTAGGACATATAAGCATATTTCATTTATCATTGGTTCTAAACCTCTTTGGATTGGTTGTTGCTGGGCGATGAAGTATAAGCTTTCTATGACCCTTGGTTTTGGTGTGTCTATTTATCCACTTTTTTTAAAGACACATGCTAGTCTTTTATCCTGTAATTCAGCTTATCACACCAGCTAGCTTGAAAAAAAGAGAGGAGGTTGAGGAAAGGCCAAAAAGTGTCATCCACTAATATGAAAAATGTCCTTATTTTATTTAAAAAGTTGCACCTTTTTGTTACATGTGCGGACAAGTGGTAGTTTGCGTTTGCTGGCTAGTTACCAACTATTTTAATAGTTTTTCATTGGATAACACGTGGCCAATTTTATTTTTTAAGATTTAAAAATTATTTAGGAATGTGATTAGTTGTTTTAAAAAATATTTTTCATATCAAAATGTATCAAAATAATTTTTTATTTTACAAAAATATTTTAAGATAATTCCATTAAAATGATGTAAAATATAAAAAGATAAATTTAAAAAAATAAATTTTTTAAAAATATGAATTGATTTATGTTTCCAAATGCTTTCTTACAAGTCAAATGTTCACTTTTATAGTTTTTTAAGTGTTTTATTTCTATTTGTTGGTATACTGATATAACAAAATAGATCCTGTTTTATGTTGAAGGATAGGATAATTTTGTTTCAATTTAAAAAATATATATTCGGATAATGATAATATGATATAACTTGAGTTAGATTTACAAAAATATAATTTGGGATATGACACTAAAACAACCTATAAAAAAGAAAAATTGTAAAGCTTAAAACCAAATATAATGTAAAAGATATATATATATATATATATATTGTCAGCAAAAAAAAAACTTGAGTTAACTTGAAAAACTCATTATTAACAATTTGAGATTATGATAAAAAAAAATTCAAAAGGAAAAACTAGTATAAAAATCAAATTTTAATAAAAAAAATTCAAGTTAACTTTTTTAATCTGCTCTTGAAATAACCAAACAGAAAAACAAGTAAAAAAAAAAGGCAAAGCTTAAGATAAAATAATTTAATGCAAATTAATGAAAAAAAATTAAGTCAACTCAAGTTAACATAACTAATATGTCTCTCATGACATAAAATTAAGGTAAAAATAAATTAGACCTCTAAAAGAAAAACTTAGCTAAAAAGACTAAAGTTAGATTTATCTTTCTCTGTTTAGATATATTTTTTCAAGCAATATTATAGATTTAAACAACCACCATTAAGCACCTTTTATCTCATGTAACCTGTGAACACAAACAAAATTCATTTTGGTTGTCGAAAATGGCTTGGAGTATGACTTTCTCTCTAATCGTTGAAATTTAGCAAGTCTTCTCTCTTTTCTTTTTAACCAGGAACTGAAAAACAATACAAATAAATTTTTGTACCAAAATTGACTTTGTTTAAGTTTTAAAGGATCTAAATTATATAATTTACGTTACTTTTAAAGTTTGAGGATCTCAGTATATTTTTCATACAATCTTTGATATACTATCCATGTTTGATACCTTTTAATTTTGGTCCCTATTCTTCATATCTCATCCCTGACTAACAAACCCAAATCAATTAGCATTTAATAAGGATCAAGTCGTTCAAAATAAAATCAATAACCAAAATGAATTGTCCAAAAATTCACAATGCTATCCAAATGTTTTGTATGTGTGTGTGAACAATGTCATCCTCACAATACAGCCCACGTGTTTTAGTTTTTTATCTAATAATCTCTCAAAATTGAGACAACTCACTTTTCATCACAATTTTTCATTTAAATAGGCTTGTCACTCGTTATCTTGAATAACCAATTCTATTATTTATTTACTTTTCATTATTTTTTTTTATTTAAATACGCTTATCACTCATTATCTCGAAGAACCAATTCTATCATAGATGAAATATAAGCATACCATTCTCTCATTCATGATCATGTTGATTTGTTTCATCATTCATTGAGAATTTGCATATATATTCAATTTGCTAAATAGCTATTGTTTTCAAATCTTTTATTGAAAATGTAACTTATATATATGAAAGTGGTACCTAAAAACTCAAGATTGTATCTGAAACTTGGATTAAACTCTAGAATAAGAGTGAAAGAATTTTGATCTTGAGTTTGAGAGAAAATCATGATTATAAAGTTTTTGTATATGTTTGTATTGGTATTGTTCCTTAAAGTAACATGAGGTATTTAGGATTGAATTGCAAACGAGAGAAATTGTAATGGTCATCTAATAGTACAAAGTGTGTCAAGTAATAGATTAATAAATTATCTCTAACAATTTCAAAATCATGTGTAATATAACTAGATATCATCATGAGCAAAAGAGATCACAAAGTCGGAAAAGAGAATCATATGTAAATATAATTAAAGAAAGCATTAATCAATGATTTATGGTGATTTAAAAGAATAAAGAAAACATGTTTTTTTAAGAAAAAAACATGTTTGAATAATTAAAAATAAATAAATTTAACTATTAAGTAAAAAAATACTTTGTAGTGATAGATTTCATAATAACAAATACTTCAATAAAAATAACTCAACAACAACAATAATAAAACATGTTTTATTTGAAATAAAAATTTACAAAGATAATTATAAAAAAAGAGAAAGAAATATAGAACTTCATTAACTACTTAGCTATTGTATTAAAATATCTAGGGGTGGAATCGTTGCTTACATGAACAATGAAACTGCTCTCCTTTTATAATTTCTTTAAATGTTTTATTGATATTTTTTAATTTAATCATTTTTTTATTTAATTTCATTAGATAAAGTTTGATATAGTGGTTAAAAGACCAAATTAAAAGTAACTAAACTATAATATAAATTATAGAGAAAATAAGTGATTAATCTCAAAGTAGGTAAGCCTTTTCTTTTTAAACCTTTTTTAATTTAATTATTTTTTAATTAATTCCATCAGATAAGATTTTAAATTATAGTTAAAAGATCAGATTAAAAGAGAAAGGATCATAGTATAAGAAATGGAAAAAACATATAACTAGTTTTAAAGTCAACAAAAAAAAAATGTTATTTACCCCAAATTTTGTTTTCTCCTCCTATTCAATCACTTTAGTTTTTAAATTTTTAATTTTAGCCAAAAAATTATTTTGAGCCCTGGATATGAAAGAAGAGAGGGAAAGTTATTGAAAAATAGTAAATGAGAGATAAAATTAGGATTTAACCACATCACAACAATAAAAAAAAATTTATATCAAGTTCTATTAAATGAAAAAAAGTTCATTAAGGTATTTTAAGGCCTCCATCTTGTTGGGGGGAAAACATATTGAGGCCAAAAGAGATTTTTTTCCTGTTTTTTTAGATCAATTTAGAGATATTTTAAGTTATGAAATTGATTTATTAACACAATAAAAAGATTTATTGCGTGTTTTATTTTGTAAAAATACATCGTAAAATGATATATATATATATATATATCTCAAATTCTATCTTAATTTTTCAACCATCTTTTTTATGATGATAAATGGTTGAAAATTATATAAGCAGACACTATATTATTAATTTTTTCTTTGGAAGAAAAGATACATATGAAATATTTTTTAAAAATATAAATAAAAGGTAAAATACTAGGGCCTGGCCCACACAAATACATATTTTTTTTAAATGAGTTAAATATAAAATATTTTTTAAAAGATATAAAAAATAAAACACTAGGACTTGGTCAACACAAATGCATATTTTTTTTAAGGAGTTAGATATAAAATATTTTTTAAAAGATAAAATACTACGGCTTGATCCACGCAAATATATATTTTTCTTTAAATGACTCAGGAGCGTTAAATGTCAGATTGAAACGTTTGACCTTTTATATATTATGTTTATTATATAATTTGTATTTTTTTATTATTAAATTTTATGAAAATAAATATATTGAAAATGTTATTAAACATTTTTAACATATTGATTGAGCACATATCTCAACTGTTGTGTTGACAATGAAAGATTTCTTTAAGTTACAAACGTGTTGCCAAGACTAGCATTTTTGGGTTTTACATTAAGAAACTAATTTTCTATCCTCGTCGCAGCAAAATGCGGGTAAAGTTGGCTACTTCACATGTAAACCAGTTCCCTGAGATTTGCTTTCGACACAGCGAGAGAATGGGGGAGTGATCAGTGAACACGTCTCCATTGACCTTAACCCTAGGGATCATGAATGTCACGAAACAAGTAATATTTGATGCTTCCATGATCGATATTCTCCCGTGGACCTGAACTAATAGAGATTTCTTGGTGTGTTTGGATCCATGATTGCCAAAGGATTTTGTCGACGTGTATGATACAGATTGATAACAAGGATATATGACCTTCCCAAATGATGCCCAAGAAAAAGAAGCCAATGAGGTCTAAGTAAATAATGAGAGATTTCATTTGCAAAATTTCAAACTTCCTTTATAAAAAGTGGGAAAGAAGAAAAGGAAATTGGGCCAATCAGATTTTAATACGTACTTTTTCCATGACATAATTTCTTTTCACAAATTATTAAAGCCGGTTGGATGATATATCTAACTCATTATTGCTCGAGTTGTTTAATTAGGTATTTGAAAGTATAATAACAGTTATTTCAAAAAATAGAAATTAATCAAAATAATTTTTAAAATTCTCTTTTTGAAATATTAAAATGATAAAAAATCATTTAAAATAAAAATAAATAAACTTTTATAAAAACAGGTTAATTCACCACCTGAGAAAACACAGGCGCGAAAGTTGGCCAATTGGGCTATTTAGTATTTTGTGGGCTTATAACACTCTTAACATGTTTATGGCTGTCCCATGACTCTGCGGGACAATAGTAACAGTAAAGCTAAGCCCAAAAGCCACTCAAAGGCCTTAGCGTTGAGACTGACAATGGGAGTATGGCCCATGTCCACAAATGTAATTATGTGCATCCTAAATCCCATGACATTACCCTTCACTGCTGAATGGGCTGACTTGGTTCAAAATTAGCATCGCCATGGAGTTTTTGATCTATCATTATATTTACAAACATTTTTAATTGATAGAATAATCACGATCACTTACATATGATAGATTTTGATATAAAAAAATACTCCATGTCATAAATAAATGGGTTAAGTAGCCTCTTTAATCTTGTATTTTAAACAATATATCCAGTAAATCTTTATTTACAATCTTTATACTATCATTTTGATATTCTATTCACGTAAAATAAATACTCAAAAATCCATACTTGATAAATAATTTGCTATATATATATATATAATGGGTTGAAAGTACATTCATTTGTTAAAATATAATCATGCTAAAAATCAACTTCTTGTAATTATAATCGAACTCAATAAATACTAACCTAAACCTCCTTGAATAAATAGAAAGTTTTTAAACTTGATTGGGTGAAGTTTGAGAAAAAATTAAAAATATATTAAAAGATAGATTTCAAGTTAATTATAAATATTAATTGGTTTATTGATCTCAAAAAAATAAATAAATTTTAAAGTTTGAAAAAACTACACGTATACCAAACTAATCATATATTAAATAGTTATAAATTATAGATTTAAATTCATATTTAGATTTTAAATTTATGTTTGGATTATAAATACTTCATAATTATTTAAAATCTAGTTAGATAAAGTTTAGATGTCAAAAATCTATATCTATTTAGGTTTTGATCGGATTTGAATAGAGTTTAGTTTTCAAAAATCTATGCCCATTTAGATTTTGACTGGATTTAAATAATTATTTTAAATTTAAATTTGAGTTTGGATATGGATATGGATATTACAAACCAAGCCGTTGAATCGCGATTGTCATCATCTGATAAGCTACCAAATGACTCGTCATCCCGCATCACTTCACTCTCACGGGAGAAAAAAGGGCCCCATAAAGAAAGTTACACCACGATATTTTGTGGGAAGGCCTGCGATGGTAATGGTCCAGCTTCCATAGACATATATTTGCAGGTCCATGGCCCTTTTCTCTTTTCGGTTGCCAGTAACAAAATCAAAATGGAGTTGGGACCTATGCTCGAAAGGTCATGAACGGTTTGCCAATTGAACTAAAGGACGTGGACCGTTGATCCAAATGCAATGAGTCTCTATCTTGTTTTCTTCTTGCTTAAAAAACGAAAAACTATCTGCATTTCATGCACGGATAGCACAAGAAAACGATTGGCAGCTTCCAAATTCAGTCTGTGGCCTGTTTGGCCACAGCCCGCTCTGCTAAGATTAAAAACAGGAAATTAAACTTACTGTTCTATTTAAATGTAAAAAGTTTATCTTAGGAATTGCAGTTGTATTTTCCCCAGTTCGAACCTTTCTACTCATTCTGGTGTGTTACAAATAATTACATTGGATGTTGAATTTTGGGATTGCAGTGGATAAACGCACTTTCTAAATTTGGATGTTCAGCAGAAACTAAAATAACAACACCGAAAACATCTGAAGATGCAAGTCATTGTATCCAGCAGCTTTTCAATTAAAGAAAACCCCACATTCTGAAACTTGACAACATTCAACGCTAAAACTCCCCTCCTCAAGTTACAGAAAACATGAAATCATATCCGCCTGAAACACTAACAACTTGAAAGTAACCGGACTAGCATATGGACACCGTCAGCTTGAAATGGTAGGTTTTCTTGAATAAGAGCTCTGCTGTTCGACAGCTAGTCAGATTTAAGATCTTGTGTAGGAACATAGTAGGAACCTCCATTCTGCTCAACACCATTTTCCACTCCCTTTTTCAACTGAATTTGCACAGAAGTGATACGATATTAGCAGGAATTAATGATGCAGAATCCAAGTAGAAGGCATAGCTATATTCATACTGCTTCACATTGATCTATCTTGAACAATAATTGTATGTGATTTAGAGCATAGATACAAGACATCAAGCAAGTTCCATTGGTCTATCGACATATTTAAAAAATGAAAAATGCATTTACCTTCCGAAGAAGCTTCTTCTGAAACCGATAGCCCTGACCAAAGAAAGCATTCAAATACCAGTTATCATAATTTCCAGGATTGCACGGTTAGTTGCAAAAAATATCCGCTTACCTTGTCAGTTCCATAAATAAAATCACAGTATGTGAACACCGATGCAAAGTTGCTCTGGCTTTGTCCTCCAACATAATGATGGTAATCATGGTAGTCTGCACCACCATAAAATGGAATATATTTTGTGGGAGTCCAGGGAAAGTCGTATCTACATAGCAAGACATAAGTTACTCTATTGCATGCCATGTGTTCTCCAATAGTTAAGTTAAAACATCATTGCATAACATATATATCCAGGAGATGAAGAGCAGCACAAAGGTAAATACACGGTTGTTATGCAGCTTATCGACAAAAAACAGAACACGTGAAGGGGCCGTATTAATTGGATCTAAAAAATTCATAAAAGATATGAAACATGCTCATTGTGGTTCGAGCTGTAATTAACATAAACATTCCTCAATGCATAACTATTCCTCCCTGATAACTGGGAAAAAGGAAGTCCGGGAAATGTCCCGAGCTAAATGTCTATCACAATGAAACAATACATTAATATGTCTAGTATGGACACCTCTCCATTCTTAGTTTGTGGCACAGACCCCATCTTCTGGAAGTATCCTTTCTGTTTCCATTTTTCTTCCTTCATAAGAGGAAGGAAACATCTGAGTAATATTTTGCGAACAGAGAAGTCAAAACCATGGCTCCTTGGAGAAGAATGCTCCTCTATTGTAGTAACACTGGATTTTATCTCCATTTATCTATTGCATATAGATTTACATGTCTTAAAGCCTACACAACAGTAAATTACTACAACAATTACTAGGAGACTATGTACTAACCTAACATCAAAGTTACTTTCGAACAATTTCAACCTGCGAATCACTCTGCATGCTAACTAGAAAGCAAGCAGCATTTAGCCAAATGTAACAGCAGAAACACAATATCACCACGCCATAATTGTCATGTGGGCTAACTTCAGGTTGCCTGATCTCCACAAGTGACAGGCTCTAATACGGCATAGAACTTAGCCATGTTTTATTACTTGCACCATTCATATACCTTTACAAGGAATGCACAGAACAGTGAGCTTGCATAAATTTTGGGAAAATGTCAATAGCCAAAATCTAAATAGGTGATATTCACTGATCTTACGCCACTGGTCATGAATATTCTAAGGATAGGAACTAGCATACATCATTTCTTAGCATTAATCACATTATTCATCCATCACCTATGCTATGATTTAAAAATTTACAAAATAATAAAATCAACAAGAAGATGGAATTTGGTACTTTGCAGGAGCTCTAGCTTGCTGTGGAGGAAGTGACATGGCCTAACCTCTCCAGAAAAACAATAGCTTCTTTTTGCAAGTTTAGCTTTTCATCTACCGTAATTCTACTAATTGATCAGGTACAAAAGATTGTCGATTTGTTTATAAATCAATAACAATTCGCCGACTAAACCAAAGAAAAAGAAAAAAGAGAAAAAGAAAACGAGCCATGCTGATCCGCACAGCAAGAAAAGGTAAGTCACTACTGAAGATACTAGAAATCTCCCCCTATTTTGCAGAAAAGTCTATAATTTAACAGTAAAGCAGCAAGGGAGTTCTAAAGTTGTTATCATTTTGTCACAATCAAGTAAAGCAGAAAAGAGCTCTCAGAAAATAAGAAAAGCATAGCATGCGTACCCGCTGTGCGTCTCAATCGCCTCAATCTGCCGTAAAGCAATCCAAAGCCAAAATGTGATCATATGCCCAGGAACCATAGCTGGACCAAGAAAAGATGGAATTCCGAGGATCAAAATTTCGGCCCAGTGCGCATATGGGGCAGCGAACCCAATAGGAGCTGTATATTCATGGTGAACTTTGTGGATTTTCTCGTATCCCCATTTACCGTGGAGAAATCTGTGGATCCAGTAATTGGTAAAGTCTTCCACCATGAAATACACCACCAACTGTAGAAAGACTTCCCATCCGGAAGGCAATGGCAAACTTGTTCGAATCCCTATCATCTGTGGACATGCAAGTTAAATATGCAACAGCAGAAGCCTTAAATCTCATTTCAAGATTTAACAAAAAGAAAGAAGCAGTCAGCATCACATTCTGAAGAATCAAAAATTAAAACTGATCGCTCGGTAAACCAGAATAAAATCAAACAAAGTCCCAGAAAATCAATCAAAGGGAAAAACATTCAATACAGATGGCTTTAATTAATAGAAACTCCGCAATAATTACCCGAAAACAAAACATCAATAATTATCCAATATTCACATCAATCAACAAAATCTGTTATTTCCATTGGCAACCAATGCCAAAACCCAGCAGATCCCATGTTACAGAATCTACTACAAAGCCAGAGTGCTCATCAAAAATCAATTTAACAAATCAAAACCACACCAACAAATTCTTATAACAGAAGATGCACCAAATTTCCCAAGATAAGAAACAAAACAGTGCCCAAAAACAAGACTTCAACAATCAAAACCACACGAAATCTCACAAATAAACTCTCATGACAAAAACAAAAAACTGTCTCACCTTGACAGATGGATAAGAAACCAACTGTAAAGGCCCCACGACAAAAAAGAACATAAGCATAACATCCTTGTAACACTTGAAAGTTTCAGAAGGAGACAACTTGACTTTAGGCTGAATCTTGTACTTATCAAACACACCAGATCGCCAGAGACTTATGAAAACCACGGGTAAAGGCACGACAGAGAAGAGCAGAAAAAGAAACAAGATGTTATGGCAATAAAGATAATAATCTGACTTTTTTGCAGAGTAATTGAACCATAACGTCTCTGCTACTGTCAAATTCCTTCCTAGCGCCGCCGCTGCCTCGTCCAGGGTGGCGTACGGGAGCATTGCGGCGGCGGAGACTAGATTTTGGTGTGAAAACTGAAAATGTATGGTTGAGAGAGAAGAAGGGTGGCTGGGGATGATAGTTAGTTAAAATATGCGGGAATTTTTGAACCGGTATGAGGACACAAAACAAAAGGGGGTTGTCTTTATAATGGTGTTCCGAGGGACCACGGTCCTATAATATAACAGTAACAAGTATACTTAGCTTTTGTTTTTTTTTGTTCGGAAATGCAGTTCATCGGTGGAGGGAAATTTCGAGAATTATTTTTTAAAAAATTAATATTTTTACTATTTTTTATTATATTAATATTAAAAATAAAAATATATTTCAAAATATTTTAAAAAATAATTTCTATCGCTCTTTACATATGACCCATCAATACCCAGCATAATTACACTTGGATGCCATTATATTTTCTGCTCAAAGTAAATTGAGTGTTTTTTTTTTTTGAAAAAAAGTTGTATCAACACACACACATGACCCACCAGTACACCAGCATAATTACACCTGGATGCCATTATGTTTTCTGCTCAAAGTAAATTGAGTTTTTTCTTCTCTTTTCTTTTTTGTAATGAAAAGAGTTATATATATGTGTGTTTATTGGAATATGTTTCATTCGCTTCATTCCTAAAACTACTTTGAACTTTGGTCTAGAAAAAAGAGAAGAAATAATAAGAGATGTAAATTCTAGATTTATATTTTTGAGACCTCATTTATGGCATGGATTTTTTTTTTCATATACACTTAGTATTAATTTAAAGATAAATGATTAGATAAATCTAGTTATGAAAGCCTATTTAAAATGTATTTGATATTGTGGTAGTTTTTGTGGTTATGGTTTGAAAAAAAAATATTTTATAAAAAATACATTTAATCAAGGTTAATTTGATATTTATATATGTTCGATTAAAACTATAGCTGAAATTGAGATTGAATAAAAAATAATTTAATATATTTAGTTAAAAATACCTTTTAAATTGAGGTTATAAAAATAACTAAAAAAGATACATATTAATATTAATAATTTAAATTTAAATATTTTAAATTTAACTACTACTATTATATCATTAAATAAATAATATTCTATATCAAATATTTTTATTATTCTATTAATCTATTTATAATTTCATCACATATGAAATTCATCCGATAAAAACTATAATTTTATGGTTTTTTAAACATGTAATAAAATTAGATAAATTATCATTAGAAACAAAATTAGGATTGCCATAAAATTCTGCAAATGTTATATAATTAAGCGATTTCTTTTTAATTTATATACTGTCATTAGATAATATTAAACACTAGTTTTTTGAATACAATACAAATAAAAAAAATCAATTTTTTTTGTTAGGTTTGCATTGTTGAAGTGAAAAATAAATTATAGTGGGTTCTACATACAATAAATAACATTTTTTATTTTAACAATTATTTTATTTTTATATTTCACTTTAAAACAGAAGAATCACAAAAACAAACACTCTTTTATCTAAAAAAATATGATTGTTTTTTTTTATTATGAAAAACATTCTTTTTAATAAATTTTTTTATTAATATGGAAGAGAAACACAATTTTGGTGCGTATATGACAATTTATAACAACAATTATTGTAGTTTTAGCAAGGGACTGTTTTTTTCTTCTCACAGAGAGAAATGAAAAAGCATGATCCTGAATGGGATAATATATTCTTTCACGATTGGTTAATTCATTATATAATCTAATGCAATGGACAATATTTTCCTGGTTGTAATTTTCCCCTTTTATAATTCCCACGAAGTAGATAACGAGCATCAACTATGAAAATATATACTCTACATTTTTAGATATAAGTTAGAAAGGCTTTATATGAATCTGGACTTTTTTACATTTGTCTAATAAACTTTATATGAAGTAGATAGAGTGACATTCAATACTATGTTAGCAAAGTGGAAGAAAAATTTAATGTGGGTGTATATATATAAATAAATAAATAAATAAAAATACAAAAGATTATTCCTTTTAGCAAAGTGTAAAGGTCCATGTAAAGGTTTATTATGTTTGCGAGAAAAATACAGTAAGAGAATAAAGATGAGCATATGAGCTCCTCTTACTTGTATCTATTATGAGTATCAAGATAGTTGAGTTTAGAACTCGGTCTTACTCATCTACTCATGCTTTTTATATTCATATATCATGTGAATTTACTTATTATATAATAATTATTTTTATTTTAGATGGTTGAATTATCATTATAAAGATTTACATTGTAATCGTGGACGGTTACATCATTACATTAAGAATTGCCATGTAATTTGAACTAGATCATCTGATATTGTAATAATAATTATTTTTAAAATATTTTTATTTAAAAATTTATTTTTAATATTAACATATTAAAAAGATATAAATATATATATATAAATAAAATTTTAAACCGACAATATTACACTGCTGTTTTATATGCAATAAGAGATTTGCTAAAAACACCGAGAATGGAGGGGCTTCGATTTGATTTAATTTTCTAGCTACTATGCTCGGTTTTGTAGCCAATTTTATTTTTTAATTGTTGACCGGGCTTGGTTTTACTCCTTAGTTTTGCCCTTTTCCGGCTTCTCAGCTGCTTCTCTCCCCGATTTTTGCACCTCCTCGGTTTTGTTTTTTTTTTAAAAAAACAAACAACACACCATTAGGTGATTAAGATTTTTGTATTGTATATATCTTTTTCTATGTTCAATCTATTATTCTTTATGAATTTATATACAGAAATACAGGTTATCTATTTATAAAAATACAGTTGGTGTAATAATATGACAGTGTGCGGTTCATAATTCTGGCTTTTGACTATTTATCTGTTATGATTTGATTTCCTCAGCCGATTCTTGGTTCCTGGGTTTTGACTGATTGTTGGCGTGATCTCCTATCGTTGATTATCTGATGCAACCGAAGGAAGCTTAATCATTTGCATGATCCTTTACAGGTTTGCCCCTTTTCCCCTCTCTCTGGGCCGGCCTGTCATGTATCATGCTTGGTGACTCATAACTCTTCTTCTCTGTGTCTCTGTTTTGCAAACCGCCATTTTTCTCCTAATTAAGCATTACCCATTTTTTTAAGAGGACAATCAAGCACCACTTTAACAACATTTCAATGGCTAAATAATAAGTTCTAACTCCCAGACAGTTAACCCTTTGATTTTGCAAGCACAGGTTTTCTTGAGTGATTCCCGCGACATGAAAGAAAAGAATATACAGTTCCGAAATTGCTACAATGCTAATTTCTCAATTCCGCTGAGATAGAATGGTTAATTTAATAATTTTAGAAGGAGCATCGTTGTGGATTTGATTGTAGTTTTCGATGTCATTATTTTAAAAAAGCATTCAATATTTCTTGAACATAAAATCCATCATAAAAACTATTCCTAAAAGAAAAGTAAATTTTCAAATGTTTCTAAAGATAAAATTTCTCCGTTTGATTATCTACAAGCAAGAAACCTGCGTTTACGAATAATATGAGCTAGAAATAGTAACGCGCGTCTCGAATAATAGTAAGAGACGGAGAACTATGGACAGCAAGACTATGTTAATGAATCTAGATATTACTAGTTTCATTTTCCATGTTTTCGGGCAGTAATGTTTTTATAAGTATTTTTTAAAACAATAGCATTAATTCAAAACATATCAAGCTAAGAGGGTTAAATCATGACCTGTCGAAAAAAAACTATAAGATGAACATGCACACACTCTATTTTTAAAATAAATTCTTAGTTTTCTTGAATGTTGAATAAATGGCGGATCATTGGAAAATTTT
The DNA here is from genome assembly GCA_015708895.1 of Populus ilicifolia. Taxonomy (NCBI): domain Eukaryota; kingdom Viridiplantae; phylum Streptophyta; class Magnoliopsida; order Malpighiales; family Salicaceae; genus Populus; species Populus ilicifolia. The sequence goes on along the minus strand of SRLM01001195.1, from coordinate 992,984 downwards.
GGATGGTATCATTAAAACAATCTTAATAAATTAATTTTAAAATTTTTAATATAATTTTTTATCTAATTTAAATTTTAAATTAAATTATATAAAAATTATCACAATATAATTTGATTAATTTGAATAATTCAAAGATAACATGGAATGACCAATAAAAATTTCAGTTACCTAAAAAAACAGAATAACTTTCTTTCTAATAGTAAAATAATAATATATTAAATATCACCATATCAACCTGCGTTAGCTATTAAATTTATTACCCGAGGATTAGAATGTGCTAACTTGGATAATTATATGTTTTTTTTTTCTTTTTTTTAATGAGACTTTTTTAACTTGGATATGATAAAATTCATCATTGAATGAAAAGGTTATTAAAGAATCAAAATTAAAATAAAATAAATAAATTGGGGTCGAGTGGGGTGAGACTCAATTAAATAGTCAGTATAGAATAAAAAACTATATAATTTCTAGTCACTGCAACTATATGCATGTTCATTACCTCTTTATTTGATGTTTTTCTTGTATATCATTCTATCTTATTATGTTTATTAATTTAAGTATTGAAGTTTTCACAAGAAACATAGTAAATATTATGAAGAGTACAAATGAGTTTTGTAACCTCAAACAAATACTCAATATAGATGATTTATTGGCATATTTAATTTGTAAATTATAGGTGTTGTGTTAAAATAAGGTCTAGACACCAATTTTATCTACTATATCTTTAAATTATTATTTTTTAGGCAAATTAAGTTTTGCTGTGAAATTTTGACTCGTAGTCTAAATAATTTATCATTGAATGTTTTTAACAATTTGAAAAAACCTAAATATATATATATATATATTTGTATTGATTAGTCAAATGGACAATATTGAATTGACAAGGAGCATGAAGTTTGTCATTTTCTAATTATTTTTATTTGTAAAAAAATAATAAAACGATGTAATCTACAAATGTTTAGAGTTTGACTGTTAGTTTTAATAGTTAAATTTGATGGCAGGCCTTAGTTTATCACAATCCCAATAGTTGAAGGATAACATATGTCATCAAACCCAATGCAAATACAAGAAGTCCAGTTCTGCCCAAAAAAGAGTGCTGACGATCTTAACTACTTCAATAAAACATCATAATCTCCATAAAAAAAACCCACGCATGTCTGATAAAAAAAAAATGAAGTGGATATGAGAACAAAAATATTAAATCTAACAGCATAAAATACAGATATTAAATTATTGAAAAGAGAAAAAGGAAAACGTTGCTGTCGTTGGCTTTAACGAGAGCCAAGAGAAAACATAAAAAACTCACCGAATACGAAAGAGACTTCCCACCAAGAGATATTTTTATTTATTTTATTCGATTTTTATTTATTTTTGGTTTTTAATAATTGTACTATCTCGAATATCAACTGTGTTCGATCAATAATATTGAATCCAGGAGAGAGAGAGAGAGAACTCCAGTTATTATGAAGTGTAAGTGTAAGCATTTATTACTTTTTGTACGGTTGTTTGAAACTGCTTTTTAAAAGGGTTACTGAGAAGGTCATGCTTCATTTTTTCTGGGTTAGGTCAATTATTGAGTCCAGAAACTTATCGATCTAACAAGTTATCAAATCTATCATCTCTAAATCAAGACGATGGATAAGATTCAATAAAACCATAATTCAAAGATATTTTATCCTAATAAAATATAAATATTTTATGAACAAATCGACATTTTCCCTAAAAAGACGAATCACTTGGAGAGATATAAAAGAAAGAAAAAAAGAAAAGATAATGGAGCAGGTTAAATTTTTTTTCTCTGTTTTAACAATGAAAATTCTATTTTTTTAAGAAAATCTCTTATTTAAAATAATAATTGATTTTTTCCCTGAATTGATTTAATTTAATTATGAAAAAAATTTAAATAGGTAAAAAAAGAATTTTTTTTATAAATAATGATAGTGATTTACCTGTTTTTCCACCTTAAAATAGCAAGTCAAATTATCAAAACTAAAAGATTTATGACTTTATCCTAAATCTAAGCCTAACCTTCAAGCTCGCAGGATAAAACAAGCACTCATCAACCTGTGATAAAGATGAATTTATAAATCATTTTACCTTTTTAATCATTTAACCCGGGTTATATGAATTTCTCAAGAAACTTTTGTAAGATCTACCCTTCCTTTTATCGGGTAGCCGCAGTGGATGCAGCTTTTTTTTAAAAAAAATAATTTCGAAGGAAGGATCTAATGTATTTTATTTTTACAGTTTGTATAATTTATGAACTTCTTATGAAGTTTTTTTAATACATTTTGTGTGGATTTGTGGTATGAGGTTTTTTATGTCTATCGTGTGAACTTTTGGTTCTACAAGAGGATTTACTCAACGATTCTGGTGACTGATGTCTATATCTATCTATAGGAAAGAATGATAATTATAAGATTTTAAAATAAAAGTCTTATTGTTGGCCTTCCGATGTTATATATATATATATATATATATATATATCTCACCGATCCCTTTCTATATATATAAGAAAAACTTGTTTTTTTCTCCTGATCCATAGTCAGTTAGTTTTTTTTATATATATAAGATATATTGTCTTTCGCAGTGGATGCAGCATTGTTTTCAACTTTCTTTGTAAATTTTTCTCTTTATTTTTTTTAAGTGTTTGTTGATTACATTGAAATCCACTATCCTTTATTTTTCTCTACGAGAATGCTGTTTTAGATTGGCTTCGATTATATATAATAATTATATTTAATGTAAGAAGCATTTCTTTTTTTATATCAACAAAGATTTTATTTTTATATTATTTTTTAAAATTTTTTCACATAAAAAACCAATAATTTTAAAATCTAATTTGACAGGGTAATCCGAGATCCAACTAACTTGAAACTGAAACCGGGTTGGGTTTAAAAAATAAAAAAGTTAAAAACCTAAGTAAACCGGTAAACCTAACAAAAACCTGATGAAAAACTTGATTATAATACATTGACTATATACTTTCTTAACCAATGTTATTTTAATTTATAAAAAAATTAAAATTAACCTAAATAATTCAAGTAAAAACCATGACCGGGGCAAAATTCATTAGCCGAGTCTTAAACCGGATCAACCATCTAACCATGTTTAAAAACTTTAAAAAAAGGGGCGTGGTCCGGGCACCCACGTGTAGATGTAGGGTACACCTGTTATTGCTAATGCAGTGGAACATGCAGGCAACAAGTAGCATTCCACGTATAAGCAACTGGCTGTAAGTGGAGGCGTCAGCATCTCTACTACGACCTTGTACTCTTCTCCAATCTTGCGAAAAAGAGAGGCTTGATAAGCGCGGGTTGACTTGAAAAGGGGTTTAGTGGTATCCCAATTCTCAACTTTTTTTATTTATTTATTCCACTACTTTCTTTTGTCCTAATATCATCTCTTGCTCTTTAATTATGCAATCAACTTAAATTGATCCATTGCTTGTGTGTATATAATATTGTGATGTAAGGTATTTTTTAATTAAAAATATATTAAAATAATATTTTTTTATATACTTTTTATATTTATATACTAAACTATCAAAAAAATTAAAAATATCAATTTAATATTTTTTAGACAAAAATAACTTGAAAAATACTACAACACTACCAAATAATCACTTAAGCCAACTTAGATGGTGACACATGTTCGGACCAATTTCTAAAAGACATATGGCATGTAACGGTATAATTTAACACCGTATATGACAACATTTAACAAAATGATCATCAAATAATTACAAAGACAAAAAGTTATAAAAAGCCGTTGAGGACCAAAATAAAATAAATTAGTAGTCGAAGGTCCGATGCATCAATAACCGAAATTACAAGCTTCTTTGCATAAATAAGAGTTGATGGGGCCTTGGATCGGTCTCGGTTTATAAAAATATGATTCTCTCTATTGAATGAATGGCATAGAGAGATTTTGTATCTTATCCATACCTACAAGGCCCTTGAATTTATGTGCAGTTTGTGAACTTGATCTGAATAATATTTTATAAAAAAATTATTTTTTATTTTAAAATATTGATCTTAAAAATAATTTCTATAAAATAATAAAAATTATTATTTTATAATATTTTCAAGCAAAATAAATTCTAAAAAACAACTATTATCACAATATTGAATACTCTTAATCACCAACAAATCTTTAAGATCCTCCCTCACCCATATAAACGGACTGAAATATTCAGAAGATTTAAATTACAATTTCATCCACATTTCGATGTATAAAACAAAAGAATTGATGATTTTCTCATTAATTAAAATCAAACGTCTTAATTTGTTGAGGAAAATATTATTTGGAAACAGCGTTGAAGATACGATTACTTGCTGACTTGATTAGAGAGAATCGGTTTGGAAGTTTGAGAGAAATGCCCAGACTCCAAGTTTCGGGGTACAATATAATAATTAAATCTTATTTTGACCGAATTGAAGAGATAAATCCGATACATAAAATTAACCAAGAATCTTCTTGAATGTATACATTGAAGCTCGAATCATTTTACTGCCTTGCCTTCGCGTATGCTAGCTATCACCTTCTGATGCGATTTCAAATTTGAATGATGTGCTTTCCATACCTCGAGCTGGAACCTTTTTTCTTTTTTCCTTTTCTTTTCTTTAAACCTCGTAGAGGGCCCAAGTACTCTCGTTAAGTAGACGAGATCATAAAGCCGGAGCCTGCTGTCGATTTAAACAATGTGCTGATCTGCGATGTGTCCTGATCACCTGATCAGCTGCAGAAATCTGGATAAGAGAATCTTGTCTCCACTAACTGTTTCACATCATATTCAAAGTCATACTTTATGAGTCAGCTTTCGTTTGACTCAGCTTTGAGACTCAATGATTGTTTCTTTTGAAACACAAACTCTCTGTGTGCTTTCCCACTTGGAACTGGACAGTACGTTGTCGAGAGCACGTTGAATCTATGCTTCCACGATATGTGTTTTTAATTATAATTAATTACCAAATGAGATTCGACATCACCCGGAACTTGTCTCGATGGATACATTTAGTTAGTGTTTATAATAATGATTATTTTTTAAAATATTTTTTATTTAAAAATATATTAAAACATTTTTTTAAATTTTTTCATGATATTAATATAATAAAACAATTTAAAATTATTTAAAAAATTAATTTAAAGTAAAAACATTTTATTTTTTTTCAAAAACACGATGTCATCTCAGAAACAAACATTGTCTCCGTCTCTTCATGCAAGAAAGTTTTGGGTTCTAATTCTAACTGGAAGAAAGAAAAAGGCATTAATTCAAAATTCAATAAACTAAAAAAACGATAAATTAAGCTAAATTGATTTCCCAAGTGTGTGAGCTAAGGCTACTTCCATACGAGGGTCAACACAAATAATAAGAACTATGACTTAAAATATGGGAAGATTTTGAATTTAGGTCTCACTTCTAAATTAATAGCTTGTGTAACATGAGATATTCGTCTATTAAAGATATAGCGTAACCTGATATAACCCCCATTGCTTATGCCTCCACGCATGCTACGAGCACTGAATTAAATATGTAATAAAAAGGAGAAAAAAAACCGGTCGAAGTTATAAGCATTACGTCCCTACTATAAGCATGCATGCATGCTTGGAAAGGGAAAACATCCTCTAACAGATCACTTTTCAATCATATTCTCGTGCATTACGAATCCTATTGGTTAATTTGTCTATTGTTTGACTCCCATCATATTTAAGAAAGAACAAAATCAAGTTTAGCTCAAGAATGTGATGTAAGAAACGATATTGTTACAAAAAGAGGGTAGGAAACACGACATCCTTGATATGATAATTTTCCATGGCCCATCGGAACTCTGTGGTTTCTTTTTATCATTCATATCTTTCATGCCATTGCTTTCACGTTTGTCTTTGAAAGCCATCAACTACTATTCGATTCACATGATACATATCCGAGGCTTATGATCTTGAGCAAATTATGTATACACGCTAGGTTAATCGATCCAGTAGAAGATAACATCTCTTTAATATTTCTAACCACGTTACAATTGTATTGATATGTTGAAAAATATGGTTTAAATTGGATAATAAGATAATTTGAATTGATCGATCCTTTGATTCGGTACATGAATTTACTATAAATTGTTCCAATTTAGAATAATATTCTGACTTTTTTTAAATATGCAATAAATTGCATTAATTACAACACCAAAAAGAAAAAGAAACAAAGGGACAATAAACCAAGAGAAGCTGCATGACCAAGACACGGTTCATCAGTTATTATAAACCAAGAGAAACTGCATAACCAAGACACGGTTCATCAGTTATTCTAAACCATGAGGAACTGCATAACCAGGTCACCACAGTAACAAAAATTGCAATTTCCTGTCCATGCTATATAAATTCTTATGCACTAGCAATTATTATCAGGTAAGCCAACAACCTAGAAGAGAGAAATTTGATTATAGAGTAAAAAAACCTGGAAGATTAAAGACATGCGTTGGATTAATAGATGAGAGAAAGGCATAGTTTGTATCGAAATTAACAAGCATGAGAGAAAAGCATGAAACCTAAATATGAAGAAAATTTAGATGCGATGATGAAAAGCTCATGAAATCTTCATAGCCTATGACTTATTTATCTAAGTTAACCATAACAACCAAATTGAATTCAAAGATAAACTTAAGTCCAACAAAATCATCTTGCAAAACAATAGTAGAAGAGCTTTAATCACAACAAGCAACATATTTAATTCCAACATAAACATAGAAAAATCTGAAAACCAAGCCTTTATGATTGTAAAGAACCCTTCTAATACTAGCAAGTTCAGATTTACCAGCATAAGAGCCATCAACATTCCATTTCAACATAAGAAATCGAGGGGAACCATGAAATGAGATCTCTGGCACTCTTGTTATTTGTACAAATCAAATTATCATAAAATTAACAAATCAATAGCACTCTCGATCCACATACACACAATCTTATTTGAATTAGGAGGAAAATGATCTCATTGTCAAGTTGCTTATGGTTGAAGAGTAATTTATTTTGAAGAACCCAAAAGGGCAATGAGATTGCAAAAGTTTAGGTTGAACTAGGCGGAAAATGGTTATCATGTAATTTAGATAGGAAAACATTTTTCTAGTAAAAAAATCTTGGTGTAAATTGAACAATCAATCACAAAGTTTATCGTGTAGATAGTATTTTACAACTCAAATGCAATATTTAAATATAAATAAAACCATAACTCCAATAAATTATGACTTAATCATTATTTACCAAGAAAATAAGAATGAAAAAAGAATGAACAATTTTTTTTTACATAAAAGATGAAGATTAATAAACTTTAAAATATACAACAAAATGTAAATTAACATGATCAATAACAATGTTATGATCACTAACAATGTTAACAGCATGTAAAAAATAAGCTAGCGAGCCAGTAGTTCAACTGACACCCGCATCCTTTATTTTTTAACATGTAAAATGGAAGGTTACTTCCAATCTCAAAGCCTTACGTTCTCCTTAGGTTTGAAAACATTTTTGCCTTAACCTATTTTTCAATAAGCAATTAGACACTGAAAAATAGGTGCAGAAAAAAACATTTTCCAACAAGCAAGAAATATGGCATGAGCTCAGTTATATCCTCGCTGGAACGATTGCCGTAACTTTTGTAGTACAGACTCACGTTCTATACCAATTACCAGAACCTTTGCATACAGATTCATGTTCTCTACGGGCAGCTTTCCTTTAAGACCGAATGATTGGGTATTGAAATAAGATCCTAATGAATATTAAGACAGAAAGGCAATCTAGTTTGCTTTTTCAAAGACCAAGGAAAATCTTGCTACATTTACAATTTCCTTGAGATCTCACCAACCCAGATACAAAATTTTGATAGACGTGGACCCTGTCTTTTCTTTTCCTTTCTTTTTAATTTGACTTCCTTTATTTGATCTGGGTATTAGCTGTGAACAATTTCTCATTGCTGTTTGATTCCTACCACCTATATACATAGTAGAATATTACAGAAAGCCTTACCATGAAACAAAGTCATCGAGTGTTTTGACCAAGAATCGTCACAAATGACAATAAGAAGCACGATCGCCATGATTATAAGTTGCTAATTGACTTAGTAATTTTTTTAATCATTAGTTTCTTTCACGCTATAGGACTTCCTAATTAATCAACAAGAAGACTATTTACGAGTCATTGGAGATGCCCTTTTATACTCAGCTTGGTCAGTTTTTGAAGAATTTCGTGATGGAGTTCACGTGAAATTGGCGTGAATGTCCTCGCAAACACGAATTGCCTTGCATCGGTTTCGATCCTTTAGAAATTAGAATATAAATAATGGATTTTGTGGTAGGTGTTAACAAATACGTGTATAATTTTAAAAACTCCCATCAGATAATTCTGATAAATTAAGGTTTTTCTTTTTATCGGACCTCCAACAATTCGTTCACTGGTCGTTGAACTGATAATATCACTGACAATATTCTGACTTCATTTCCATGATCCCAAATAATAAAAGCAACTCGTGTAAAAGTTTTCAAGCAGAAAGCCTGGACCAAAGCAAAGCTCGCTTTGGGGGATAGCATCTTCTTTCATCTTTTTCAGTAAAAACAGTTTTGATTTACAGCGAAAGTGCAAAAGGGATCACGTATCAAAATCCAATCATGTGATGGGGTTCATCCATCTTCACTCCGATGCAGCAATTGGGCCTACCTTATTTTGATCAAATGACTTAGTGATGTTGATGATGATGTGATTTGTGCTGTGCAAATGATTTGGTGCGTGGACTGTGGCAGCACAAAAAGCCTCCATCTTTTAGCACGTAGTCATTGGGTTTGAAGACATGATTGACCAAGCAGTAGTGCAGAAACTGACTAGCATGCGAGAGGAGGCTAAATGGATTGCTATAATTGATGAAAGGTACAGCCATGGCCTCAATGGTGATCATTAACCTTCTTATTCATTTGTCCTCCATTGTTGGGCATACTTGTTTAAAAACACTTGTTGAATTATAATCTTTAAAATTCGTTACTCACAAATCCTTCTACAGTTATATCAGCGTCAGTGATATATAGCAGCCGAATAAAACGTAACCGCCATTATCATGAGCAAATTAAAACCAGGAGGGTGCCCTTATTTAACCCAGAAGAAATTGTACGGTATAACGTCAAAGATATTTACTAATTACGATATAAACTTCAATAGTTATCAAATTTTAATGTGGCAGATTGTGTAATCGAAGACAGACATAGATGAAAGTTACTGTTATTTAGCCTTATAAAATTACAATTTGGTTCTTTTTTTTTTTTGCTTTTTTAAATGTTGTAGTTTTAGATATTTATGTTTTGATTATTAACTTTATTTTTATTATATTTTAGTTTATAAATATTGAAAATAAAAAAAGAAAAAAAATCTTTCATTCACCCTATTTCTATTATAAATAACAAATATATCTCAATGTTGATGGAATCATCTTGAATAAGTGTATTTAATGAAGGTGGTTTGAATTTCCAATCATGTTAAAAAAAATAGATTAGAACTTAAAAATATTGTTATTATTCGATTTAATTTTAAGTTTTTAAATTAATTAGAAGGTATTTTAAGAAAGTAAAATTATTGAGGTTCTTGGTATTTTTAAGTAAGAATTAAAATTTTTAAATCCAAATATCTCAAACTCGATTTTAAAACCACTAGAAATGGTATAAATTTGTTGTGGTGGAAAACACTGCTAGAACAAACAGTGCATCCTTCACTCAAGTATTTTTAAAGAACACCAGGCACGCTAGCCTCGGTTTTTTATGAGTCAAGCACACAAAGCTTGATAATGTAGGCCGCTAGCCACTCTTGGCCCTCCTATTCTATTATTTTTAAAACATTTTTATATTTTAAGAAAACTCTCTTTAAATAAATAATTAAAATGATATTTTAAAATTATTTGAATGTCCCATATTTTTAAAACCAAGGTTGGAAATTTTTTACGATTATATTTACATTTTTTAACAATAATAGATGAAACTAATATGCACCATATTTTTTTTAAAAAAATATTCATGATAAAAAATGATAATATATATATATATTATTTTAATGTCATTTTTATAATATATTTTCTTGACTTGATTATTCTTTTTTTTTTCATACAATGCATAAAAATAATCAAGATATTATTATTATTAATATTTCTTTGTTAAAAGTTAGTTCATAGATCATGACATGTTTTTAATATGAAAAACCATACATTTGATCATGAGACAAAAATCATCCAAATAAAAAAATAAATAAGTAGAAAAATGGTAGTTTTGGCTAAAATAAAAATCCATTTTTCCTTATAAATCTAAATCATTTATTTTTTTAATTCTTTATTTTAATTGCATTAATTTCTTATTAAAAAAACCCTTGTCGTTGATACAAAAATCATAAGCTTATTAAATAAGAAAATGAATGAAATGTAATTTTTATTAAAAAAATGTTTTTCTCTAAAAATTAAATTATTAAAATTATTTTGGGTATTTTTTAAAATTATTTAAAAATGAAATAAAAATTAGTTTTGAGAATATCTCGCAGCCTCTTTCAAGATAAATAAAAAAAAATTAATTTCTATAGCGGAATGCCACTCGAGCTTTCCTGCCAGGGCCCGACCTACAGTAATCGAGCCGGATAGGACTAGCAGGCTAGAAAATCATGCTTCGTCTTGTTTGGGTTGGACTGTCGGACCCGTGATCATATCAAACTCCATCTATTTCCAGCCTGGAAAAGTGGGGAGGGAGAGAGGCCTGCTCATCTCAATTATTGGTATCTATTTATTCGTTTCGTAGTTTGTCTCAAGTGTTTGACAAATTGCATGACAGAGTGTTGTTAATTTCCTGTAGTAGTCTGTGGAAGTATTCAAAACTTTGTAACCATTTCTATGTTCTTACATTCGAGCGTAACCTAAGCCTTGTACATGGCTGGTGATATAAAACCTATCAATCGTCATTGATGCTTAAGATGTTGTAAAATCCCTCTCTATTTGAAACCTTTTCTTTATACCAAATGACCTCAAGCAAAGAATATTCACGAGGTGCTGTGCTTTCGCTTCCATGTTTTTGCTCCTTTTCCTTCCATGCTTTTACATACCAATTAATAATTTGTTTTCTGTTTTCTCAGGGCTTGATAACCCTTGTCTGATTTTATAATGGAAAAGAAACGAAATATATAATATCAGAACAGAGACTTCGCGTATGTGAGCAAATAAAAACATAATCTGCAGCATTCAATGATGCACTGTCATGCATGTAGACGCGTGGGGAGTGGGGACGATGGCCGCCTCGTTTTCTTTTTTAAATTTCACACGCACCCTCGTTTTTCAATCTTTCCGTGCATATGGTTATCACCATGCATTTAGTCGTACGTGATCGTCCACGCCATTTGAATGATAATTCAAGATGGCAAAGCTTGCTGATTAACATGCGAATTACGATGTGGAAGGGCATGATCTTGCTGGTGGATTGATTGATGAGTATACTGATTAACATTTGGGCGAAACTGCGGACATTGAGAGGCGGGCCTCTGTTGAAGCTATTGATTTTCACGCTTTCTCTGAAGTGGTTTTAAAACATGAAATAAAGGAAGGGTCCTGTTGCGTCGCTTGCGCTTGAGTACTAGCCTGCCTTTTCAAGGTTTGTGTTGTGTTGTCACCCGCCACTCGCTAAACAATGACCAATTACTATCCAAGATCAATAATTTAACAACTATATATATATATATATATATATATTCGAGGGGACAAATTTTATAGGTACGATGAGTAACTATTAATTAATTATAGAGATCTATTGAAAAAATATATACAAGGAAGAAAGAGAAATATTAAGTAACAATATTTTTATTATTCTTTATTGATCTTGAATTTTGTTTTATCTCTCCTTCTCTATTTATTTTTCTAAAGAGATATATAATAATTAATAAGATATTACTATTTACTCAAATATACCATAAAATATTTTATTGATGAAATAATTTATTAGTAGTTAGATAATAATTCTATCAACATGATTTTTATTATTAGGCTTGCAAATGATTTTGTCAACACAAGATATTCCATCAATATTTTATAGAAGGTGACCTAAACTTCATCATTATTATTTTTGTGATTTTTTTTTATAAAGGATTGTGATGGATTTGACACTACTAAAATCTTATATTTTATTAATGAAATAATCTATTATTAGTTAAATAATAATTTTATCAACATGATTTTTATTGACAGACATACAAATGATTTTGCCAGCACAAGATATTCCATTAATATCAATTTATTTCATGGAAGGTGATCTAAGTTATGAAATACAAATTGATTTAATTTATCATTGTTTCAATGTTATTGATTAATAAAACACCTCATTTTTTTTCCTTTTCAAAAATGTTTTTCCTTTTCCTTTTTCTTTTTATTTTTCTAAAAATTCTACTTTCCTAATTTTTTTTCTAATTTCATCATTTAACATTTTAATAAATTTAAAAGGATTGTTATAATTTGTTTTGATTTTTTTTTATGAAATTATTATAGTTTCAACAAACATCTTGACTCTTGATTGATACTCAATTTTTGCAAGTATTTATTCTTATTATCATATTATTAAATAAAAATTAGTTTAAAAAATAAAAAAATTGAACTTGATGGAGTTAATGATCCTCGTTATGGGTTTTGTGAGTTGAATTGTGAAACCTAAGATGATTTAATATATCATCATCTTGATATTAAAAAAATATATAATTTTAATTTTTTTAAAAGCCAAAACACACTTTAATCGGTTTTTTAAGTCATCTTTTAAAGCTAAGTTTACAATGTCACTTAAAATCAACTCCTATGCAGGTTAGTTTTCTCAAACTAAGTGAAAAATCGGGTTAAAAGATTTTAAGACTGACTTGATATCATGTTTAATAACAATGCTGAATATTTTATTTAAAAAAAATTCACCTTTTATTTTTTAAATTTAATTATTTTTTATTAACAATCTCATCCTTAATATTTAATTGATTTTAAATTGATTTTTATAATTGATTTTAGTTTATTTTTTCAAGATTATCACAGTCTCGAACAAAAATCATAATATTTGGTTAACATTTAATTTTATGAGTATCTATTTTTGTTATTATATTATTAAGTGAAAAATAGCTTAAAAAATAAAGTTGTTAAATCCAATAAAGTTCATAATCTGAGTCATAAATTTGATAGATTAAACTGTAAAGTTCAGATTAATCTAATATATAATTATTTTAATATTAAAAAAACATTATTATAAATTTTTTAAAGTTAAACTATTTTTTTACTAGTAATTTACTCATTTTATGATACATTAAATTGATTTGATCTTGTTTAATTTTAAACTAGGATTAATAATATGTCAAATCAAAAAAATTGAAAACTCACTGGGTTAAATTATTAATAATATAAAATAATATATTATAATATAATTTTTTTAAATTTATTTTTTAATTCAATTCATGTATCGTGGGTCATGAAACTAGTATCTTTTTTTTTAAAAAAAAAGAGTCCAAGGTGACAGCCGTACCCTAAGCAGGCCGTAACTGTAAGCCCAATATTCCAAGAAGCCCTTGTTTGATAAGACTACAAAGCTTTTGATTGAATTGCCAATACAGAAAGGCCCTTGATTTGGGCTCTTTGTTAGCTCCTCATGGTTTGGTAGTTACCGTCTTCAAAAGCAGTGCTATAAAAATGTCGTCAGTTAACAACTTTACATGTTTCGAGGCAGGGGCAGGGAGATTGAGAAGTCGAAGAGAAAGCCCAGATAATGGAAACGGCATCATATTCAATTCAGGTTTGGGAATCCATTTTGTATTTATTTTAACTCTATCTTTCCAGTTCCTTTGGTTATGGATCTCTGTTTCTTTTTTCCCCTCCTTGTTAAGGCTTAAAGCTCAGAACTTGAAGTCTTTTCTTATCGGGTGTGCAAGTGTGTGTGCTTGCTGGTATGCCTAATGAAGGAATGAATGCTTTCCTTTTACTTTAGTTTTCTGGTCTTAATTTAGTTTACTTGAGCGATTTCTGGAGATTTTATCAAGTGAAGGAAAGGATTTGAGCTCTTTTAGTGACACGGGCTCATTTAAATGATGACTTTCTTGCATATTGAGTAATGATGATTCTGATTGCTTTTTTTAGTCCTATATTTTTATCCAGTATGGCCTTTCCCTCATGTATTTGATCTCTCTATATATGTATTCTTAAAGACCAAGATTATATGCTGGGCTATCAGATTATTCAATTCATGCTATTTTTTTTGTTATATAGATGTTTGCTGTGTCCAATTGAATCCTTTGTTATGCTCTTTGTGGTGTTCTACTGCGTCTTTGTTTGCTTAATGTGTACATCGTCGCTAAATTCGGTGGATTGGATAGTGGGTACCAATGCGTCCCAGCGACCAGCTTGTAAATTCTAGCCTGCAAGTGTGTTAAATTCAGTTGGATAAATGACTTTTTGATGTGATGTTATGTCAAAGTAAGGTGGGTGATTTGGTTTTACTGTTTCTGGTCTGATTTATCTTTAGGACAACTCTTTGCTCAGGTGAATAGCTTCAAGGATTGAATTGAATTCCTGTGCTATAATACATCTAACCTTACCATCTTTTATTTTTCATGGGTATCATGGCCAATCATCCATCAGCGTGGTGCATGGTTGTGTGTTGACCTTCACAAGAGATAAAGAAGTATCATTGTTATTAAGGCGTGCGTTCCCTTGTTTCGTTTGTTGTGATGCCATTTCAGAAGATCAGGATATAATGATCATGAGCCAAACTGAAACTATGTTTTCCTAAGTGATTAGAAACGAAGAATTTGTGACCAAATGGTTTGAACCACAGGTTCTTTTTGGATTTTTCGACCTTGCCATCCAGATGCTGGCTGCCAAACTGACAACAATATTGAACAATTATCTGACTGCCAATCAGGCAAGACAAGCTCATGCATGCATCATCATTAATGGTTTTAATAACCTGGAGCCTCTCTTGGTTCGTCAAATCCTCCTGTCTGCTCACAATAACTCTAGAAGAATTTTTCAATATGTCCATAGCATCCTTTACCATTTTCCACATCCAGATTCATTCTCATGGGGTTGGGCAATTAGATATTTCTCTCAGCAAGGCCAATTCAAGGAAGCCTTGTATCTTTATGTTCAGATGCAGAGACAAGGATTGTTTCCAAGCACATTTGCTGTATCTTCCGCTTTAAGGGCATATGCTAGGACCACATACAAGATGGGTGGAATGTCAATCCATGCTGAGAGTTATAAATATGGGTTCTCTAATTGTGTTTATGTTCAAACAGCACTTGTGGATTTGTATTCAAAACTGGGTGATATGAACATTGCGCAGAAGGTTTTTGATGAACTGACAGAGAAAAATGTGGTTTCATGGAATTCAATTTTATCTGGGCATCTGAAATCTGGAAATTTACTGGAGGCTCAGAGGGTGTTCGACCAGATTTCAAAGAAAGATGTCATCTCTTGGAATTCAATGATATCAGGGTATGCAAAAATAGGGGACATGGACCGCGCATGTGTTCTGTTTCAACAGATGCCAGAGAAAAACTATTCTTCTTGGAATGCATTGATTAGTGGATACGTCAATTGTGGGGACATAAAATCGGCTTGGAGATTTTTTGATGCAATGCCCGAAAGAAATAGTGTTTCTTGGATCACAATGATTGCTGGGTACTCAAAATGTGGAGATGCTGACTCTGCTAGCAAACTGTTTGATCAGATAGCTAAGAAAGATCTGCTCACGTTTAATGCCATGATATCTTGCTTTGCTCAGAATAGCCAACCAAGGAAGGCCCTTTGGTTGTTTAGTGAGATGCTTAAGGCTTATGCAAATATTCCGCCAGATCAGATGACTTTGGCAAGTGTTGTATCAGCTTGTTCACAATTGGGAGACTTGAGATTTGCATCATGGATTGAGTCATACATAAATGATCTTGGAACAGAGATTGATGATCAATTGGTTACTGCTTTACTTGACCTATATGCAAAGTGTGGGAGTGTTGACAAGGCATACAAGCTATTTCATGGCTTAAACAAGAAGGATGTGGTTGCTTATAGTGCTATGATCTCAGGATGTGGCATAAATGGCAAGGTTGCTGATGCTGTCAAGTTGTTTGACATGATGTTGGATGCCCAAATCCGTCCAAATTTAGCCACCTTTACAGGGCTCTTAACTGCATGTAACCATGCTGGACTGGTCGAAGAGGGCTACCGATTCTTTAGTTCCATGGAGGACCATGGCCTTGTACCTTCAATTGATCATTATGCAATCATGGTTGATCTTTTAGGGAGAGCTGGAAGATTACAAGATGCACATGAGCTGATAAAGAGTATGCCAATGCAACCTCATTCTGGGGTTTGGGGGGCTTTGTTGCTTGCATGCAATGTGCACAACAATGTGGAGTTAGGAGAGATTGTAGCTCAGCATTGTTTTGATTTGGAGACTAATGCAACTGCTTATTATTCTCTTCTTGCCAACATTTATTCCTCTGCTGGAAGGTGGGATGATGTCGGGAGATTGAGAAAGTTGTGGAAAGAGAAGAAATTGGCCAAGATATCAGGGTGTAGTTGGACAGAATCAACTTGACTTTTTTGTACTCAAGAGGATAAGATGCTAGGCTGCGAGTCCTTGTAGATCGCAGACCCCCCAGCTCCAAATCTGGTATTGGGATGGCAAATTCAATTTGCTAAATGTAGAAGAAAGTTGGTCAAGTCATGCATGAATCTGCTTTGAGTTTTAAATGTCCTTAAAGGGTCATCAGGGAGGCCAAGTCTTATATTACGAAGGCTAAAATCAACTTGAGAAAGCAAAATCTAGTATGATATGAAGGATGAAGCTGATTGGGAGAAAATGAATATCGTCCCTGCTTTGTCATGAAATTGTGGGTTGGGGTCTTATTTTCCTGTGGACCATACTCCTCAGCATGGCAAGATCATTTTATGTCTGTAGACATGTCTGATTTATGGTTGGTTCCTGGACAGCGGCATGATTATATACCGATGTTTTCTTCATCCTTTGGTTCGATGTCCGCACAAGGTGCACTGATCTTTTCCTAGTAAGTCATTTATTTCCCCTACCTTGTTCAAATAGAAGTTGGTATTTTAATGGTTTCATCAAAGAACTTAACTTGTAACCGGCCATTTGGCAGCAAAACGAGTTCTGCCCGACCCTGACTTGTTCTTGGCATCATCGATGCTTGTTCTTTTGAAGTTAATGTATTATTGATTCTACAACTTGCTGATTTCAACCCTGAAAACGCTGAATAATATGTGGATTTGGTGGGGTTAGATCATTGACATTTCACTGTCGTTTGAACACTATTATGTGAATGAAACAATTATGCAAGATGTGTATTCTAAGGAAAGATGGAGTAAAGAGGGGGAGGGGACAAAGGGCAGTGATCTAGGAATGTTTTACAGCAAATAACCACCACTCCAAGCTCAGGGAAACAAAAGGGATGGAACGTACTCGATTTAATATCATTACCTTCTTTTATATCTCGCGAGTTTGGTGCTAGTATGAGAAGCACCTTTCCATATTTTATTTTAATATTTTAGAAAATATTTAAAACAATAGGTAAATCATATTTGAGTTTATTAATTCGATGAACAAGACCACAGGCCTGGGTTTTTTCGCGGGGAGGGTTGAATTGTCTGTTGAGCACGGGTCTTTATAATACAGTTTTTTGGATTATTATATTATTATTTCTCATAGAGACGGCTCTGCTTTTTGAAGGATGTGAGCATGATGGATTAATGGAATAATGGCGTAGATTTTTTTTGTGAAAATTTATTAAAATAATATTTTTTTATATTTTGAAAATTTATTTTTAATATTAGCATATTAAAACAATTTGAAAATATAAAAAAAAATTAGAGTAAATAAAAATTTTATTTTATTTTAAATACTTTTAAAAATTAAAAATAAAAAACCTTTATTGAAAGACGATGAAAACTCAAAAAGCAAAGAAATGAATGAGAGTTGGGTGGATAATTGGGTTCCTTCGGACAAAAGCTAATTATCAAAAGGAACAAGTTTCCACTAAAACCTGTAAATGACATTCAAAATCTATGGAGAAGAGTTATTAAAAGGACCAGGCAGCTACAAATATGATAAATAATATTTAACGAAGAAAGAAAAATAAATGGAAAATGGGCAGACAAACCGAGCATCTTCAGCGTGCAGTGTCTCAAGCAAGGAATAGGAACCATCCAACTTTATTTCTTAACACCGAAGTTAGATCAGGCGAGTTTTTTAAAACCATCTCCACGTGAACATTGATGCTCAATATGTGATCAGACCACACAATCTGGACAAGTGAAATCCCTCTTACAGGCAGTCCATGAATGAGAGAGGCATTTGAAAATATGATATTCGTTTTTTTATTTAAAAATATATTAAAATAATATAAAAACATCAAAAAATATTAATTTAAAATAAAAAATTAAATCTTTATAAAAATATTTTTGAAATGCAAAATCAACAATTATCCGAGAGGGAACAAGGAACATGTAACTTGGTTTTTGGAGCAAATTGAGACCTTGATCACAAAAATTGGCTCTAAATGCAGCATTAAAGGCGAATACAAACATTGAGAGTGTGATTAGGCAGTGTGGTCTTGGGTCGTCAAATGTCCAAAACGCTGTAAACCGCCTATGCGCGACACGGGGTTAGGTAATAAGAAAACGGGAATCCTTCTAGGTGACCCCAGTGTCGAGAGACGAATTCATCTCCACCGTCTATCGGTGGGATCAACGGCTGACACTCTTTCTCGCATAAAATAGTTCCCGGCGGTGATGCTAAACGTCTGTTGTATTATTATTCTACCACTCACATGATTTATTAACACAAATCTCGGTTCTGTTTAAGACATTCTACCTTTGTTTACTACGTTGACGAGCAGTGGTTAGTTGTTACGATCATGACTGTTATTTCAAAAAAATTATTTTTTATAATTTAGTTTTAACATTTATAAATTAAAATAATCTAAATTTTAAAAAATAATTTTAAAAATTAAATGCATGAATGATAGAAAATCTGATTCCATTTCATATTTACAATCAAGGAAGATTCATGAACAAATTAAGATCAAGTGGATCAATTCCTCTATGTATATAACCAATCAAGTTTATTTTTGATAAATCCTGGGTATCTCATTTTTTATTGCTGCCCTATTTGTATTTAACACACTATATAACCTTTCCAAAAAAATATTGCACCGATGGAAAGTAATGACGTTGAGTACAAAGAAAGGGAAAGGCCAGAAAAAAACAGTTAGTAAGAAGGAAGTTTCCTCCGTCACGCGAACACTTCAACTAACTTTCCCTTCCTTTCATTTCCAACGGTAGATTTCCACCTTCTCTTCCGCGCGCCCCCCCAATCCCCGAACAACCTGTTCCTCTCCACTCTAAGAAAAAATCTCATTAAAAATTCACCCTATTTTATCACTGTTTTAATCACACATACTACCACGTATATGCCAGAGAGTCATGTCCGGTGGAGAGTTCCGGCGAAAGCTGGTCGGAAGACCAGGCCACCACACCCATCTCCTTCTCCAAGTGCACGAACACCACCACCACGGCGATCGGTGAAGCCCTCCAAACCCATAAAGATTCTGAAACGATGCTCTTCAGAGCCCATGATGGCGTGGGGGAGCGGTACTGAAGATAGTATCGATCAGCAGAAACAGAGGAGTAGCTTCTTATTCTATGAGAGTGATGGCAGTAGGGGTGTTTTATTTAGGCCTCATACTTGTACGGATGTTTTTTCATCTTCTCCTTCTCTGATCATGCCTACAAATTTCTCTCCACGCTCCAGTTTTGATCAGGTACCAAAAGTTCTTCACTTAAGTAGCCCTTTACTAATACGTTGTTAGAATATGGTGAATTAACCCTCAAATTATTGCCAATAATTTGGATCAAGATTTTACTGAATTAAAATTTTTTGAAACACAGAATATACATAACACATCTTTGTGAACATTTTAGCTTTCATGTTTAATTGTTTGATGCAAAATTTGGAGTGCGTGCAGGGATACAAGAAGGATGCAAAAGTGGTGGTTAATGTAACAGTTGAAGGGAGTCCAGGGCCAGTTAGGACCATGGTTAAACTGGGATCTAGTGTAGACGACACGATTAAGCTTGTGGTAGACAAATACAGTGAAGAGGGGCGAACCCCAAAACTTGATAAGGACGCAGCGTTAACATACGAATTGCATCACTCCTATTTCAGCCTTCATAGTAAGTCAAGGTTTGAGCTTTAAATCTGATGCCTAGCAATCGTATCACAGTGGATTTGCATTTTATTTCAGGATTTAAGTGAGTCTCTGTCATTCACCAGCCAAACGAAGCGAAAATCATCAAGGGATATTATTGTTTTGCTAATTTCTTTATAATTCAGCTAATATGTATGGATTTTGTTGATAGACTCTTTAAACTAATCTTCTTGTTTGCAAGTTGGATATTTTGAATCTTATAACTTGGTGTTAACAGGTTTAGATAAATCAGAATTGATTGGGGATGTTGGTAGCAGAAGCTTCTATCTCAGAAGCAGCAGTAGCACTCGTAGTAGTAATGGAGGCTCAACTTCTTCCATTGCAGAAACAGTTTCTGGAGGTGCCAACTTAACACCAACACCAATACAAGGTCCTCCATTCTTACTGCCAGAATTCCTTGCTTGCAAATGGGGTAAAATTGTGAGAAGAGCGCGTAAGCTTTGGCGGGTCTTGGTTTGCTGGAAATGACCCCAAGATCTCGCCATTTTTAGAGTTCAATAGGATATTATTTACTGGACTCGCACATCTATTAAGATCCATTTTTTCATCTTCTTAAACTTGTAAATGCTATTGTAGATGTCACGGTGCTCTTCTCCTTCACTTGTTGGTGTCTTTGGCTTTGTAATTGTTGTGAAAATCACCCTGTTGCGGAGGTAATTCAATCAAATGAAATGTGATAGGGTCCTCTGATTTTGATGTGCTTTCTATTTCTGCTTCAATCAGTACTTGCAGGTCCATTTTGCCTCCATAACTTGTTTAAAGGCATGGACACCTTGCACTTGAAAATGCAAAGATAACGTCCTCTAGTGCTGTAGATGAGAGAATAACACCATTCTATTTTTCAACAAATGGTCGGCAAACATGGCGTTCAAGGTCGGTTGCGGACCTTGAGGATTTAAGCCAATAATCTTGACTAGTCGTTATGGAGTGTTTGCACATGATTGGATGACTTGACGATTATTCTTTTTCGTTTTTAATGTCTTTATGGACTATTTTCATGGCTCTCGTTTAGTCCGATTTTTCAAGTTCTTACTGGACTAGTGTGGGCTTATTGGGCTATAAAATGTTGGGTTTTCTCTTGTATGATTGGAGTCTCAGTCCATTTAGGTCTCGGGTTTGGGCTCTTGAGCTGCGTGGATGTCTTTTGCTCTTAATTATTACTCTTCCTTCTTTATTTTATTTATACAACCACTACTTCCTCTACAGTGAACTGTTCGTGCTTTGTTGTTATTTTAATTGTCATACATCCTCCATGAAAAAATAAAAAATAATAATCTAGCTTTTATTTTTTTCTCTTGAATAATTTAGATTGACTCTCCAGAAAGAAAAATAAATAAATGATGAACACTGTGGATTATCATAAGGAAAACAAAAACATTCAATCATTTTGCATACTGGGCCAAGCCGGAAATCGAATCTAGATTTTTGGCCCAAGGAAAAAAATAGCCCAGTTAAACAAGAATAGCCCAGCTCCGAAACACGATGGCGATGAGATGGAAACGGTGACAATTTGTCCTGATGTCTGTCTAAGTTTTGAATGGAGTCACGCTGGCTTGATATTTCCTTGTTAATGGTTTCAGTTATAGCAACCATGTAGTAACCGACAGTCCTCTATTATATTTATGTACAGTATTTAAGAGTTTATTTTTACAAATATTTTTTATTTTTTAAAATTAATATATTAAAATAATTAAAAAATATTAAAAAACTAATTTTAAACAAACACAAATTTCAAAATTTTACGAAACGGTAATTGCACAACCTAGCCGAACACTCGCGCAACTAGAATGGGGTTTCACGACTACCTCCGTGCACGTGAATGATGAAAAAGCTGCCTTCCCTTTCCTTTTGCTTTTTTTTTTTTATATATAAATTATGTCTTTTATTTTTTTCCTATTGAATCCTTTTAATTTTGAAATTGTGGTAGAAATACTAAATTAAAAGACAAATAACTGGAATAGAAAATATAAAATTTTTTTATGGTAAATCCAAAATTCATGACAATTTTTATTTTGATTGAAAAGTTTATTTTATTAATTTTACATTTCTTGAGTTTTTTTTTTAAAAAAAAATTACATGTTATCACATTTCAATAACCAAGATAACTAAGCTAGGTGCAGAAATGTTTTATTTGAGGAGAAGAGTTTGACGTTGCTTGTTTTTGTTCTTCATCTTGCTGGACAAAAAGTGGATATAAGCCTAGAAAGTTTTGTGATTTTAGGTTATTTTGTGATCTTTAACTGATTTTTTTACTATTTTTAATGTTACGAATGGATTTATTAAGGTTTCTATGGTATTTTTAAATGCTTTTATATAAAAAAATAAATGAAAATAAATTTTTGATAAAAAAAAACCTGATCTTTTGCTATTTTTAGCCACTTGAAATCTTAGCTATAGATAATGTATTATTTGCTTTATCTTTTTTTTAAAAAAAAGTTAATAACGCTACTTACTACAAAAAAAAATCATATAAGCTCAAGAGCATATGCATGTATTTACAAGCCCATACATGCCCGAGCTCGATTAATGAGTCAGGCTCGATAATAATTGATTTTTTTCTAGTTTTCTTTATTATTTTTTGTAAAAATTTTAATTAATACCTTCTTTCTTTTGTATTTTTTTTTATCTTACATTAAATTTTTTTATTTCAATTTAAATAACACCCCATCTCTTTGATTTTAAAAAACTTTTTGTTTGTATCTTTTAAATAGTATTTTTTTAGCTGTTTTGTATTTTTATTTTTTTAGTTATTTTTTTTAATTTTATTTTTTAATATTAGATTGATTGAGAATTAAATTTTATAATTTATTTTAACTCGAGTTTTGTGAGATTATTCAAGTCTCATGACCCGGTTTATGAGTTTTTTTACCTGATTTAAGTGGTTTTTTAACTGATTTTTTAATTTTACAATTCAATAATAGGTTGATTAAGAATTGAGTTTTGTAGTTGATTTTTAATTATTTTTAGGTTATTCTGATCTCTTAACCTATTTTTGACAAATTAAATCGGGTTGACTCAACTTATTTTTTAGTTGACTTTTATTTTAATTTTATTGTTCAATATTAAGTTAATTAAAAATTATATTTAATAATAATTTTTATCTATTTTTTATTAATTTATCAGATTTTCAGGACTTAAATTATTGTTAAAATTATATTTAGTAATAATTTTTTATTTATTTTTCATTAATTTATTAGAGTTTCATGACCTAAAAAAATTTGATAGGTTAACCTAAATTAATTCGAGTGAATTTAAAATGTTACTATTTTAATATTTATAAAAAAATATCATCTTGATAATTTTTTAAACTATATTTTTATTAATTATGTAAATTATTCATGAATATATGAGTTAATTATGATACATCAAATTAACCTCTATATATTTATTTTAAAAAATATATCAACAACACTTGAATATTTTTTATGTATTTTTTTAAAATAATCCAAGCTCTACCGTGCGAGCAATGATATGAGAATATATCCAAACCAGATGCAAAATATTTTTGTTTCCGAAGTGACAGAAAACTAGGAAAGACGTAGAAGGGACATCCAGAACAAAACTCTCCGTGTTATTATCCAAAAGTCCAAGGGCAATCGCATATGGTAACACTTTCTAGGAAGTTTCCGCCTTTCCTTTAAACCGTATCAAAATCCTAACATTATTAACGTCGCTGGAAAACTCTCTGCACCACCTTCCTCTGCCTCCACCTCTGGATGCATCAAAACCTCTTTAATTCTCTACTAAAACCCTAACAATAACAAACTTCTTCAGCTAACCTTTTATCTTGAAAAAAGTATACACATCAATAATGACTTCCCGTTCTCCGTTCACCTTTCGCCACGTCATCGAAAGCAGGCATCGTCGTTCCACCTCCGAGAGGTCGTTGGAGACCTTCCAACCGGAGAGATACTCGGGACTTGTACGGCATCCAGGAGGGCTGATATCGGTTCCCAGAAATCTTATCTCGGCGAAGCAGAAAAATGAGTCATCGTCAAAGAAAGTGCTGACGAAGTTGCTGCTGAATGTAAATATAGAAAGGAGTTTAGGGCCTGTTCATGTTATTTTGTCACCGGAGAATACAGTGAAGGATTTGATAAAGTCAGCGATTGATATTTACGCAAAGGAAAGGAGAAGGCCACTCTTAGGGCAGATTGACCCCGATCGGTTTGAGCTCCATTACTCACAGTTTAGCTTGGAAAGTAAGTTCTTGGCTGCGTGTATACTTTCTGTTTTCATGTTTCGTCGTGACTTTTTTTTTATTGTTATTATTATTTAAGGTACTCCTCTGCTTTTGCAATTTCATGGTTATTAAAATTTTATTTCATTGTTAATTGGCCTGAAATTTTATAGTTAATGTTGTCAATTTTGAGTTTCTTTTTATTAACAGAAAAAACACATAGTGAGTGTTACGTGGCTTGTTACAGTAAAATTATAATTTTTTTATTTGGTGGAAATCTGGGGACCCTTGTTGGTGGGTTAATTTAGTCTTTTCCAATAACTTATTAATATCAAAAAATTATTCGAAGGTATGTTAGCCTTTTCAATTCTTTTTTTTTTAATAATAAAATGATGTATTTACTTTTAAGTAAATAAAATCTAGAACTATTGAATATTTTATTTTTAAAAAAGTTTTAAAATAATAAAAATATTTATTTATCTCTAGAGTAAAAAAAATAAAAATTTTAACTAAGTGTTTTTTTTACTTCTTAGATTATAGTAAAAATATGTTTTTATACTTGCAACAGACAAGCAACAAGGCATATTTTTTTTTCTTTTACACAAGTTTTTTTTATATATATAATTTTCAAGCTCATTAGGGCATTATATTATTTTTAGGTTGGAAAAACAATTTTTTACTTGAAAAATTTACTAGCACATGGGTGATGCTTTTACCCTCTAGGAGGAGCGTGCAACGTTATCCGGTAACCAAACTTATTATTTTATTATTTATTTGAAATCATTAATATATCTTTTTAGTGTTAATGTGATGTCTTATAGTAGATTATTAACGATTTGTCGTTGATAGTCAATTTTTCTTCTTCTTGTTTTTATTTCTTTTCTAGAAAATTTAGATGTTTATCGTTTTTTCTTTTGGTTTTTTAATTTCAGCACTTATATTTTTTATTATTATTTATTTTCTTCTTTAACCCTTTTATATTTTTTTTATATTTTTAATTTAGTCTTTAAATTACAAGTTGTTGTATATTATTCTTTTTAATTTGATTTCTATTCATTTAATTTCTTTTTTTTCTTGGTTGTTTTTTCAAAATTTTATTGGTTGTAAATTTTATTTTTTAATCAAAGTTTATGTTATTTTATTTTTTTCAATTTAGCCCTCATTCTTTTGATTTCATTGTTATTTTATTAAAGTTTTTTCTTTTTAATTTAACCCTCCGATTGATTTTTATTTAATATTATTATTATTATTTTAATTATAATTTTTTATGTGATTGATTTTTTTCTAGTTTCATCTTTCTATGTTTAATTTGTTAGGGAATGAGCTTTATATTTTTCTATTTGCGATGCTTCCAATATAATAATAATATAGGTAACGAGTTTTAAAAGTTAATGTGTTTTGAAATTTTTTTCTTTCTTGTTTTCTTTTATGATTTTACATTATTTTTCTTAACAAAAGATTGATTTGTAGTTATTTTTAATTTTTTTTATCAGTTTATCTTGATTTCTTAACCTAAATTATTGGTTTTAGAGGACTTTTTTAAATAGAGGTTTTTTTTAACATGTTGTTTGTATTTAATTTTTGAACAATTATTTTTATATAAAAGAATTTAATTTTATAAAAAAAATTAAATAATATTTCTAATATGTTCAACCTTATATAATACCTTTTTTATATTTTATTTGATTAATTTCATATATGTTTCTATTTTTATTATTTTTTATTGATTTTAATAAATAAATTCAGTTGATATAAATAAGTAAATATCTTATTTTGTATGATGTATATTTATCTTTTAATTTTTTATTTTATTTTTGAATTATTGTTAATGATTTTTATTTATTTATTTACATAGATGATTATCAATTTATTTGATTAGATATTTGTGTAAGAATTTTTATTTACACTTTAATTATTATTATTTTATATAAAACTACGTATCAAAATAGCTTGCTTACTTAGTTTTTTTATTTTTTTGAAAAAATTACGACCCTAAATAACTAGTTAGATATATTTTGGGTAAATATTCCCCATCAGTATCAAATCAAAACATGACTCATGAGAATTATCCATGGCCAAACCGCTTTCATAGTCTTGTAGACATGTGCAATGCTTTTAAATAGAACCTCTAAAATCAGCCCAAACAAACCTTTCGCAGCTTTTCGAGGCCCAAGATGAAAAATCCTGTAGTTTAAATCTTTGTGAAGTTGGGTTGTGTCATTTTCTTTTGTTGCTGTTTTCTTATACATTCAAAGCTTGTGACGATGTTGGTAGTGTGCTGCAGGTTTGAAGCCAGATGAGAAGTTGATAAACTTGGTGTCTAGAAATTTCTTCTTGTGCTCGAAGCCTTCAAACGCAGTCAATTCTTCTTGCACAGAGGGAACAAAGATGGCAATTAAGTACCCATTTCCATTGACAAAGTTGATGGATTTCTTGCTATAACTCCCTCCATTTCCCTGTGTTGTAAATGTTGATGCCTTGTGCTGTGCCTCTTTCACTACCTCCCCAAAAAGGAAAGAGAAGATCCATCAACATTTACAACTTAGCATAATTTGTAAACATTGAGCTATCATCCCTGGATTTTCACACCCCAGAGCACTCTTCCTAGCTCCGCATATAGCATTTCCTGTGATACGGTCACGGCACATTACAGGTGGGTCAGGTGGAGAATCAGCTTTCCACTAATCAACTTCTTGGTGTGCAGATGGGATTTGAAAATTCTACATTTTTATGTTGGGCAGATAAATTCTAAATCAGAGTTAAACTACTGGTGCACCCGTACTTGCACAGAAGTAATTTCTATGTAAAAAAGTTGGTTCGACATAGCAGTAGTAAAAGTTTACGCTTTTGTTTGATGCTCAAAAAGTTCCCAAGCTTTCTTCCGATAAAAATTTAAATATTTTTGCAACCAAATCAACTTAGGTTTTTTCAAAAGATGCTTCGTATCTGATACGGCATGTTCAGTGTCTTGGGTGTTTTTCTTCTTCATGTGTTTTTATCCTTAATGTTTACATAACAAAATAAACTAAAATTAAAAGGTGAAATCCGCAGTGCCAAATACTCTAATTCTAAATTCAATGCCACTGTAGATTATAGCAGTAAAAAGATACACTTGTCCCTCTCAGCTTAAGTTGGCATGGATGCTAGGGGTAATAAGAATATTTCTTCTGCCTTTTTATACACAATAAAAGTATTTAATTGCCTTTAAAATAAAATAAAAAATCTGCGTTTTGGGTTTCCAATTATAAATGATAGTAAAATTACTAGGATACCCTTCTAGTAAAAAACACTTCAACTTGAATACATTGTTGTTTTTGTCATTTCACCTTGTTTGTATTTTATAATTTCATATATAAAAAAAATGAAAAATAACTTATTACACTTATAATAAATAAATAAAAACCTTTAACTAGAAATGAGGGCAGTTTTTATCATTTCACTTTCAAAAGTAAAAAGATCTAAGAGCCCTTAAAGTTCAAATTTTGATACTTGGAGTTTAATGGTATTTTTATTATTGAACTATTGTTTTTTTTTTATTATTATTGGGTTTAGTCGGGGGTAATTTGGTGTTTAATAAATGAAAAATATTAAAAAACATAATTAACACTTGTATTACACGTGTCGGTCATTTTACCATCCGACTAATTCCGGCGGCTAAAAACACGATGCTCCCTCCAAGACTTGACGGCATGTGCACTTAATGGAACTTCAATTTGAAATTAGCAGGCATTGCTTTTTTTATTTTTTCTTCTTTTCGCTATCATTATTGATTTTTGTGCACTATTCTCAAATTTTTTTATTTAGTACATATTCTTTTTAATTAATATCTTTAATTTAAAATAATTTATAAAATTATATTTTTATTTTATTTTATCCTCATTTAATTTGAACTTAAGTAACTTTTCAACCTACCATTCATGTATTGAACAAATTATGATATCATGCTTACTACAGCATTAGAGTTTTGTCTACACAATTCTTATCAAGCAAAACTCTCTTACAAGGTTGTTCTTATACATCAAAGATTTTGTGTCTTCGTTCATTTATGGATGTTGTCATGAAGTGCCTAAGAACACCTTCGATTATACAGAGTTTTTAGTCTCTAGCTTGACTTCTTTCTCTTCAAAAAAACCTAGAGACGTTTAAGCAAATTTTGAAGATGATTTTTTTAAGAAAAAACATGTCAAGTTATATACGAAATAATCTGCAACCTTGCATTTAGGACCATGATATTTACCTTATCTACAAATATTTTAAACTGTCCTTTATATCAATTAATGTCTTCTTTTACCTTAATATTTAGCTACCAACCTTAATTACGTGAACCATCCATTTAATGTTTTCTTTTAAATATTAACTTATAACCTTTTTAATTTATTCTTTCATATATTGTATTTTCTTTTTAAATATTGCATCACTTGAACCACAGCTTCACCTTGAGTTTTCAGATCATCATTAACATATAACATGACATGATTATCTAATGAACATGGATTCTTGCCATGAAGATATTTTACTGCTAGTGCTTACTCAAAATTAGAATCTAATTGTTTTGCTATTTTTCGTCTTCAACTTCTTTTAACCTCACATGATGAGTTATTAGCTTTTGTTTTTAATTTTTGCAAGGATTGTCAAGATTTATATACGTGTTTTGTGTATTTTTCAATTCCAGATCAATTATTAGAATCACTGAAGCATTTGTCCTTATTAGATTCAATATACCTTGACTCTACAACAATATTGAAATCAATATCTAGCAATTTATGTACTTTTAAATTTTAGCTTATCACTTTGTCAATATCACAAAACACTTTTATTAGTCATTAGTTTTAACTGCGTCCTGTTCGGATTGAGAACTTTATAATAATTTAAACAAAACATACTCTAATGTAACTTAAACTGTGCTTCTCTCAACTCCTCGCTTTGAAGAGACATAATTTAACCCATTTTTTTAAAGTTGTTGTATTATTAACATAGCAATTCATTAAGAAATTCAACCAAATTCTTTGGCAACTTGGTATTGAGAATCACCTCATTAATATCATATTCTTTATTTCCACCAAACAATTTTTTCATAGGGTAATCCATAGTTATTTGTCACGTATGATCATTTCTTCTATTCTTATACAAGAAACATTCCATGAAGAATTCATCTTTCTGTATTTCGTACAAGTTTCTGATTTCTCTTTCCTTTTCTCTAACCATCTTTAATTCAAAGTTCAATGCTCAATGTTCAATATTTCATACAAGCATTTAACTTTTTTTATTAGTATTATTATACCCTTAAATGCTTTGTAAAGGATTACATTTGATCATTGCAATGAAAGATTGAGCATTAAACATGATACATACAATGAATATATGCATGTATGCATCACACTTCATTCTAAATCAAATATACAAGTAAAAATATTTGATATCAAAACTTTATATATTCCTTCTTCTTTTTTAGTGTCACGCACTCATATTAGGACCAATCTTGTGTATATACTTTCAACCATTGATTCACAATACAAATCAAATAATACCAAGAGCTTTTTAAACATTCCAAAATTGAAATAGTTTTACAAAACCATTGCAATCTATATTATTGATAAATTTAGTTTATCAGACCCTTGAATATGGACACTAGAAATTACAAACCATACACATGAATTTGCAATAAAATTTATTCTCTTGAACAACCAAGCTTTAAAGCTTTTAAATATATCAACTTTTCATAAAGAAATATATAACCATTGAAAGTTATATTTCAAAACTATATATATATATATAATGTATGGTAAACAATTTAAACTAGGTATTATAAAGGAATTTTTTTTTGAAAAGATACTTTTTAAAAGTTTTATTCTTTACACTTTGATCCTTAAATTTTTTATATTTTATTTACCATGATCTTAAACCCCTTTAGTATTATAATCTAGCCCTTAATTTATTTTTTCTTATATGTTGAATTCAACACAATTTGCTTATAAACCAAAACATCATTTTTTCTTATATGTTGAATTCAACACAATTTGCTTATAAACCAAAAC
This sequence comes from Populus ilicifolia, assembly GCA_015708895.1. Taxonomy (NCBI): domain Eukaryota; kingdom Viridiplantae; phylum Streptophyta; class Magnoliopsida; order Malpighiales; family Salicaceae; genus Populus; species Populus ilicifolia. The sequence goes on along the minus strand of SRLM01001195.1, from coordinate 962,471 downwards.
ATCATTTTTTCGAAGTCGCCCTTTATTTAATTTATCCATCGTGCTAAATTGAGTGAATTAACTGGCACTAGATTACATATTTACTTCAAAGTTTTTGAAATCTATGCTTGGAACTTGATTTGGTGCATAAGCTAATGAAAAACAGTAAAAATATTAAAAGTAAAAGAAAATTAACTTTATTAAAGAAAGTTGCCCTGTGTAGGAGAATTTGTTTTCTTTTTTTAGGTCTAGCTTCACTCCAATTTAAATTTCCTTATTTTTTCTTAAAAATTTTGGTGGGTTTTGTGACATCTTATTTAAAAATATCTAAATAAGAATTCAATTCTTTAGGGTAAGGGTTGTCAATTTCTTACTTGGTTGATGAAAAAAAGAGAGATAAATTCCAGCCAGATGCAGAAAAATTTCTTAGGTTTACAGTATATTAATTAAGAGGTTTTAAACCTTTCAAGTCCTAATGACTCTGGTTTTAGGTTTTAGAGGTGAAAGGTTTTACTCAATTGGATTTTGATTCTCCCACTCTGAAATACAAAATTCTTAACACCGATTGAGAGAGAATTCTGATTGGTCTACAGAGGAAAATAGATTTCTTGAGGTATAAATCAGCTGGATTTTTATTTATTTATTTTTAATAATGGTAGTATAAATACATGATTATCTATCATCTAAACACAATACAAAAATAACTTCCTTAACATTTTAGATTTAGAAGCATCATAGAAAAAAAATGGTAATTTAATAACCGTAGTATACTTTTTAAATAATGTGTAACAAGTCAGCCTAGGCATTGAATGAAAATCAATTGGTGGGGTGGAGGCCTTTTTTTCCACAAAGAAAAAAAAAAACAGAACAGAACAAATGTTCTACATGGAAGCTTCGATGTCGGAAGACTGAACTATGTACATGCTCCTTGGACTCATTTATAAACCCAGCCCAGAAAAGCGAAAGAAAGAGTTCAGAATCCTAAATTAGCGAATCCAGGGAAAGCGAACAGGAAAGGAATTGTTGCATTTTAGACAGAACGAAAACCAGCGCAATCACTTAGCTGTGCCTCTTTCTGAGCTAACAAATATTTGAAACAGATTTAAAAGGGAAGAGAGGAAAAGATTTAAGAGTAGGGTAAGGAGCATGGGAGATCTCTTTGTATGGTTGATATCCTTCTTCATCCTTATTTCCTTAGTTGTCATCATCATCTTTCAGGTCATTCTTCTCACTTCTTTACTTATTTTTCTGTACTTTACCTTTTATTTTGGTCAAATTAATATCTTTCAAAAGTTCGTAACTTTTGGTGATTTTTGAATGTTATCTGTTTTAAAATTAAGTAAATTAGGGTTTTTCTGAAAGTTTTGTGTTTGTTTCTATCAATTTTGTTCATTCTTTGACTTCGATTGCTTATTGGGTAGTGAATAATGTTAAATGCTGATGGGTTGTTTATCTTATTGGTTTTGATCAATTCACTGTCCAACTTGATACGGCCCTGGAATTTATGTTTTCTGTGGATAATGGCGAAGACCCATTTTATTAAAAAGCCTCGGCTTTAGGCAGAGTAACTGTGACAAGTAAGATGATTTTAGAGAATGTTTGCTAAAGAGATTCAAAGAAAAAATGTCTGGGAATTGCTACATGTATGGATAAGTCTGGCATTTGCTTGCGTGTATGTTTTGAGGTGTATAATGTTGAAACTGGAATTTGACATTTTGAAGAATTTGTTGCAGCTGATGGCCTTGGCGGATCTGGAGTTTGATTACATCAATCCTTACGATTCCTCATCTAGAATAAATAAAGTGATTTTGCCAGAGTATATAACAGAAGGGGTTTTGTGCTTATTTTTTCTTGTTACAGGGCACTGGTGTATGTCACTTTTGTGTGTTCCATACCTTTATTACAATGCGAGGCTGTAAGTTTTATCTTCTTCTTTGTTCTGAAGGGTTATACTTTGCTCACATCTGAAAATGGTTGTTTATCTGTCCATGAGAGAGAGATAGAGATGTAGCTTTTAAGAGAGAGGTCTACTGTACTAAGGCTAAGCATTCGTTGCCTACCAGTGAAAAACATACCGTTTCATCAATGCAGTGTCAACTAACTGCCGCTCAATCCAAACTATCATGATTGGTCAAGTTGATTATTTGCTCAATTGTTAGACAGAAGCATGAGAAGTACTTCAGAAAATCCAAATGAAGTAGTTAAATAGCTATAGTTTTAGAAGGCTTCAATGCTTTAGAAGTACAGCCTTGAATGCTGCTTGGACTTGGGTGTCCATGTTTGTAACCATAAACTCGTATTCAAGCAACCTATTTGTATCCCTATCGTGAGCTTCACATAGTTTCTGAGTCTTGCACTGTTTATTTCATGTTTGTCAGTCTATGTAGGACAGTCATTTCTATTATTTAGCCATGTTTGTATTGGAGTTAGACTTCTATCCGAAATTCTGCCATTACTCATAGTGGATGCATCAATGCTTCTTTTTTTTTTTCTCTCTCTCCATCTTAATCTTGAACTGTCATTATGAGTTTATGATTCATTGGGCTGACATGGTTATATTACATTCTGTGTTGCCATTGTGAGGTTCTCAAACCATAGATTTTAAGTTTTGGGGTTGATGGGTTAGGGTCTTCCCTGATCTCCAAGGCAAGTTGGATTGATTTCATATATAGCTAGGGTTAACACTCTCTTGCTTACCTTGCTGATAGAACCAACCTCATGCATTACTTAAAGGGATCATCCCGTAAATAATCTCGTTTTGTTGCAGTGATTGTGACTTAGGAATATGCTAAGCTTTGTATTTTGCTGGTTACTCGTGATGGAACATGATATGCTTTGCTTCTTCCAACCCTTTTCATTCTTTTGATTAGTTACACACGAAGACAGCATCTGGTAGATGTGACCGAGATATTCAACATGCTCAATTGGGAAAAGAAACAACGACTTTTCAAACTAGGCTATCTCATTGTTCTCCTGTTTCTTTCGATTTTCTGGTAGGTGACAATGCCATATAGCTGCTACCTTTCCAAACATATCATAATCATTAGTGAAGAAACTAAAACAAGATTGTTTTACTCGTTTACAGGATGATTTTGACCGCCTTGGAAGACAGTGATTATGATTAGTTGGGATAATTGCCTGCCCCAGCGAGGAATGAATTGGAGATACTGGGTACCGTAAACTGCTCCCTTGTGCAAACTAAGGGGCCTGTTGTAACTGATATAGTTCCAGTTCTAGGATTGTAAGAATGCTGTTCATTTATTGAATAACATTTGAGGTTCCACTGCTTTTGGCGAAGTCATGATATTTTGTGGTTCCCTGCTGGTTTCTTCTTATTTTTATTTTACTTTTTGTAGTTTGAATATCCCCCCTTGGTGATTCAGTTCTCGGAACATGTCTGAAAAGTAATACAGTTGTCAGAATTTTTTCAATCCATTGATGTGGTTTTAAGTGGCCTTCTTCAAGATGTTGGAAGGAATTCGACTTCAGCTGGAATTTATTCTTTATTAAATTATTGGAATCATCAATTTATAGAAGTTTAAGATCAATTAATCAAAAAAATAAAAATAAAAACTACAAGAGTTGATCTTTTTACAGAATGAAATGATCATTTTTACTCTTCACAGACAAAATCTGAGTTTTTTTATGATGGCTTATTAGTCATTGTAAAATTAATTGACAACAAATTGGTTGTAAGTTTTTTTTTTTCATAATAAAATTACTTTATACTCTTAAAAGTAAACTAAAAAGAAATTTTCAGGTGATTTTTAATTTTTTTTATTCTAAGCACAATAAAATATTTTTACTATCCTTAAAATCATAAAATTATTAAATTGAAGTCAAGAAGCATTATCAACTTTTCCTTAAAAAATTTTTTTTGTTATAATTATGTTAGCTTAACGGAAATTTAGTTTTTTTTAACAAATATAAAATATCATTTTAATAAAAAAAATAGTTGGCATTCACTAGCAATCTTTTGGGTGGTGCATATAACTTTACATTGCAACAAAAAAATATCTAACTACTATACTGTCTAAAAAGTAGAGTTGTGATCTATCAAGATGACATGTGTTGTATTGCAAACGATGAGGAAAGGTTTTTTCTCTTCAATTTTTCTCTCTTCACACTTTGAATTGATGCTAGGTAGCCAAAATGAAAACTTGTTCTCCCTTTAGTTTTTATTTCAATGGTAGTTCTTATTTTTTATTTTTTTATTTATATTTTTAATTTTATTAAGTACCATTTGAATTTATTAATTTTTTATATTAAATATGGTTGTTATTCTTTTAATCACTATTTTTTTATATATTCTTTTCTTAATTGAATCTGTGTATCAATTTCATCCCCCGTCATTTTAATTAATTTCATTTTTTATGTTAAATTTGGTATTCATTGCTTTTCCTTTCTTTAGATTCTTTCTTTGAAAATAATTTAATTTATTATTTAATATTATATTACTCAATATATGAACTTTGTAGTTTTTTTGGTGCTATGATCTTAATCTTATAACTTGAGTCATATACATGATATATTAATCCAAATCGATAATGATTTTGTTTTTTATTTTCTACATTGATTTTATTTTTTATTTTCATCTTTTAATATTAGATTTATTAAAGATTAAATTTCTTTACTTCTTCCTTTATTTACTTTCTATAAGAATAATCTAATCTCATGACTCAAGTGAATTTATCATGCTAACTTGGATTGATTTAGAGCTTTTACATCATTTTAATTTTGTTGAGTTTTGTTCCCAATTGTGTTTTTTTTTTAATTTCATTCTTCAACACATATTAATTAAGGATTGAGTTTCAAATTTTGTTTTTCAATGCAGTGATCCTCGTTTCATGGCCATGGTTACGGGTATGAAATATTATCCTGGACTTCCATAATTATTTTAATCTTTTTTTATATTATTTATTTTTTAATTTTATTCTTCAATGACAAATTTATTGAAGATTTAACTTTTTTTTTCTAATTTTCTTATATGAGGATAATCTAGCCTAATTATCCATGTCAAGAGTTTTTCATGTTAACGAAGATTGACTTGAGACCTATACATTATTTTATTTTATTTTATGTGAAACTTTGTTCTTATTCTTTTAATTGATTTTTTTTTACATTGGATTCTTTTTTAAAATTATTTTTTTTTAATTTAATATAAAATTATTAAAGATTAAGTTTTATAATTTTTTTCTATATAATGATTTCGATCTTATAACCCGGATTAAGAATATAAAATGTTAACCTAGATTAATATTGATATATTTGTTGCTGTCATTTTTTGTTTTGTTTTATCATATAATAAAATTAAATCATTTTATTGGTTCCAGTAGGCTATATATAATTTGAGTCACATAATTCTTTTAAGCTTTAAACACTTGAACATTGTTATATTAAGTTATAAAAAATGAACTTTGTCAGCAACGAAACACATACCACCGATCTACTTTTGGGTGATTCTTGTTCGACCTCAATGTGATATCTTGCAATGAATACAAGGCAGTGTTTCTTCCATACTCATTTATTTATCTGGGGGGATTGGTATGCTTTCAAGTTTTGTCAGCATTATTTATCATTTTACAAGCCTTCCAAAAAGAGTCATGTTATTCCGATGATAATTATATATTGAGTAAATTATGATCACAGTGTAATGCAATTAAAGCTGGAGATGACTGAAAAACACCTGCCCTGGCTCTCTCATGCCTCCCTCCTAGGAATTGGGGTTAGGGTTTCATAAGCGAATCTATCCAGGCTATCTCTTTGTTTCCTTGACAAGTTTTTCCTCACAATTTGCGGGTTCTCATCGAGGGTATTGTTAATTTGTTCAAGAAAAAAATTATTAGAATCATAAAAAAAATATCTTAACAAAAAAAAAAATTCAGATGAAAAACCAAGGTAGCCATGGAAGGTAGAAAAAAATAGCTGGATAATTTTGTAAAAATATTGTGTTAATATTAAAAATGGGAGTTTGCTAAACATATTAAAAAAAACATATTTCTAATCTTTAAAATAATTTTTTTAAAAAAAATAAAACATAAACTATAAAAAAAAGACAAGGTGGTTGGATCTAAGTGGCCCAGTGCCTAGTCGTCTTATTCATGGGTAATCAAAACATATCAAGCCTGCCGGTCTAATTCTTTTTATTATTATTATTATTGCATATACAATAGATCACTTGCTAGATTGTTGTTTAAAATTTAGTCGCTATTTCAGTGGATCATGCAGGGTTGTCATAAAAAAATATTTTAAATTTATTTTTATTTAAATACTATAAAAATCTATCTAAATAACTCAAAAATACCTAAAAATCACTCAAAAAAATCTAATGAATCCCAAAACACAAAAGCGAACCCAATCTTTCTTTCCTGCCATGTTTAGAGGAAAAAATAATTATCATCAAAATAATATTATCTAATAGAATCCTTTAATACAAAACTTGGTTATTTTAATTGTTAGAACTGTGAAAGCTGAATTTTTTGTAATTATTTTTCAATGATTTTTTCTCTTTTTTCTCAAACTCAATAACTAAAAAAATAAAACTTTCGTTTCAAAATAAAGTTTATCGTTAATTTTGGGTGAACTATGTATCATTTTTTATTTCATTTCAGTTTTCTATTTTTTAATTTTCTATTTTTAATTTAATTTCAAACATAATTTCATCTAATTTGTCCATAAAAAAATTCAATTACAAAAAGAAAAAAAATTGAAAAAAAAAACCCACGTATACTTTATTGTTCATATAAACAATAAACAATGAAGGAACAAAAAAAATCCAACTACTTTGTTATTCACAAAAAACTTTTGAAAAATCCCAAATGTTTTGGTTGTTCAGTTGATTATCTTCATGGCATACAGACCGGAGTTGAGGTTAAAATGCAGTTCAAGGAGTCGTCCTGACCAGGTTTGTTTGTAGCTTGGAACCTTTACCACATCGTTGACACATCATGAAGCAATTTGGAAAAATCTCCCCTTGATGTTTGCTTTTTTTATTTTAATTTTATTTTGTGTGCGCGAAGTTTCTCTGAAATTGTTGAAAACGACAAAAAAAAACAAATAAAGTCTGCTGATATGATTGAAGTCGGTTTCGAGGATCTTCTGGTGTTGTTTGTCTTTAAAAAAATTGACTTTCGAAGGCTTATTGAAAATTAATATATATATATATATATATATATATATATTTGGTAGTAGGATACTGTGATAATTATTTTTTAAAATATTTTTTAAAAATATTATATTAAAACATATTTTTTTATTTTTTAAAATTTTTTAACATTAATATATTAAAATAATATAAAAAATAAAAAAATAATTTGATAAAAAAATTATGAATATTATGGTGCCATTGGACAGATAGGTAGCAGGGGGCTGCTAGTCTTGTCCTTCTATTTCTTCCCCTCAAAGAGCATCGCGAAGGTCCTGGCCTTCTTCTGATGGCGGCCCTAAGTAGCTTCGTTAGTTAGAGGCCCGTTGGTCAGATGAGTGAGAAACCTTTTCTTTGGTGGAATATTATGGTGCCATCAAGTAGCATCATATACTTGAGAATAACATTAGATTTTTGTTTTTTCTTTCTTCATTCTCAAACGAAGTCTGGTTTCCAGTCTCACACCTGAATGGACAAGTGAGATTCAGTGGACTCCGAAGACAGCTTTAACAAAACGTTCGGGTGTCTTTGTTGAAAATATTATGAATTCAGAGCTTTCTTATGGTGGATTCTGCCCAATAAAGTTACGTTTAGGATCATTCTTTCTCATTTCAGCCGCCTCATTTTGGGCAATGACACCGGTAGGAAGAAAATATAAGTATGTACCTTTATGCTTATGCATTCGATATTTGATTGTCTTCCTAATGATAGATACATCAGTAAGACAAAGACCAAAGTAGAGTACAAAAGGGAATCTTGATGAGGAGAACCCTCTGCAGAAATTCTGGGTCCTGGGAATTGCTAAAACCATTGACTGTAGTCTCAATGCGTGTTTGCTCGAACCACAACTTATGATGAAGGTGATTGTTTATTGGTCCCTTCTCTTAACATTTCTTCCCTCCATCCTTTATTAACCTTAGCAATGAAGTCTTCAATTCTCTTCTCCAGATTATCATCATCTTCTTCTGCAACATCTTGCCAACCAATCACACCGGCACTCCCATTGTCGTAGTCGTCTTCATTACAACCACCAGAACAACTGTGTTTCTCATCATTGTCTTTGCCATTGTCATTGTCCTGATCCTTCTCATTGCTGTGATTCTCACTCTTACTCCTAACACGTGTCTCCAGCAACTTCACATGAAGATTCAGCATTCCCATGCTCTGATTCTCACCTTTATTCTTTACATATGGATATTCACATAAAGACGGTTTAGGCAGCCAGAGTCCATCAAGTTCATATTTGGATGACTTATAACTCCATAAAACGATGACCCAAATTAAGATGTTGAACAACAAATGCAAAAACACAGCAGATGAAAAGTTCAGAACCAGAGAAGCATTTAAGAACAGAGATACTGGTAACGCAACGAGCTTCATTTCCTTGTACAAAAATAGATGATACAGCTAACCAAATAAAAACCAGAGCTATGCTGTTGATGCCGCGCTTCTCTAAATAATTTGCAGTGGGGTTTCCGTTATATAGGTGCATGGGGTTATACGTGAGACCAACCAATTTGTGATTCTCGGAAATTGCTGTTTCTTTAATTGGTAGGGTATATGATAATTTCACAGAAGTTTCGTTCATTATTTCTAGCAACCCAAATTTTCAATCACAAGGCAGAAACCTACGCGGAGCTTTAAAGGTTGTGCTTGAGAATGCAATTTAATCTGTTTTTGAAAACTCTTTCTTTCTTTTTATTTTAAATTAATTAATTTTGAAAGAAATGGGTTTGTTGCATTCTGTTCTTTTAAAAATTTTGTAAGTATATAATTTTTCTCCATAAATTTCTTCATGATTTTTTATAAAAATATTCTAAATATGAAATCTTTTATATATCACCTTACTCTTTTTTAAATATGATTTTTTTATATATATTTAGAAAATTTATCACACATAATACACATTGCTATACACAAGTTTTGCGATTTATTATGTAAGGTTTGAACCCCTCTTTTTATATAAAAAAATTCAATAAAATCATCATAATAATTAAAAAAAATTATAAGTGTTTATAGATGAATACATCGAAGAGTTGGATTATTAAATTTAAATAAAATAAACCCAAAAAATTCCTTAAAATAAATTTAAAAAATACTATTTGCTTGATAGGTCTAGCCCAATATACAATTATAACCCTAGAAAAGATAGATTTAGGTTTGGAAGCCTAAATCCAATATATAATTCACATTTTTTTATACCATGTATTCATGGTAATTATTTTTTAATTTTTTTATATAAAATAACTATATTATATTTCATCTCATTTTTTTTAACAGCCTATATCCAAGCTCTTTCATGCAATACATTAAAATCTTCAATATTTTTTTTTAATTTTTTTTAAATATCTTATTTTTTTAAAATTGATGCGCTCACCCGAATAATCTAAAACCTACTTAATTGGTCCGGTAAAACTCACAACCAGTTTAACAACGATGCCACAAATAGCCAGGTTACGTGCCGTAAATGCGTGCGCTTCCAGGGAATTTAGAGCTCAAGGACGTTGCATCTGAAATGCTTGATCTCATTGACATTCTGATGTTGATAGAGAGCTGACTTTAGCGGGAGTAGTGTACATTTAGGGACGACCCACTTGTAGTTTGGCTACCTGAGGGGAGAGAACATGAAAAAATCAACACTTATCCCTTTCTTTGTTAGCTTTGCTTTAGCTTCTGGCATTGAAAACTGTTTATATATTGGTCAGGAACTGCAAAAATACAGAGAATTTTAAACAGTTGCCAAAAACCGAACCTGTGTGATTACATGGAAAAATAACTAACAATAAATACATTCAAAAAGCATAATAAGAAAACAAAATTATAAAAATAGTTGAAAATGTCATTACAACTATTTCTAAGAAGTTGCGCTGTTGCATCACGCAGAGCGACATTAACAGCCTTTAAAAAGAGCAGACGAAATGTTAGAAATAACAATTTCCAAGTGTCCATCAATCCCGAGAACGGCAACTCTAGGGGGTAAATATTACATCAGCTATTCTACATGGCACAACAGCAACAGAGGCCTAACGAATCAGCTAACTAAAATTCTACCTGAAAAACAAAATAGGTAAAATCGACATGCCAGTACTGATAAATTGTTGATAGAATTACAGATAAAACAACACTTGAAAGTGAGATTATAAGATTGGATGTTGAATGCCATTGTCGTCAGTGACAAGCCTTTTGATGCACAATTGAGGTGAACCCCATTACCCTGCTGGCAAAGTTAAGTTAATGTCTGCCGGCTTATTCCTTGATTCCGGAGGCAAAGGAGACCAACTATCTCCTCGAAATGAGGGAGATGAGAAGTTGGATTTAGGATCAGCAATAGAAATAGGAATGGCAGCAGTCGGCATGACACCTGATAACGAATCATGCTTCTGTTTCTTGGGCTTCTGCTCATGCTGGTTCCCAGCCAGAAAACTACCTACTACAACCTAATCAATTAACAAGAAGAAAATGAAAAGGAATATCAAACTGTGTCTCAAAAGCCATCCACGATGATTATAACTTCTGACATAGGTTTAACACCACAGTTTAGATAGTGCACTGGGATTGCGGAGAACAGTTAAATCGGAAAATAACCTGTACGGGACTTGCAGCTACCAGCAGACCAGCAACGCCACCACCTACAACTCTTCCATCAGGACTTGCAAATGAAACACTCATCCCACCAGATCTGCTTCTTGTTCCTCCAGTTTCAGTGGGCATAAATGAACCAGATAAAGACAAAATCTCAAAGCGACCCTGGAAAAATCACAGGGAAAAGATTGATAAATAGATATTACAAATCAGAAAGTACAAGCAACGTGAGGTGCTAGGATTAGGTAGTTAACAAATGGTCCTAAAGTGTTATTACAAATCCAATATTGAATTAGTGAGGAAAAGTGGTTTACAAGTTCGAAGGGCACCAGTAAGAGGAGGAGCAAAGTAGATAGAGATCCCATTTTACAAATGTGACTCCAGGACCATGTTAGCATCCACTTTTGAAGAACTTATAAAGGTTTAAACTAAGACCTTTATTTTAGATGAACAACCAGCACCGTAACCCAAGTATAAAAAAGCAGCAGAAGAGAATTAATTCTAAACAAGAGCTCATGATGAATCCCAGCATGGAACACATCACCAACCACAAGCATATGTTTCTTTTTCATTTTATGAAGAGCTGAATGACACAAATTTTCTGATTAGAATTGTTAGAAACTCTTAATGTAGATGTGCAGTTACTGAACTTTTGTACAGAAGTGCACCTTTAAGGCAAAGGCGAACCATTGTTTTAAAGAAATCATTGTACATGAGGAAGGATAAAATGCATCACCTCGTATGTTAGTGTACCCCCTGAAGAATCCGGCTGACGAAGTGTAACGCTAGAGATCACACCATTAGCTGAGAGCACGCATATAGCTCGAGGACCTTGTTGGGAAAATGATATGATTTTCATTGTGACATCCTAAACAACCAAATCTATTTATGTAAGTCAATAGAACAAGTCCTCGAATCATAGGAAAACATATAATTCAATCTCAGAAGTAATGAAAAAAAATAATGCTTTTGCAACTTCCAGGCTATTTCACCGAATAGCAGGGAATGTTACATAAAGCAAAGTTTTTAATCAATTTTTCTGCCTTCTCTATTTTGGAAATGTATGACATCCTGATCAATGTTTAAAGTTGCTCAAATATCAGCCAGAGTTTTTTAACATGAAATACATGTTATGTTTGCACTTATACGAACAAATGGCCAAAAAGGAAAAAAAATGCAATGTCAATACTAGGCATAAATACAAAAATTCAGTGGTTATGTACCTCGCCTGCGTTTACTGTGATGATATGGGGAGTAAAATTTGCACCTACGGAGCATGCAACCCATTCACCTAGAAGGTCAAATTGCCAAAGCATCAGTAACCAAGACATGGAAATTCTCATTCTGCAATCAGATTCTTAATTCACAGACTTTAAGCAACATAATGCACCTCAAAGGTAATAGGAAAACCAAGGCAGAAAATTCCAGAAATTTCAAATTCAAAATTCTTGCTTTGAAAAGAAAAGAAGGCCAAACATCATATTTAGGGTGGCTTTTTGGGCAATAGGAGAACCCATTTATGTGGAAAAGGACTACATGAAACCTTATGGTGGCATGGCCAAAGAAAAACAGCTCGTATTGCTTTCTAAGGCAGCATTACCAATGAAAAAAAGAGAAATTTTTGCAGACCATCAAGAGCTTAAAAATTGCATGATCAAAGAAAAGTCTCATGCATCGATGACTGGTATGACTTGAGCACCAGTATGAAGATATTTTGGGACTCTTCAACCTCCAGGCAGAAGTTCTCAGCAATGGTTCTTAAAGGCTCAACCTACAGGGCATGGGTGCAGGTAACTAACTCAAACAACCAAAGGAAAAGCTCCAAGCCATCTCGTAGCAAAAGAAGAGCCTCTCTAAGTACAGAATCTCTCTAATTAAGAGAAGGGATTAAGGATATTGTCTTATGACCCAATTTCTAGATAATTATGTAAAGCTACTATGGTGTTTCATGCAAACGGAACAATCCTCCAAGGGGGGTAAAACCAATGCACCATCTAAGCTACCTGATTACTCATGAGCGGGAATCTCAATTCTATGCATCAGATTCAACAATGCTACTTGACAACAGAAAGAAAAGGAAAGAAAGAAATTGAAGCACTGTTGCTAACAGGTTAGCAAGATAATCATTCATGAGCTTAGAGTACCCAGTAGAGGTGGTCTCAAGAGTTCAAACTCACGGATTTTGTGTGTGGAATAATCAAACACCAGGTAAACTGAGGAGGAATTATAGAAAATGTCAAGCAAAACCCTTTTTACTTGATAAATAATATGCAAATTTTTCACTGACTATGAAGAAATGAAGTGTCTTGCCTAAAGTAAATTGTTGACGGCTTGCTGGCAATAGATGGCACTTCATTCTATGATGACATGTTCAAAAGACAGACATGCATTTTATGGTCTCTGCTGCAATTTGCATAAAGTTACAAGTGATGCATCACCCATGAAACGCAGGTCGATAGAGAACTACAAAATAATTACTCCCATCTTTGCTCTCTTTCATCTAAGCTAGAAAATTTTATTTCAGGAAGCAACCAGGTAGCTCAACTCAACTGGAGATGGAAGAGATAAGAAGTCAAAACTCACAACTACGTAACTAGATTGTGCGTGCTAAGTCACAGTTGACCACAATTCTTCTCTTTTATATGATTCATGTAGTAACTACATGGATATCAAGAACCTTGAGAACTGCTAGGGGAGAGAAGGCCAATTTCAGCAAGTGAGCAAGCAGACCACCATGATAAAAGAGGCCAAGTTCGGCAACTTACATCCAGACCCATTTGGCAGGAAATGATCACACAGCACAAGGTACAAGAATCTAAAAACTAGCCACAAATATCCAGAATACAAAACACGGTAAACAGAACCAACCATAAATATCAGCAAAACATGGAAACTTAAAAAACTTCCTCCAGTCTTTTGGAAGGAAATCGGTGACATCTCTCTATTCCAATTATGTTTAAACCATAACACAGCAGCAGACCTATACCGGTCTTTTAGCAAGTACCCAACAACAGTACCTTCCACAAATTCTCTTCCCCAAAAAGGGGTTCATAAGTGCCAAAATAACACCCTCAAAACAAGATTCCCTCATTACCACACCAACTCACATACCCTCGTTCTCTTTCTAAACCCACCACACACACACTCAAACACACATATCAAGATCTCAACTGAAGCATCATTTCACAGGTCCCACGTTCACAGAACCCGTACTAAAAACCACCCGACTTTCTCTAGCATTGAAACAGACAACACAAAAAACAACATATAAATACATCAAAGATCCAAACTCAAAACCTAAAACAAGAACAAAAACCAATTAAGCTCAAAAGGCTATCTATAAAAATGTCAAGTTTCTCACCAAGATCCAAACTTTAAGCACAAAAGACACTTTAGCTCAAAAGGGAATAAATAAATTTGACAAACTTCTCCGTTCCTTACCTAAATTCTCCAGCTCAAACTTGGCCTTGCTCACTGGCTTTATTTTCTTTTGCTTCACAACTGAGAAATCAATCACCGGAGGAGATGGTGCGGGAGCCGCCGAAGAAATCGGCTTCGGAGACAAAGCCATGGTGACACACCCATCCGGACCATACTTTCTAGGCCTCCCTCTCTTCTTCTTCAATGGCATAGTCGCCGCCGTGGACGACGGGAGGGGAGGTGGAGCTTGCGGCGGAGCAGGTGGCGCAGATCCAGTTGTTGAATTCGGGTTGCTGTCGGACCTAGGAGCGATTTGATAATTTGAAGGAGCATCGGATGCCACTACTGTAACCCCCCCGCCACCACTAGGACTACTCACAGTTGTTTCCATGCTTAAACCCTTTAAAAGAGATTTTTCTTTTATGAAAATCTTTCCTAAAAACTCATTTTGATTTTGAGCTCAAATCATCTCAAATTATTAAAAAAGTTCAGATTTTTATTGAAAATTAAACCTAAAAAAATCATCCTTTTCAAGAGGACAAAAACAAGCTCCAAGTTTTAAAACCCAGAAAGGAACAAAAAATGAAAGGAAAGCTGAGTATGAGGTAGAAGAGAGAGATTTTTACAGGAGAAATCAATCTTCAAAGACAAAAGAAAGAAAGAAAAAAGCGCACTTTTTTTAGCTTAATTTTTGAGATTAGAGAGCTCAGGTTAAGCAGAAACAGAACTTAACTGAGGTTTTAAGACAAAAAAACACAGGGAAAAGAAAAATTGTGTTTTAAATTTTTATTCTTTTTTAGGAGTAAAGAGAGCGATGAGAGGAGAAGGAAAGATTGGGTTTCAGCTGCGAAAGTGAATTTTGGTTTTTGAATTAGTGGGAGTGGTTTGGATTGGAAACTGGTTTTTCTTTTTCCCCCCTCTCTGTAATAAAAATAATAGAAAAGTTTGTTTTGTTTTTTAGTTCTTGCTGGGCCAATTTAGTTCTTAACCTTCCTCTGTCTGTCCGAAATATGATTATAAAAATAATAATAAAAATTGCAATTTGAAAGAATTTAATAACAAAAAAGGAAGGTGGCATTGATGGATATAAATGTGCGCGCGCGCGTAATGATCATCGTAGAATTGTATTTTATGATAGATTATAAAAGATATTGATGTTTTGGTTGGAATCTGGTGGAAAAATAAATAAATAAAATAAAGTGGAAAGTGGGAGGGGTTTTCCTTTCTCTTTCTCTGTCTTCTCTTTTCATTATTTTTATCTATTTTCGACAGAGAAGGGGGCGAGGGATGGTATTATTGCCATCATTTTATTAGCAGTTTTCCTTTCTTTCGTTTAATTTTGAGTGAATGGCAAGTTAAATTAAGGTGCCAGGGAAATTTTTTTAAAAAAAGAAATTGTCTAGAAAAGGGAAAGAGGAGATTGGGTCAAGGCAAACATGCCCTTATTTTTTATGGGGCCTGGTAAGCTTTTATCGGATACAGGCAAAAACATGAAAAATGGCTTCATCGATGGAAAAGGAGAGAGCACAGTGATGCAATCCTTTGCTTATGCAAAATGGCTTTCATTCTCTTGCTCTTGTATTGTTCCCTTTGCCTGTCCATGATGATGCTGCCGTGAAAAGGATTGATGATGAAAGCTGTTCTCATGGATTGGCCAGGCATCCTGATGAACGGGGAGAGAGCAGATAGATCTTCAACTGCCTACTTGTTTGCCTCTCTCTCTTTTCAGCTGGACCCTACTTCAAAATCAAATAATAGGCAAAACTCTCTTCTTCTTCTTTTAATTTTAGGTTTCTTTTCTTTTTGTTCTATGAGTGTGTGTGATGTTCCAGTTTTCGAAGATGTCCCAAAGCATTTTTGTACAGGGTGCGACGAACCGATGCTCAAGAATGCATTGGTAAGCCTATAATTCTATTGTTTATTTGTATCAAACTGTATTTTTGATCGAGTTTAAGATTATTTTTTTTAGCAGTTTGTTTTTATGTATTAAAAATATTTAAAAAAAATTAAAAAATTTATTTTTTATTTACTTAAAATTAATATATTTTTAGTATTTTCAAATCAAAAATAACTTTTTAAAAATAAAAAAAAATTATTANTTAATATATTTTTAGTATTTTCAAATCAAAAATAACTTTTTAAAAATAAAAAAAAAATTATTAATATATACTTTAACATAAAAAAATTATACACATACTTTTAAAATAGTTGAATCCATCTCTTCACTATTTTATTTTTATTTTTTGCCAGGAGGTTTACTGCGTATCTTATTACTTGGGAGTTAAGACCATGCGCTCTTTTTTATTTTATAGAGAGAAATTCGCCCAACTCTTTCTTTACAGGGAAATATCACCATCCTCTTTTTTCCTTTCTTTTTTTATTGAGACGAAAGCTAAACAGAGTTTATTATCTTGCACTTGTTACATAAAATCATTAACTTTTTTTTTATTTACGTAGGTGTCCGGGCCAGCTTACGCGCATCACGACTAATCTTCACGGCCCACTGAATACCTTACAAACCCAGTAAGCATGTAAGGCACCACGGAGTGACAGGCGTGCACGCCAAGGCTCGACCCAGGATAATATATTAACTTGATTTGATGGGTAATATATTATTTTATTTTCTATTAGATCAAATTACCGTTGCCAAATTCACCGAATGCATCTAATCATCTCACATTTTATTTATACGGTAAAATTATTAAATAAAGTTTAAAAGCAAATTTTATTTAACTTAGTTTAAGGGGTATTTTTAGAAATTTAATTTAATTTGAGAATATAAAACTAAATAAACTTTAAATTCAAAAGGTATCAGGCCTGCTTTAAGGGGGTTTTTCGCCATTTTATTCAGGGCTTTTTTGTGTAACTAGTGAGAAGTTTTGTGAACAATTTATTATTTTTAAAAATATAAAATATTATTTAAACTAAAAAGTTATTAATACATGTTAATATATAAGGCTCTCGAGTGGAGCACGTGATGCCTTTCAATAGCTAAAAGGAAATGACTAAAATATCGCTCAAAACATCTAGTAACAACACATCTTATGGGGTAATGCATGCAACGAGATTTACAGTGATTTAGCCGTGGTTGATTTTTTTTCCCTTCTCTTTTTTTTCTCTTGACCCAGCCAAATTTTAATTGTCATTTTTTTTTGTTTTTCAACTGCAATCTTTACTTTTTTTATTTTTTTTTATCTATTTTGGATCATAATTTAATTGATTTGATTTTCAATTTTATCTCTTTATATTTGGTTTTTATTCTTTTAATTGATTTTATTTTTATATTTTTTTATCAAATTTAATTTTTAATTTCATCACTCAATATTGTATTTTTATGCCATAGTGATCCTTATTTGTTTAGTTTTTTTTAAAAAAAAAATATTCTTCAACATTTAGATTAATTATAAATTTAGTTTTATTATTTTTTTATATAATAACTTCAATCTCATGACTCTAATTACAAACATAAAATATTAGCTTGAATCAATATAGAATATTTTTTATACTATTTTTTTAAATTATCTTTTAATATTAGATTTTGTTAAGATTAAACTTCTTTTTTTTTAAGATTCTGCTTTAGAAGACACCAACGGTGCTTCATTGTCATTAAGTTACGTAAAAAAAATTACCTAATTTATGACAAAACAAGTCTTGAGCCAAACCACTTTGCACGACCAACATTGGACGAGTGTGCACAGGCCACTTTCCTTTTCTTGAAGAGGCTGGGATCAAACTAACTTGTCTTTCTCCTGGCTAACTACCACTAAAAGCTTGTTTGCTTTTTAATTTTAAAATCACTTATAAAAAAATTATTATTTTTTATTTTTTTTAAATTAATATTTTTTATGTTTTTAAATATATCGATATTAAAAATAATTTTAAAAAAATAAAAAATATTATTTAAATAAAAATATTTTTAAAAATAATCTTCACTTCATTTTATACCTCCACGCTTGACTTGAAAAGGAAAAAATAAGCACAACTACACCCTTTGTCGCGCCTGCTCTGAAAACCTTTGGGTAAAATTATTGCTCACATTATTTCGTTTCCTTACCAAACGTTAACTACTTTTGTACCGTTTACTGATATTCGATATATATATATATATATATATATATATATATATAGACACGCACTAACTACCTTTGTACCGTTTACTGATATTCGATATATATACAGGCACGCATTAACTATCCTACCCTTGATTTGTGGCGCGTCGGATATATTTTTTTCACAAAAACAAAATTATACACAGAGGCTTTCCAAATATATGTTACAGTTAAAACAATTTTAAATGCAATTCAAAAAGTTTATACCTGTAATCAAACAAATCCAGAACTACATGTTTTATTAAATGAAAAAAACTATTAATAATAACTAATAATAAAATTACAAGATAATTATAAATACAAATATTTAATTTTTATTTTAATAGTTGGAAATGACTTTAAAAAAAAATCTTTTTCATTACAAATTCACCACCCCTCTTTCCGTTCTCTAATTATAAATTGAAAAATAATATAAATAATTTTTTATAACAAAAATATTTTTTTAAAATGTAAGGAAACATGTAGTATAAATGGTGTTATTTTTTAAAATTAAAGATTTAAATGTATTTTCATAAAATAACAGGCACGTCATCCATACTTGATATTTTTTTACTTTAATCCCTCTTGTCTCAATTTTATTCTTACCTAATAAATCAAAAATAATTAGCTTTAATATAATTAAATTGTTCAAAATAAATCTTCAAGGATCAAAATAAATTATTAAAAAATAAAGAATAATTCCATAGCAAACCATATCTTTTATTATCTTGTATATATACAAGTGAGATAGGAAAAATAGAAGGGATCACATATCATAAAATTAGTTTATTCCTCTTTCACGGGACCGCAACATATGACCTTTTTAAAGAAATGCTATTAACGACAGCTTTAATATTCACAAACAAAACTAAAAAAGCATCTTTTCTGAGCAAGGGTTAAATTATTAGTTAGCAAAAACAAGAAAAATATATAAACTAACCACCTGTAGATAAGAACCAATTAATTATTAAATTGCTTGAGCATTTGAATAAATATGGCGATGACCTCGATGCATATTAACTTCCGCAACTTTCTTTTTTTTATCTATTTTTATTTCTTTTTGCATGCTTATATACTAATATTTTAATTACTGGTCGGTAATCGGACCCAACTTGTGCATTAATTTAAGTAATGGGATAGAGAAAACTTGAATTAACAATAAGAAAAATCTCCAAATTTGATATAAATAAATTACCACTTGAAGTTAGTGGTGCTTATATTGCACGTCCATGTCAAAAAATGGAATCTCATGGAGATGGAACATAAATCAATAACTTTTTCGTTAAAATGAATTAAAAAAACTTTTTTTTTTTTGCTTTCTGTCTCTATAATTATAAAAAAAATGATTTTTATTTTCTTCGATGCCGGCTCTCCATTTAATGTGGGTTCTTGGCTTGACAAAATCGCAGTTCTTGGAAAAATATTCACTGGCAATGGTCAGTCAAATCTAACCTAATTTCACTGACATTGTTGCCATGTTTAAACAAGCTTGTGTTTTGGAAGTCTAGTCAGTATGAGTTGAAATACCAGTCAAATGAGTTGTTGCAATCTAGGTTAGATCTTGAATAATTTTATTTTTTTTTACTCTGGTTTAATAAATGGAGAAAGAGAGGGATTCAAGGTTTTTATTTTTTTCTGAATAAAAAATCAGATATCATGACGGGTTTCTTTGCAGGATATTCATGCAGTGATCAAGTCCTTTGGACCATGGCGAGGGTCATTTCATGCTCCTTCTGCATCGTTTGGTTCATCACCCTCTTGGCATGATTCATGGCGGCAGAGCTCTTCAGCCAAAGCTTGATGGTTCATCGACAGCCGAGTTTGTTAGAAACATCATTAATTTTGCGATTCTTTTTATTTTATATCTGGTGAAGATCTTTTTTATTGTAAGGCTATGAAGATGGAAACATTGCTATTGTGCTTTAAAAGATGGAAACATTATTAATGCCATCAGACTACGACTCTTTTATATATGTGTGTGTAATAAAGGATATTTTTGAAAATTTAATAATTCTCTTGATTCAAGATTTGAATCTACAAATTAGTTAAGAAAAATAGTTTTTTATTTAAATACCAAAAATTTTAAAAATTTACGTGTAGCGCCATCCGATTGTCAAAATCATGATATCAGGATGGCATGTAAAGCCTCTTGACATCCCCTATACAAATAGATGGCAATTATAACTCAATGGTGCTGAGGTGACATGTGTGTCTTTTTATTTTTTCTCTTTCATTTCAACTTGATTTTTGTGCTAACTTTAAAAAACTTAAATCAAATCCTTGTATTTAAAATTTTATCTTTATTTTTATTGTAATTTTTAAAAATTAGAATAATTTATGAAATCAAGGGTTTTTTTAATTTCATTTTTATTATTTTTATTATAATTTTTTATTTAGAATAACTTATTAAATTAATTTTTTTTCCAATTTCATCCTCGGTAAATATTTTTACCAATCACATTTTATTTCTATTCTTTTGATTTTTTTTCATTATAGATGGTTTTTGAATTTATTTTTTTAAATCATTATTTTTTAGTTTTTTTTTCTTGTCAAATCTTTTTTTTTATTATTGTATTTTCTGACCTTGCAAAACTTTTTTAGATTGATCTTTTTTATCATGCCATCTTTCAACATTTAATTAGTCGGATGTTTAGCTTTCTAGTTGAGTTTAAATCTAGAATTTAACGATTTATGAGTTTAAAAGATTAACTCTAATCTACAAAGTTGACATTGAATTCCTTAGTTTTTTAAGTGTTTTTCCATCCTTTAGCATTTTTTATTTTTTAAGTCACTTTCTATAACATTTTTAAGTCTTTTTGAAAAAAACATGGGTTGCTTTAAGTTTTTTTTTGTTAAATTTAGCTTTTTCAAAGAATTTTTTTTAAAAAAAATCAATTCAATTAATTAATTTTATCCTTCAATATTTAATTTTTTAGATGTTGAGCTTCTATGTTGAGTCTAGATTAAGAATTGAATAGATGACAAGTTTGAAAGTTTAATTTGAGTTTACAAGATTCGCTCGGGTTTGCTTAATTTGAAAGTCAAGATTAAGAATTGATTGAGTTTTTTTGTTGTTGTTAAGTTTAGCTTATTTAAAAGGAATTTTATTTTTAAATTAAATTAAATTTATTTATTTCATCATCTAGCATTTAAATTGGCATGGGTAAGGTCATTTAGTTTAGTTTGGGCCTATAATTTAACGAGTCACGAGTTTAAAAAATTAACTCGAGTTTAAAAAGTTCTCCCGGTTTGCTTGGATTTTTTTTAATTTTGCTCTTTTTAATTTTATCCACTAACTATGAAATTTCTTGTGGTTTTGAAAGCAAAAATAGTTTACTTAATTTTTTTCTATCTTTGTTGAATCTAGATTTTTTTTTAAAAAAATATATTTTTTAATTAAATTAAATTAATTGCATGAAAGTAAGTATGGGATAATTGATTCATGATGTTTTGTTTTTGTTTGCTTTCCAAATCACTATTCTCGTAGCACGTTCTATTTTTTTTGCTACTAAATTTTTAGATTTTTTTTTATATAAAATGCTGATATCATATGAACATCTACTTTTACATTTGAAAAAGTTTAATTTGATCTACGGTGTAGTATGAATTATTTATCTAGTTTTATCTGAACCATATAACAAACATGAAAATTGTATTTCATTGTGATATCCTTTTCATTTCCATAAAGAATCATTTGAAGTCCCCAGTTAGAAAGGAAGTTATATCCAAAATACCGAGGCATGCTCCAAAAAATCATAGAAGGAAGATTTTTAAAAGCACAATAGGCAATTGCATGATTCTCTAAAAATATATCCTCCTCTCGTTTTCTTTCAATTCTAGACACTTTCAGAAGAAAACGTTCTTGTTGATTTTCAATGTTACTTCAAAAAAACTTCATGCCTCGCTACTGTTCATTCAAACCTAATACAAAAACAAAATAAACAAAATTAAAATTACAAGAACCATGAAAAAGTAACGACTAAATAAACATAAACGAGGTATAAAACTTGTACACAGTTTGAGCTCATCATTATTCAAAGCCATCTTTTATTTTGAAAAGGTACTGTTTTATGGTAGGATGAGAGGAAAAGGGAGAAAATTACTATGTAAGTTCGGTTATTTGAATAACAATTGTAGATGTTATTTTCAACAATTAAAGATATATTAATTTATACATTAATTAAGATTTTTTTAAAATAATTTTAAGAATGTACAAACTGTATCAGATACGGTTAGTTTAATCAAAGAAATACATTCCTGTTGCTTTTAATGCTAAGGTTCGGGAGGTCAAGATAAATAATAAACGGTTCTTGACCATCAAGGTAAACTTTGGATTGAATAACAATTATAATGATAATGATGATAGGCAGTGTACCCAACCATCAATCCATTTTGTCGTTAGTTAAAAAAAAAAAAAACCTTTTCTCTGAGCCACGTGACACTTTATATTATATATTTTCATGTTTTATTATACCTCGAAAGCCAAATCAGAAGTAACAGTTGGCAGGCTTCCTTTACGTTGGGTTCCTGTCGGCCCCTTCCAAAATTCTTGGTCTCAAGAGCCCAATTCAGTAAGCTAAGAGCTGTTTCCCGACACATTCCTGGTACAAAAAGGCTTAAACATGTAACGGCCCACTAATATTATAAGAAGTAAAACGGCCCATATATAGGGCCTTTAAGAGGCCTAAGCACTTTCGCAACATTGGATTTGTGCTCTCGCTAGATAAAATTACAGGCTCTAACTTAAGGCCAGCGATCTCGGTGCCCGAAACACCAATTTCCTAGAATCTCTTCTGCTCTAGCCTTTGTTAATCAAATATCAGAAAAATCAAGAAAAAAAAAATTCAATCTTTATTGTTGAATGATTCCCTTAATTAGTTCTTCCCTAACATTTCAACTTGCTCCTTTTTCCTCCAAAGAAAACCACTAAGTACTTCAACTCTTTGACGTGTTTTTATTAACATTAATGTTCTTATTTTCTTTGGAAATAATGGGCCATTGGAGATTTCTTTCTTTTTCTCTTTTGATCATTAAAGAGTTCGTTTGCCAGCTCTCATCATGTTTATCTAACAGATTTTGAAGCATTGAATGCATGGAGTCTACTTATCCATGGCCAACTTGAATATATATATATATATATATCGATCAACTAGTTCGATCCTTTTCACTGGGAGACAAAAGGAGTCCCTACAGGACACAAGTAACATTAACATGTGATGTGCCATATGACAAGAAGCTAGGGCACAGGGAAGCCAATTATTGTAGCATCATTCGATGATTTCAACTAATGGCCAAGGAGGATCTTCTTTCTATAAGGTCTCATTTAGATGACAAAGCATCGTTTTGGAACATTCCATTAAAAATATTACAAACTTCTCCCAACATCAGCTGGAAATTCAACGGCACAGGCATGAACATATTACAACTACAAAAGTCCAAAAGCAAGCACTTGGGTAGATTCCGGTTACAAGCACAAGAGAACATTTAGTTTCCAAGATTCTTAAACAAACTGTCGAAATAAGTTAGGCGTTTTATGCATTGGAATGATGATGAGTATTCACGGATGGGATTTTTACTATATGTAAATTCTATCACTTAATGGATACAAATTCTAAATTTACTTACTCTATTTTTTATAAGGTTTGAAGTATTTATATATATTCAAGTTAGCATCCAACGAGTATAAATGAAATTATCATCTCTAATTATACATGGAATGATCAACTAATTAATTGAGAAAATTAATCAAGTTAATATAGCTGGCTAGCTACTTTGTTCATCTCTTTAGAGACATGCAGCAAAATTGGAACAAGGTGGTGCATGATAGTAGCTATGCACACTATTGCAGTTGCCGTTCTAGAAATATTTAGAAAAAAACCTACGTGCTATGTTAGCTAAAAATGTAAGCATAGAAACTATCCCTGCCTTTCAATATGTTGTCCTCCTGGCTTCTTGTTTTGTCAACGAGTAGTTGATTTTGCCACTACAACCACCCGGTCGAGGCGGCTAACCTTGTCATAGCTCTGTATTCTTAATTTAGTAGATGAATTTGCAAGACTATTGTATAAATGATGAGTTGTTTATTTAATAAATCAACAACATAATTTGACCTTGACCAGAAGTTCTTTTATTTTAATTGGTTAATCTAGTCCAAACCTTGCTGGTTAAGATACTGACCCAGTTATCTCTCTCTTTTTTTAAGAAAAAAAAGAAGAAAAAAAAAGACACAACTAGGTAAGAAAAATAATAACCGACATTATTAACAAAGAGCCAGTTAGTCAAGTATTGATGACCGGAATAGAACCTTCTATCCTGGTTGAAAAGCGATCACTCCATTTTTTGTGTCATGGCATGTTGATTGATTTTTATTTTTTTATACATGTGATATTTTGATGTAAAGCTATGCTATCTAAGAAGCATATATATGTTTTTTTTTAATATTTTATATTATAAAAATAATTACTTCATTTCATAAAAAAATAATATATATCAATTTGACTAAAAATATTTTAGAAACAATACTTTGATATAATAGAAATTACATAATTATAATAACTTTATAATTTTATTTATAAATATTTTTTATTTTATAAATTTTATTTTTATTGTAGATTCATTAATTAAGTATTTAATATATATTAAAGATAAATAAGTTTTTTTATTAAAATTAAATATGTTTATATAAATAAAATTAACATTATATATAACTAATTTATTAACTATATGACATATTCACTAACAAATATAGCACAAGAGTTGCAAACAATAAAACTTGATAATTACTTACAATTCAACGTACGTTTTTTTTTTTTTGAAAGGAAAGAAATAGGTGGATATTTTTGAAATGTTACTTTTCATGCTAATTCTAAAAGGAATTATTGTGTCAAATTAAATGGTCTCACTTCTTGATTTATGTTTTATGAATTAAATTTTATCTGAAGTTCAAATTAATATTCTAAAAAGGATTTCAAATCTAAGAAATGATTTTTAACTCTATAAATTAAATTAAATTCACAAATTCCAAACATTCTAAGAATGAGATACGTCGAGGAGAGAGATTGATTAAAGGAAAATGCCATCATGACACGACATATTGTGTTCGCCTAGAATGAGACATTGAGGAGATACTCTTCTCTCGCTACTTATGGACAGTATCTAGGTAATAACTAATCATAGTTTTTAGCATTATACGAGTATTTTCCAAGTCGATTGGAATCTCCTTTTCAAAAAGAAAAAAGGGAACGGGGAAGAGAGAAGGGAGAGTCCTTACTATCTTTGCTAGAACAGCTAAGGCATGCATCGTAAGATTCATATGTAATAGATGCTTTTCCAGTGCATTTTGCATAAACAGGAATGAAAAGCTATATGAAAATAGAAAAGGCTCCAAGCAAGAATAAAATT
This sequence comes from Populus ilicifolia, assembly GCA_015708895.1. Taxonomy (NCBI): domain Eukaryota; kingdom Viridiplantae; phylum Streptophyta; class Magnoliopsida; order Malpighiales; family Salicaceae; genus Populus; species Populus ilicifolia. The sequence continues at coordinate 936,857 of SRLM01001195.1, read as the reverse complement.
AAAGAGATTCTTGCTTGCGAAAGAAAACAGCTAATGGCAAACAAAATTTCTAATCTTACTATAAAGCAATTGCCTGTTGGATTCCCCAGCTAACGATAGCAGAAAACCGTTCAAGAAAAATAGATTAGTGGGATTATATAATTAAAAGCAAATGACTTATCTTAAGCAAAACAAAACACATTCATTAATATATGTGTGTGTGTGTTTGGTTGTTTATGACTATCTCAACTTATTCTTTGTCCCTTCTTATAAGCATAAATATAATCAACGTTTTTGTTTAAATTACGTACGAATTACCATAAAACTTCAAAAGATTTGGGGGTAAGAAGATAAATTTTTCTCTTTTTTTTTTCTAATTTCCTCACTTTTTTTTCTCAACCTTTTCCTTTAATATTTGTTTAATTTTAGATTTATCTTTATAAATTATTTAGTTATTCTAGTCTGAAGCTAACATTCTTATATGTATATATATATATAGTTTGTGCTTGATTTTACAAGTATTTATTTTGATTATTAAATAATTAAATAAAAAATAATTAAAATAAATTTTTTAAATCTAATAAGATTCATCATCCAAATAATTGTAAATTCGATGAATTAAATCATGAAGTCCAAGTCAATCTAACATATATGTTTAATATTTTAAAAAATCATTTTATTTTTTTTAAATTAAACTAGTTTTTTTACTAATTAATCAGGTTGTTTTTTAACATCTTAAGTTTATTGGGTTATGTTGGAATAATTAAGTTCATGATTTATGTTTGCAAGATCAAACATATTAATTTATATCTATTTCTTAACATTTTAATTTATTCTTTAGTCATTATTAACAACTATTTATTATATATATTTATTGGCACAAATAATTCTAGATTTATTTAATTAAATATATACATTTTTATTTTGATTTACAGATAAAAGAAATTTGTGTTAAAAAAACAACGTTGAAAAGGCATGCACTGACAGTTAAACAACCAACTGAATGTTTAGGAACTAAAATTTAAGGTTTAATCTTAGGTCTTTAAGCTCTGTGTCTCGGAAAAGCATCTAAATTGTATTAGGACCTACACATCTCTTTTTGACAATTGTATTAGACATTAAAGAGGATTTTATATTTTTTTTCGTTTGCACGAAAAGAATCAATCTAGTAGCTAGTACCAAGAATAATTGAGGTGGAAAGAAGGTGATGGTTGTTAAAGAGTAACTTGTGGGGTGGATATTTGGTTTTTTCAAGCAAGTATAAAGATTTAAGAGCTGACTCGCAAAAATCCCCATGCAATATCTTGGAACAAATGCTTGGATCATCTGGGCAAATATTCTACTCATAATCTCTGCTTGTGGCATGGATCCTATTAAGCTTCCTGGTGGGGTAGCTAATGCTGGCCTGTCCCTTCGTGATTAGGTCTGCTGAAGGCATGGATCCTCTTTTAAAGCGCTTGACACTGTTATGGTTTTTTTAATGTTTTGAACTCTTGCCTTCGGCTGGCTTTAAAATTATATAATTAGTAGCAGCTGCTTTATAATGGTTCTTTCTGCAAAGGGGCTGCAAAACATTATGTTCGAATCGGTTTCCAACTTTATCCCACGCTTCAGCGTAAAGAAGCCACTGATTATCCAAATCCACCGTCAACAATTCTAATTGCCTCTACGAATGGCCGTCCCATCGGAATGTCATACATGTTACTAGAAATAGCGCTACTAGTTAAGATTCAATGAGGTGTGCTCTTTTTAACAAGTGCAGCCCCGATGTGCCGTCAGGTGGAAGTAGCGTAATTCAATTGGTTGAGTAACACAATCTATTGATTTTTTTTTATAAAAAAAATCAAGCGAGCTCAACCTTTAAATTGTTTTCAGATGGATGTTGGAATCACTTTACGTTTAATTTTTAAATTTTTTATGTTAACAATTTTGATTAATTGAATATAAATTTATTATGTTTAATTAATTATATAAAAATCTTAATAGATATAGTTTTAGACTAGATAGATATATTCAAGCCAAATAATAGACCTAGTCGCATCAACCTGCTTGTTTGGTAAAATTAAACATTACTCTTTGAATTAACTATTAGATTAAGCTTAAATTGTTTCAAAAAGTTTTACAGGTCCGGTTTTATAGTATGTTGGCTTATTGTTGTAACAAGTTAAGATCGGAAGGTCTTCAAATTATGCTAAAACATTGTTTATTAATTTTATTATTTGTCTATCTAATTTTGAGTTTTTAACTCAATTTAATATTCATTTGTGCCAAAATTTAGCACAAATAAATTTAAAAAAAATCAAAGTTTATGCTACTCCAAGAGAACGCAGTCTTTGAGAATGTAGGGCAACTTATCGAAATTTAAAATTTAGCAAACAATAGTGTATTATTTTTTTAATATTTTTTCCATGCAGGCTAGTTTGCAAAAAAAAAAAAAAGTTGTCATGTGTGCTATTTTATAAATAACTCTTAAGAATAATGATCAACGTACGGGGAAAAAAACAAAAAAAAAAAGATTAGTGCATTTAATTTTCTAGCGATTAATGTTTCGGTAGTATAATAAAAAATAAATTAAAAATATTTATTAGTGTTTGGTTATTTCATAAAAAAATAAATTAAAAAATAATTTATTTTTTTTAAGCTTATTAAAATAATGATAAGCAAATCTTACAAATTAAAAAGTTAAATAAAAATAAAATTTTATAAATTATCTTTAATAAAATAAATAATAATCAAAACAATAGAGATCAAATCTAAAAAATAAAAGATAAAGAAATTAAAATAATAATAACAAATATTTTATAAATTATTTCAAATAAACTAAGTAAGAATAAAAAAATAAGGATTAAATTTGATAGATAAATTTTTTTTATAAAAAATAATTATAAAAAAAATTGATAATTATAAAAATTAAAATTAATATAAAAATTAAATTTTAAAAGATGTGATTGAAAAATAAATACTCCAAATAATATATATATATATAATAAAAAAATTTAAGAATTAAATTTAATATAATTAGTAAATAATATGATATTTTTAAATTTTTAATAATTCATAAAAGTATTTTCCGCTTAAAGTTTTCAATAAAATATTTTTTTAGAAATCAAACTAAATTTTTTTAATTAAAAAATATTTTTTATTAATTATTTTTTAAAATAACAAGTAAATAAAAATAATTTTAAAAATAATGTTTTAAAAATCACTTTTCCATGAACAAACTTGGGCTTGGAAACGACTGACCAGTTTTCTCTTTTCTGAACTGGTATGAGCTATATTTAGCGCAAGAAAACGGTAATCTAGGCAAAGTTTGATTAGAGCGGCAGCTGCTCATTTAGAACTCCAGTCCAGTCCCTTTTCTTTTCTTTTCTTTTATATTTTGAACTGCGGACTACGGCTGCCCATTCAAGAAAAGCCACAGACTAATTCTAATATTTTAATAAGAAAATTCAAAAGCAAATATGTATAAAAACAGGGGAGCCATGTGTGCTTTTTTGAGCCCCATACCCAGTCAAAGCAACATGCCCTTCGTGTCCAGTTTTTCTCCAAACAAGGCCACGACATGCACGCAGAGCCGGAGAGAGAAATTAACAAATCCATGATTCTATTAAAAGCTGGGCCAATGAGGATTTTCAACTGTAGACAAGCACGTGCCTTGCACATTGCAACCTCCTCTTAATTCTTAGCAGTGATAGACAGCTCACTTACCCGCCAAAACCGGCACGTTAGCCGGTCAGTTAAGTCAGGTGCTGTCTTAGGTCTTTACCCCACGCTCACGCAAACCAGGGCCAAGGAGAAGCCATGCATGCCAATTGCTATTCAAGAATCAGTCTTTTGCCCTTTCGGGACTTCTGGACTCGCAAGTCAAGACTCTTAGTTGTCTGTCACCCACCTCACTTAAAAGTGACAGGAAAAATCCTCTGCATCAGGGGTTCGAACCTTACCATGTACGCCTGTCATCCCCGCGGTGCCTTACCTGTTCACTGGGCTTGCAGGATATTCAGTGAGCCATGTGGATTAGTCGTGGTGCGCGTAAGCTGACCCGGACATCACACGTAAAAAAAAAAATAATAATAATCACTCTTGAGGTCTTTTATCTTCAATAATTAGGGGATTTTCTTATTATTCAATGGTGTCGCATTAAGTTCATTTTTTGGAACTTTTTGTACAATTAATAACTTTTGTACTCAAAAAACATATTTTCATGGTCATTAAGATTAAGAAAAAAAAATCTAAAACTCCCCTCCTAGGCATTAATTGTGCATCATGAGGGAAAAGACTTTGGATTGGAATAATGTTCTTCTTTTTCTTTCTTTCTTTTTGTCCTTCAAGCATTTTCTATTTTTATCACTCTTTTTTTCTAGTTCTATCCTTATACAGTATGTTAATTGAGATTTAAAGCTGATGATTTGTTTCAAATAGCTTACTATGTGCTTCTCATGATTTTAAAAAAATATTTTAATATTAATTGGATGTTCAATTTAATCAAATATTTAAACAAAATATAAAAATATCATCTTGTAAAGAAAAATTAACTGAAGTAAGGTTTTAACTAAATCAATCAAATCATGTTTAGAATCATTAGGTCGACTGAGTCATATTAGAGTAACTCCCACCTAATTAAGGTGTTTTTAAATTGACTCGTCGTACTAAGTTTAATAACTTTACTATAAAATTCAACGTGGAAACTCGTAATCAGTGTATTATTGTTATATTTTTTAAATAGATATGCATCAAGATTAACATAATATTATTATTTTTAATTAAAACTTGCTTTTATTTTTATGATTATGATAAGATATTGTCAAGAAAATAAATATTACAGTATAAAAATACTTGAAAAAATGGAGAATTTTAATAAAATCAAAGGGTTTTAACGAGAGAAATAACCTTTTTATATATGTTTCAAATTATCTATTTTTTAGATTTATTTTTATTGCTTTTTGTTTTTTTTAAAAAAAAGAACATAGAAAAAATATTTTTTGTGCAAAAAATATTAATTAAAAACAGAATTATATTTGCAAATTATTTTTTTCATTGAAACTTAAATTATTACTCTACATATAAAAAACAATTATTACCATATAATTAAATAACAATTTAAAAGACTCGTAATGTAAAATCATAAATTTCAATTTATATCTAACTTTTAATTTCTCAACTTAATATTTAGCCAGTATTAACAAAAAAAAATTAAAATTGATTTATGTATATGATTTTTTATTTTTTTCATTTTACAAATAATTTTTTTTATAATTTATTGTTATTCTGAATAGTAATAAGTTATAAAATTCACGTTTCTTAATTGTGACTAGATAAAATTTATGTTTTTCAATTGTGATTTGTATAAATTATTTTTATTTTAAAAAAATTAGCTGCGAATCTCACAACAATTTTTTAAAAAATGTACATAATTGATTCCTCGAGAGTTAATTAACATAAATCAGGCACGTGAAGGATTTTAATTGATGGATGTCGACTTGCTAGCATTGAAGTGATTGCCTATGAGGCAGCTCAAATGAAGCGTTATATGCATCAACTCGCGAGCTAGGGCAGGGGCAAGACTTGTTAACTCTATATATATCTAAATGAGTTTTTTTTCCCCTATCACTTGGACCTGTCATGGTAGCCGGCATATGCATCTACAGTTATGAGTTAATAAAGACCACCTATGTTTAAACAAAATAGTCATCGAACTTGTAAGAAACTTAAAAGAACATTTTATGATGATTTGGTTAATGTGCAGTTTGAAATGGCTGGTAAAGGTATAGCATAAAGAATCATATACAGAAAAACCAAATATTAAATTTCAATTCTATTATTAAGAGCAAACATTGATTTAATTAGGGAATGCAGTACTGGGGGAGTTTTTTGGTTGAAATGCAATACTCAAGGGGATATGGCATCTTGAAATACACAGAATGTTTCTTTTTTCTTTTGAAATTTGATTGCGGGGGGGATTGGGGAAGAAGACGAATCAGAAGTTCTGAAACAAGAAAACTTGCTTTTAAGAGAGGGACTATGTCGGCAGTCGTGTTGTTTTGCTTCGACAGATGGAAACATGGTAAAGACAACTAGCCGTCTTGCATTATCTTTTTAAATATTTCTATTTCCTTCTTTGACTGCTTTCCTTCTGCAATTTGCAAATAAAATATTTGATAGTTAAATATTATGGCAAGCAAGGGACTTATATTCAATCATAATCTTCTTTCGTCAAAATATGTCACGATATTTTCCAAGTTTGGAACCAATTAAAAGAATTCCATAGGCGAACATTGTAATCAATATCTGCTGCTATCCAGCCGGAGATTTAGTGGTTGTAGCAGGACTAGACTTATAGGTGTGGAAGGATTAGGAGGAGGACTTTGTCTCCTAACACCCTCCTCAAGCACATGGGCAAAGGAGCAACATGAGGGTTGTCTTTCGTGAATAGATCAAAACTATTACAAGAGAGTGGTTTAGTGAAGACATCAGCAACCTAATCAACTGAGCTGATATAAGAGCCAGTGAAACCTTGTCCCAAAAGTAAAGTAGCAAGGCGAGAAAACCAAGCACTTGATGCTTGTTTTAGACCATAAAAAGACGTACTCGGTTTGCAAACACGAAAAGGTAAGAACCAGGTCGCTGAGACATGAAGACTTCTCTTCTAGTGCACAGTTAAAAAAAAAGCATTATCACCACCCTCGAACCAGAGCTATAGCCAAAACAACCCGAGAGCTTTTGAGACATTTGGACGATTAACGTCACTATTTCTACTCGATGCCATGACAGGAAGTTCCTCGAATAATTGGGAAGCTACGGATCCCTCCATATCTTGAACCATCTAAGAAATTGTTGGCTGTGCCCCCATTTCAACCAACAATTCAAAGAAAGCATCTCCTTTTTGTCTGCAAAATTCAACTAATCATGAGGTTTAGGCCAGTGGTCAATGCATGCCGCTCCACCTACATCATGAAAAGTCATCTTAAGCTGCTCTTCCAAGTTCTAATTACACAATAACCCTTTGATAAACATGCAGAAGGCTGTCAACGAAGGATAACAATCACATAATTCTTTACTTGATGCCATCGGTTTTTTTCATCTTTCTGACTTCCATCCCCAATCAAGATAAATTCATGAACTTAGGCAAGTTGTAAAATGGTTAACAACTTGCACCCAAGTATCCATGTAACAGTTTTAAAAGGGCATCGAGAAGCAGTGGGATACTTTTAATGCATAATTGTAGGACCATATGCTAATTCTTTTTCATCCATGGAAGAGAGGGGAAGAGAGAGAGGGAGAGAATTAAAAAAGACTGGTATAAAGAATAAACCAAGTCAACTATTAAAACTAATATATTAAAGGGTTGTTATATGTACAACTGTGAAAGGTATATGAAGCCATTGATTTTCTATCTACCTAATTTTCTCCTCAGCAAACCTCTGTTTACCACCGAACACCTTTTACTTTCCATCTGTTCTTCAAATTCAAATATTTCCCTTCAAACAAGCACTCTCTTAATAAATAATAGTAATGGTGGAGCAGCCTCCGATCTATATCTCCATCGGTTCAATCAATCCAATCCAATACAACCCAAACCAACTATAACCAATCTACTATCACCAAATTCCTCCACCTTTTTCCACATGTACAGAACAACACAAAAGCCCAAACCTCAAGCAAAGAATATGCCAGCATCAGCAAAAGAGCAGGGAACAATAAAAATCTCTCGCCTAACACCCAATTGTCTTTTATGTTCCCACTTTAAGAATATGATCTGATCAATCCCAAATGGTATAAATTCCTTTTAACTAAGCTTCCAAGCGATAACAATACTGTCCCGGCCACCCCTGCTGTTTGATCTTCCCTTTCAGCCTCTTGATGGTAAACCAATGGTGGCAATTCCTTCACTTTTAAACTACTCATCCCTATTTTTTGTCTAACTGATTCGATTAGTTTAGGATCAGCCGCGATACCAATTGCATCTGTTACATAGAACACATTTAGAGCCATGTCTCTTGTTGTGGATATCTCAGCCCTTGTCACGTTAAGACCATTCTCTCTAAACGTTCTCGTCACATCGGCTAAAAGGCACTGCCTATCTAGTGTACATAGTTCAAGTCTCACACCCTGTCCACAAAAAAATATATATATCATTAACATTTGTAATAATGGCCTAACAAGTGCGTAATCACCAACGGAGAAGCTCACTATAAATTGGAATAGAACAATCACCTCAGAAGCTCTTCTCTCAACAGCAGCTTGTAAGCATTGAATTACACGTTGCCTCTCTGGCTCTGAACTAATTGGGGTTCCATCTGTGTGCCTAATGTAGAATTCCTGAAAGATATTAATTTAAATGAATTCAGTAAAACTAAAACAGACAATCAGGTTTAACAGCTTCATCTATAAAATGGCACACATTATACTACGATGACTAATATGTACCAGGTATGCTCTGTCTCCAGATGTTTTGATAGTGGCGTGAAACACAATATATTCCATGTCTGTCAATGTGCAAACAACATCAAACAAAAGCTTCGTTCTGTCCCTGCACTGAACATTCACGACCGAATAGCCTCTCTCCACCCAATTTTGCACTGTCACTACAGGAAAATCACCACTAGGCTGCAAAACAGGATTTCTCTCATAGTCCCTATCAGCAAACATCATCTGATGCAACCTTCTCTCTGTGTGCGTGACTGCCATTGAAACCATAGTTTTCGCACTCCTAATATCATTGTCTCCCTTAAGAACATTCCTTAAACGTGCCTCTATTCTATCAATCTGTTGTGTATCCTCAATCGGCGACCCTGAATTGCAATCCTTCACGAACATTAGTGACGCAATCCGGCCATTGTGAGTCCAAACTTTGGCATCGACCACGTTGCATTGCAAGTCAGCTAGTACAGCAAATACCTCCGAGAGAAGCCCAACCCGGTCGGTACCAGTTAGTTCTAATGCTGTTAAACCATTAGAACCGGTTTTTCTCCCATAATGACTGGTAACAAGTGACTGTTAAAATACAAAACATGAAACACACTTCAAAACTTCCATAATTTAATTGTTAATTAACTAGGCATTTAAGGATAACAAATTACCTGCTCAATGTAGTTAATAACGCTCTTATCAGTTAACTTATTTCCGTTGAGATCAGTAACGTGAAAAACTGCAAAACGTAATTCAAAAGCAAAAATAAATTAAAAGAGAACTTCAAAAAGGATAAGAAACTGCTAACGTGCGCATGTATCCAGGCGCACGTTAGCACCAAAATGAAAAATCAACAAAGAAGATGCTGCTGATGTAACAAAAAGTTTACCATCCATGAACCACCGTCCATCAGAAGAAATGTATGCCTTCTTTATAGAAAGGTTCAGATCCGTGAGGATTTGAACAGCTTCAAGTAAAATTCCATGTTTTCTAGCACTATCCACCTGTAAAACCAAACAAAAGAATCCCAAATGATTAGTCAATTTTTTTGAAGAAACCATCGATGAATAGTCATTTTTTTAAGCACCTAAAAGAAGACTGGTTTGTGCTTTCGTGCGGCCCTGAGTGTTTCGTAGAAGGATTACCTTGACAACCGTCGCTTTGGGGCAAACAGCATTGTCGATGACGACCCTGTGAGCACAGGAAGGTCCATGTCAGGGAAGAATTGCGTTTTACATGAGAGTTTAAATTTCAAAGTTAAGGAATTATAGGAAAAGTCTAGTAAAAGAAGTTTTAAAGTTCCAGAGGCATGAAAATCACAAGACAAAGTCAAGTAATTATTTAAAAAAAAAATACAAGTCTTCAAAATTAATTTAAATTGGTATAAAAAGGAAAAGATTTGAAGGGGAGATTTGAAACCAGACCGCATGTGATGTGGGGTTGGCGACCAGTTTCAGGAAAAAAAAAAAGGAAAGTAAAGATTTTGATGCCAGGCAAAAAAAAATATCAGCGCACAAATTGTTTATTTTTTACAGTTAATAGGCCACAAATCAAGAAGAAAATCACAAGAATAATGGGCAGGAGAACCAATGAAACTCAAACAAGAAGGCAAGAACAGCAAAGAAACTCAAGAAAAGCCTTCTATAAAAAAAAATCAAAAGGAGGCACAAGCAAACTGATGAAGATTTTAAAAGAAACTAACCTGGGAGTGGTCATCCTTATTACAAGCTTCTCATATTCATCTAAACAAGCACTCCACTCCATTTTTGCAGTTTCCTTTCTTTCTAACAACAAAAAAAACAGAGCCAAAGAAAGGTCTTCTTCTCTTCCTTTTTTTAAGGCACTCAGTGTTTTCACTTTAAAAAGCCTCAATAAACGACGAGATACTCTAAGACCCAACAAGACAGAGTCCGTAGCTCGGAGAAAAACCCAGAAGATAGACTCTTTAAAACTCTCGCTTCTTTCGATCAAATCGACACTAAATCCGCCAGAACTCAAACTTGTTTCTTTCTGTCTTGCACTTGCACTGGCTCTGGCTCCAGAGAGCTTCTTTTGTTTTGTTTTTTTTTCCCTCTCTCTCTCTCTTCTCTCTCACTTTACTGCTTATGCTTCTTCCAATTGTAAAACACGCTTTGGTAGCAATCCTCCCCATCTCTCATATTTATATTTCCCCATTTAATTTCTTTTTTCCGTTTTTAATGTTATACTATTATTTTTATTAGAGCATCGAAACCACGCCCGCAGGGAATGGCTCGAGCCACATGGCGTGACTAACGCCTCACTCGCTCTCGCTCACTTTCAAAAATAAAAGCACGGGTCCGGTACTTGGTTGACATGTTGTCTCGTATATTGATCATCACTTCCTAGAGAATTAATATCAATTGTTTAATAAATAAATATACAAAAATTATTTTAAATTTAATATTCATATTATATTCATACACATTACCATCATGCTAGACTCGATTATCTTGAATTTAAAATTAATATCAGACCCAAATAAACAACAAATAAAAAAATAATTTTATATTTTAATTGTCACAAATGAGAAAAATAAAAAAAAATACAAATAATTTATTACTAAAAATAATCAAACTATGATATGTTTACACACACCATGCCATGTAAAAAAACACCACTACATATCTGGCAACACAGTAAATAATTTAATTTAATTTTTAATAAAAGTATCACTCATTTTTTTGTTGGCGTTGATAGCACTCACTTGTTGAATATATAAAACACACGTTGGTAATTTTTTTATTATAAAATAAATAATATAATATAAAAATATTAAAATATTACTCATGATATTCTTAATTATATATTGTACTTATATAATTTTATTTTAATAATTCATGATAATATATGTTTGGAGTTGCAGTGAAATTCTGTTGTTATTTATTTTTTTATAATAAAATATACTTAATATTATTTTTTATTTTAAATAATATTAAATAAATTTTATTTTTTTTAAATAATATATTAATATTAAAGATAATTTTTTAAAAAGAAAGTTAACATTTAATATATTTTTAACTAAAAAACGCAATTTTCCTAGAATTTAATGATTGATAGCTACGTGTCACTTGATCCCAATCAGGGTGGTTCAATAGTCCAGCGAGGACGGCACGTGTGCACTTTAAAGGTGCTTTGCTTGCATTCGACTCGATAGGAATAGAATGTTGTTTGATTCTCTAGATGAAGGGCAAGGGCAGTCCTTGTGGTTGGCTATTCTTGTAGGTTCCTATTTTTGGTGAGAGTTGGCTTGGTTACGAAGGCGAGATTTGTCGACTATTATAATGACGTCTACACGTGACGTCAACACAGCTCTCCTCCAAGTATGATCACTGTTTATATTTAAAAATATATTAAAATAATATATTTAAACTTTTTTAAAAAATATTTTTAATATTAATATATCAAAATATTTTTAAAACACAAAATCAAACTTTTCTAATTTGTAAATAAGAGTTTTGGATGTGTAAATTATTAGTTAATTTTTTAAATATTTTTATTTAAAAAATATTAAAATAATTTTTTAATTTGTTTTTTTATATAGATACTTTTATATAGATGCAATTAAAATAATTTTAACAAATAAATTTAGCAAAATACATGTTAAATCTATTAAACACCCCTGTAATTCATAGCATGAATCTTTGATACTTGTAGCTACTTGATTTTTCATTTTCAACCTCATAATATTTTTTAAAATTAGATCCTACTCAAGGCCAAATTAATCAATGAAAACACCTTACTAATCTTAAGTCAGCGGCACTTAGTGTTATGGTATTGGTTGAATTTTCTTAAGTTAGCGGCACCTAGTGTTATGGTATTGGTTGAATTTACATGAAGTATGGCTGGTTTTGATTAATAATGAATCTAGAATAGTTATAATATTTCTTTAAAGTTTTTTAAAATAAGTGGAATATCGATTTTTTTTTGTAGGCTTTGGAGGGTCCACATAAATCCTCAATCATTTCATTTTTTTTTATCTGTCCTTGGTTTTGTTTTCAATTATCTATAAAAATCAATTTAGGTTTTGAAATTTAGATCGTATATATATCTAGGACAATTCTCGTATAATACATGTGTGTGTGACAAGACATACATGAGATCTTCTGTCATCACTTGAAATCAATCTAATTGCATATAAACATTTATTTTTAAAGTTGACATAGAAGCATGATTCATAGAATGGAAATGATATCAACTTGATTTCCCTCTGTATTTCTCCCCGTGCTTTCGTATAATCTCGGTGTTAGATCCTGCTGTACAGGGTACCAAGCTCCACGGAACAGTGCAGGAGGGCAAGCCAGTCAATTAAGGTATGTGATCTCATGTGGATGTATTTATTAAATTGGTAGGGGCATGAAACGGCGCCATGAAGAAGACCGTGTACGGCCACTCCGTCACAACAACAACAACGGTATTGAGGTTTTGAATTCGTTTAAACTTCGACACCTGTCGAGCGTATAACTAATGTCAACTCAAATTATATGTTGTCGTTAATGCATGCGACAGCGGCCCCATCTTTGTCTGTGTATGACATGCAACGCTGTCAGAGAACCGTACTCCGGTTGCTCCGTAGTCTCTGGTCACCAACTGGATGCATGTTACCTCCAAAAAAGTAATTCACAGTTAACAATAAAAACTACTCTCTGTTACGCCGCAATATTATTACCACTTGGAGCTTTTTCAAGTATCGAGGGAGGTTTAATTTTTAAAGTGTTTTTTTTGTTTTAAAATTTATTGAAATAATTTTTTAATATCAATATAGTAAAGTAATTTAAAAACATTAAAAAATAAATTTAAAATATTTTTTTTTCAAAAATAATATTTTTAAAATACATAAATAAATAAACTCTTAAATTCATGATTGAAAAACCTAGCCTATTAAAAAAATAAAATTATGTCATGGGATAAATTATTTTAACTAAATATACGTTTTATTTTCTCACATTTCATTGAAAGTGGATCAGTGTCATTTTTTATTTTTTTTCATTTGATCCTTTTGATTTTTTTTTATCTGGATTAAGTTTTTATAAGTTCCACTTTGAAGTCAAATGCTTACCACTTGTTTGGTAACCTAATTATCGTTATTTTTAAAATTATTTTTAAAATTAATATATTAAAATGATTTAAAATGCATGAAAAATATTTTTTAATAAAAAATTGATTTTTTTAAACACAAATACACTTCTTTGAAAAACAACGCGTCCGTTAGAATCGACAGGTTATGGCGGTTAAACTTTTTTTTTTATTAAAAAAGGAAAGAAATAGTATGGGCAAACCCTCTTCTCTTTGTTTTGGCGGGAAGCGGTATCCTCCCGCCAAATCAGACGACAAGGGCGATGATAGTCGCGGGAAAATATCCAAGTCGGTGAAAGATATATTGGACCACATGCTGCCGGTGTCTTAAGGTGGAGATTACGATGGCTGAGCGGGCGCACTTCTGGTGTGCTGCTAATGTTTTTTCAGTTGAAGGTATTTTCGAAACACTTCTGTTAAAAAATGGCTCCATCATTTTATGATTGGCTACTAAGTAGCATCCAATGCATTTATAATACACCTTTTTTCTATAAGCGTGCAGTCTGGTGAAAAGTCGAAACGACAGCTCCAGAGGAATTTTGAAAGAGATAGAGATAAAAAAAAAAAAAAAAAAACCACTTCTAACGACGTTTGAACCATATTCTAAATTTTTAATCACCCCCTCTTTTACCAGACTAGCATGATTTCATAAAAGATTTGAGAATATAGTATATCTAGTATGTTTAGATATTATTTTTATTTATTAATTATAAAAACAGTTAATAATAATGATAATAAAATAATATATATTTATTAATATGTAAAATATCAATTTTAAATTTTAAATAATTTATTAATAATGTTCACAGATCACATACTCATTTGTAAATCAACAATTTTAAATCATTCTTGCCTGAAATAAATATGAAAAACCATATATATAAAATAATATTAAAATTAATATAATAATTAGTCAAAACAATATCATAGTAGTAATATTAAAAAAAAATCATAACTAAAAAAATAACACCACAAAATACTATATTTGAGTTTATCTATATCTTTTATGATGACGAGTAAAGCCCGACTTCATCAACAACACAATTTTCACCTGTTCGTATGATTTTATCGTTATGGAAAATATTATCCAGGTTCAGTATCTCTTATACTATGACAAGTATGATACGACATGTTTCAAACCAACAAGACATATAATAATAAGCAAGTCTATTAACATCACAAAGATCACGAGGATTACCAATAATACATAATCATTATGTAATAATTGTCTAACTTGATATTAAATTAGATAGTGATTTCACTGGTTATCACAACGAGTCAGTTGACAATCTATCTCGAGTTGGCAGTTTTTTCCAGGAGATAAACAAATACTAAAAAGACTCGTGAAGATAAGTGGATGGTAATTTTAGTGTTTTGATAGAGGATCGGAGATTGTTTTCAATTACTATTGTTGTGTTTGTAAAGATTTTTTGATTCTCATGGTTTTTTCTTTTAAAGAAGCAATGACCACAGAGAAGACATGACTGACACGGAAAACATATTTGATGGCATCGATTATAGCTAAAAAAAAATCTTAATGATGAAAAGTTTTATTTTAAGAGTAAAGTTCAATTGAGATGTTTTTTGGTATTTTTTATTATTTAAGCGAGTAGATTCGAACTTGAGAATTTTTTTTAATCCAAGATGATTTCAAGAAATCACCTTTTGAGTTATTTAAGTCTATACATTGACTTGCTAAGACCTAAAAAGTGTTTTTTTTGGGTTATTTTTTTAAAAATTATATTTTTTAAAATTTTAAATTTTTTATTAGTATCAAATTATCTAGAAATTAAATATAATTATTTTTATAAACTTGTTTTTTATAGAATTATCAAGATCTCATTATCTAAGTTGTAAATATAATTGACTAACCCAAATTAACTTAAGTCAATTCAATATATTATTATTTTAATATTTTTTTAAAATTATTTAATATATCAACATCTTGATATTAAAAAAATAATTATCAAATACGCACAAGATTTTGCATCTATATTTTTTCTTCTCTTAAAAAACACAATATCAATGTCTAAATATTTTTACTCGTGTTAGAAAAAAAAACTCAACCCACGGTGGAGCAACTTGTTTGTCGGCTGAAACATGGGAAGCAAGTTCAGTTTTTATTTATTTTTCGGAAATCCCTCTGCTTCTTGGCGCCAAATTGAAGACCGCATTCACATTTGAAAACTAGGCGAGGCGGATTGGATTTCTAATTCTATACAACGGCCCTCAGATCTCTCCGTGAGACGCTGGAGGCATGTTTTCATATAACGCGATGAAACATTTTGATTTTTTTTTTTAGATTAACGTGGGTGTCCGGGCCAGCTTTCGCGCACCACGACTAATCCCACGGACCCTTAAGTTAACGACCATGTAAGCCTCCAGTGGCCATCATATGAGCAACCAAGTACTCGAACCTGAGACCACAGAGGGAGCAAACCCCTTGATCTCAAGTCCTTGCTACTTAGCCACCACCTAGATGGTTGAAACATGTTGATTTTTAGTCCTAAAAAATCTTATTTTGATTTGGTATTGGATTTGACTGGGTTCCCACTTCCTCAATTTGTTTTTTAAAAGGTTTCCGCGGAGCAAAAATTAAAATACTCTGCCTTCTGTCCTACAGTTTTAGTTGGTCCCGAATAAGAAATTGCTTGAGGATCATCGCTTGGTCAGAAAATATTGGCCGTCAAACTAGGCTACCGAATTGAAGAATATTTAGCACAAAATCTGGTCAAAGTGGGTGCGTATGAACACGAGACTTTGCTCACATGGTTTGAACATGTAGCTCCAGCAAAATCCATGACCATGTGCATTCACTTTCCAGGGCGTGTGAAAAAAATAAAATAAAAGAGGGATAAATTGGGCAATTACCGCCCAAAATACAACTAAATAACAAAATACCTTATTATAAGTTTTTTTTATAATAAAATAACACAATTTAAAGATATCATGATTTAAAAATAAAATATTTTAATAATATCATCATTCATAACCGTAATATTTAATATATGTTATGATTCATAATCACTAGATTAATAAAAAATATATTTTTGAATCATAATATTGATTCAATGCTATGGTTAAAAAACAACTAGATATTTAATAAAATGATTGAACAATAATTAAAATAATCAGACCGATAAAATGTGAGTATATATTTTGGATTATTTTCAAAAATTTATCAATACACCATCTAAGATTAAAAATATTTTAAATGTATTTTTAAAATTTCAAGAACATGATATAAATGTAAATAGTTATAAAAAAAACATTGCAATCCATCATATTGGGAGATAAAAGGGGTAACGTCATAGCTTGGACTGTGAAATAATTTTATTATCTAGAACATGCCCACGAGAAGATATTTTTATAATTATAAATGTTATTAAATAAAAATATTTTGTTAATTTTATTATATAAAAAAACAGTTAAATCTAAATAGTTATTTAGATTTTTCAATCCATAGCAATAGAAATAATAAATATCTCTTGACCTTTCCGGTAGAAAACAACCTAGATAATTTTTTCAATGCCAACGACAACAAATACAACTTCTCAAAAAACTCATAATAGGAACCAAAAAATAGCCAATCACATCCCCCGACACTTACGAGAGCAAAGCACAAGGTGACGGAGAGGCCACGTTGAAGTCCAAGCAAACGTAAACAAATAGTAAAGTGTTCTGTTTTGGCACCTGGGCAAGGCTTGCCTTGCAAGTCCGGTTTCTAACTGCTCTGTTTAAGTTGTAAACAATCCAGGAAATTGAAAGGACTCGATGACGCACTCACCTAGCTTTCCTTCAACTGGTTTAAAGATGAAGCCACCAAAAGTCCCTTGATGAATTAGATCGGCTCCTTTTTTCCTTAAACTGGTAAATTGGTGCCTTTTGGCATGATGTATAAACTCAAGTGCATGATTAATTTTTGGATATTTTTTTTTAATTCAACAACGAAGAATATTCTTGATGAATATGCCTCCTTATTGTAACCTCTCTCGATGTTATTCGAAAATATTTCATTACATGGGCTAGCTCTCTTTTAAAGCAAAAGGACTGCTTTTAAGTTTTATCGAGAAAACGTAAGTTCGAAGTTCAGTCGTGTTATGATCGATCCTATCATAAACTAAAGAAGATAAAATATAGCATCATGTTCATTGTTGACAGTTGATGGATGCATACAATTACTTATGAGAGACTGTCATGGGTTAAACGTGACCAATTTGCAGTAGATGCACACATGTATTGTATATTTCATATGTTCTCGTGTCCATTTCTTTCCCTTTCCCATGCAATCCCCAATACATAACTTAAAAGAGACAGTAGGGTTTTTTTTTTTTTTTTCCTTTTCTTATCTGATCTTGCACATTGATCGGGAATTAAAAGGAGATGATGGGGGTTGTATATCAAGTCAAGCCAGCTGGAAAATGGTTGAAGGGGGACATCGGAAAATGGTAGTTGAAGGGGGACATTGAGTTTCAGCACGTTTTTTCATTTTAATGACTTATTTTTAATTTAAACATTCCCCATTACACTCTTAAACACCTTTTAACATTAATCACATGAGTAAAACCAGTTAAAATGCTACAATTGTAGGTGAAATCAAGATAGTGATAGCTTAGCTCCCCCGCGCCCCCCC
>SRLM01001195.1:682991-918733 GCA_015708895.1 Populus ilicifolia | reverse complement strand
CCGTGTATATATATATATATATATGTATAGAGAGAGAGAGAGAGGATCACATCATCTAAAAATAAAAATAATTGAAGCTATGAGAATTGTCAAGTCTGAAACCATTGTCAGCCTTTAATTATTTAGATAATTAAACTAGAAACTTTAAGGCGAGCATAAAAAATAATTGAAGTGGTTATGAGAATGGCAATCGCACGTTTTCAAATGTAAGTGAGATTGAACAGCATTATAGCTGGGTTTTCCTGAGGAAGAAGCAGTGTATAAACATGATGGACCTATAATTGCTGTTTGAAAATTGCTTCCGTTCCGCGAATGAAATTATCTAACATGGAGGGTAAAGCGTTAGCAGTCATACGATTATAAGAGCCATGTATATATGTTCAAGAAAATCTTAGTCTTTTAAGTATTTGATTTCATACCCTAATTTCAGAGGGCATACTCGCTAGTCAATAATAAGTTAGAGATGGTTTTGTTCGTAGTAACAGGACTAATTGGTTCCCTCCATTTAGGATTTTATTTAAAGTCACAAGGTTGCGTAGCTTTTGGTGCTTGTTTACTGTTCAAGGGACTGCCGCAATATGTGGTGTTCAAAGCATAAAAATAATAGCGTCCGCTAGATTTAGAAACGGGGTTATTTTCATATTTCAAGAATATTTTTAAAAGAATTAAAATTTTTTATTTTTTTATTCAAATTATTTTTTTATTTTTTAAGGTTATTTTAATGTGCTGATATCAAAATTAAAATTTTAAAAATAACAATAAAAATATTATTTCAAGCAAAAAACACTTTAAAAAATAATTATTAACAACTACAACAAACAAGGTCTTAATTGTTATCTTGCATTTACATTAAATGTATAAACTTATTGTCTTGCATTAAATCTATACAACTAGGATTTAAGTAGTGCATGTTGTATTATTATGATAATTTTTAGAATTGTAATTTTTTAAAAATATATATTTGATTGAACCATAAATTTTTATATGAAATATAATTATATATAGAATCTAGTGTAAATAACATAAATTATTTGACCAATCATGTATATATTTTTTTATATTTTTTGTTAGTTAAAAACTAAAAGCTTCCAAAATACTAAACTAAACGGATTTTACATCTGATTTACGTTCATTTCTGGTCTTGCAATTAATTGCAATGAGAATTATTAAGCATATCCTAATCTTTTTTTTTTTTAGATTAACGTGGGTGTCCGGGTCAGCTTTCGCGCACCACTACTAATCCCACGGGCCCTGAAATTAACGACCATGTAAGCCTCCAGTGGCCATCATATGAGCAACCAAGAACTTGAACATGAGACCACAGAGGGAGCAAACCTTTTGATCCCAAGTCCTTATCACTTGGCCACCACCTAGATGGTTAATAAGGTTTCATTTGGCATTCCAGTTCAATTATTGTTTTGAAATTTTATTTTTAGTTTTAAATTATTATTTTGGTGTTTTTATATTGTTTTGATGTGTTGATATTAAAAATAAAATTTTAAAAAATAAAAAAATTTATTATTTTAATTTGTTTCTAAATAAAAAAATACCCTAATTTTTTTTTTACCACAATACAGACATGCCCTAAAAATAACTGAGATAAAATTCTAGATCTATCAACCAATTCCTCAATTACAACATCGAGAATGTCGCTCAAATTACATGCAGCGGGAAACAAAAAATGACCAAAAACATAACATTTTTTTACACGAGCAATTTATTTTGTTTTTTTTATGGATGAAATGTTGGGTTTCTTGAAATATATACATGTAATAAAAATAATAAATTTAATTTTTTTTAGAAATTTCAAAGATAGACAAATTTAGAGTTATTAATGAACATACAAGAATTACTATATCTAACCACTTGATTAGTTAAATGATATATTCACTGGGGAGAAAACTTTGTCATGACACATGCTTTGACATTGGACGTTAATTGCTGCAGCATCCAAGACAAATAATGTTGATGTTTCTATGTGATATACTTTTATGCTCCCAAAGATTTCTCTGTATCCTCGTGGATTGACAAATTGAAGCACTCCTAATTAGCTCTCTGAACAGGCCAGGAGAGGAGCCAATCTGCGACAGAAGAATGATTTTTGTTGTTTAAAGCAGTTGAATTTTTGGTCCGAGTGAAAAGCTTCTTTAAATTGATCACAATCTAGAAACAAATGGGATCCATTTAATCATAGTTTTATGCAAGTCGGTGATCCCTTAATGATTTTTTCAATCTTCTACTCGGAATCTATTGGTGTTTTTCAACTTCGCAGGATCATGTGAGCATAGTCGGTAGGCAGATGCAACCACCTTCATTTACCGAAAGGACTTTTTCCAAGTGATAGAATTCCTCCACAGATACATATATATATATATATATATTTTGACTTTGCGAGGATGACATGATTTGACGAATTGGCTGAAATCATTCTGCTATTACAGCAGTCGATTACGATACTAATCCAAGATATGGTATAAATAACAAAATTACTTTTATAATATTGCTTTACAGCTGTGTGATAGGGTGACGGTGGTCGGTTTTTCTAGAGTGTTCTTTTTTTTTTTTAATATATTAAAATAATATATTTTTAAAAAGTTTGTTTTTAATATTAATATATCAGTTTAATATAATCCACAAACATAAAAAAAAATTAATTTCAAATAAAAAAATTTCAAATCTCAAATTTTTTCACAGATATTTTTAGAACACAAAAATAAAAAAACTCTTGATTTAAAAAAAATAAAATAAATTTATTGGATTTACTGGAGGATTCACTAGTTAGATTATTGTGAATATCAGATGTAAACTCACAAATAAATTAAAAAAAATAATTATTGCTCGATATGCGAGCTTCTAATCTCACCTAAATCTTAATTAGTTTCCTCTTACAAAATGCTCTTGACTAAAATTCTCCAAATCTGAAATCCGCGTGTGATAAATAATTGTCTCAGCCAAAAAACATTGAGATCTCATGGTGGCATCGATTGATCTGTCCACTCCCACACCGAGTTGCCCACAATTCCGATTCCAACAGAAGGAAAACTTTAAAGTTAAGCGGTGAAAAAGTCAAATGCAACGAATTTTGACATCATGGGTAATTATGGGAGACACGAACTGTACATGCAAAGCTGTAAGAACTAAGAAGCCCTGACGAAGTGATCTGGTTTGCGCCGCACATGAAGAGATTCTTACTTGTCCCGTAAACCCTAAAAAAATCTGCAATTTCTTCTGGTTTGTTGTGTAGAACATCCAATTTCTTCGCCTTCTCTGTTTTAGCAATCCTCAATTTAATGTGAAAATCAGACGGACTAGATGTTAATCTATTAACAAGATCAGCCCAGTTTACGTGGACCACCATCTTGTCGATATCGAAAGCCTCTTCATGCTCCTTTGGCACCCCCACTTTCCGTACTGTTTGCAAAGGTTGCTCTTCTCGTGAAACTTTTAACCGCAGATTTTGAGATTGGGGAGATATAGAGAGTTCTTCAGCCAAATTGACCTCTGATTAAGGTTGATGTCTCGTAGATCAATTTATGGCACCCCACATGTTGCTTGCTTACATGGCACCACATCATGATACAAATGTGTCGTGTCTCATCGGCATAATAATTAAGAAGATTGCTCTCAAGTTAATGGATGGTGTCTGTGGTAAAGTAACTGTAACTGAGATGTGGAAAGGTGGCTGTGCTGCCTGCTCATGAAATGAATATACGGCTAAAAAATATCTATCTCTGCTTGGATAAATTGGCACTGGCAGGCTTTCGTACACTGTAGATCAGCCGTTCTTTGTCCGTCTTTTGAAATAGATGGGCATGGGACAAGTTGGGCCATGCTTGCTTATGGAAAAGATTGAAGAAACAGGTGATCAGAGCTTGAATACTGATAGCAAGACAGCTCGCAACAATATATGGAGTCCATTGAGTCAGGCCCATTTAGATCAACCTCTGTGCTTTAGCTACTAGTTAACGTTAACATAAACATTAACCAGTAACATTGACAAAAATACCGAAACAATTGAAGAGGCGTTTACTGTTCATGTATGCTCCCCATCTCTTTTATTTGATTTCTTAAGCTAAACTTGTGACTTTTTTTCTTATAGTAACAAGTGGCACATGAAGTTATGTCAGATTAAGGCGTGGCCGTGCATGGAAAAAGGCTTAGCAAATAATTGTCCTCGAAGGCTGGTGAATATCACAGGTGGAAAGCAGAATTGTAGGGGGCTAACCGGGTAATGTGCGTGGCTGTTGAAGCTATGATATGCATTTGTTAACTAAACATTTTAATGCTGTAAACTTAAGCTTGCTGTTAAATATGTATAAGAATATTTGCTCATTATCACACTTTAAAATTGAGAGCAATACAACTTTTAAATATGCGAACGGACTTCGATCGACTTCAATTAAGAACTAACAAGTTTTTTTAGAGGTTTACCAATCATGCTTTTGAGTTTATTTTCCTTGTATAACGTTGTTTAAGGAAGGGAACTTCATGCACCAATTTTATTTTCAGTAGCTTTAATACAAAGAAAAATAAGTTCTTACCAAACAAAGTTTTAAAAATAAAAAATTATTTTCATCCAAAGATGAATTTTTAAAAGAAAAATATTAAAAAATAAATAGAGACCAGGATAGTTTGATTTTTAGATGTTTTAAGAGGAAAAAACATGTATATGATGGGTTTTTTTTTTTTTATAGAAAGATATAAACTGATGGTTTCAATTTGTAGAGAGAGAGGAAGCTGTTGTGTTTATGTTGAAGGTGAGTTTAAATTTTATGATACGTCACGCCTTTAAAATAGTGATATTCTGCTAAAAAAATAAAATAAAAATTACTGTGCTAATCTTGTTAAAAAAACCCCTATTAAGGTAATTGAAAAGGCTGACATACTATTTCCCTCCTAAAAGGCCCCGCTTAACCGGCGATGCTCAAAAGGTCATTTACTGGGCCTTTCATCGTAAACTAAAATCTGGCAAGTCCTGATTTGTTCTCTTTGCGGGTTTTTTGTTCGGTTTTTGTTCAACATGAAATATTTTCCTTCAATGAGTCTCGCATAAATGCAAGCCTTGATTTTTGCAGGGAGTCATGGAAACTCAGTTGATAATGTACAGAACATCCGAAAAAAATTTCTCTCAAGGGTCTGCTTACCGGCCAAGATCGGTAATTTATGATCCATCATCCTGCTATCATGGGTGATTGAATGTTGGCTGTGTTTCGTGATTTGATGACAACCTTGAAAATAGTAGATTGCAAACTCAATGGCTAAGAAATCTAATTTATGATTTCTGTCTCTTTTAGGAGCCCTAGTTTTGTAAGTCTTCATATTTGAAAACTAGATCGCGACTTTCCTAATACTATTTGGCCTAGATTTCAATTAGACTTGCGATGTTTACATCCGTTGTCAAAGATATTTCATAATATATTTATAGTGCCAAAAGGAAAAGTAAGGTCATGTATAAATGCGAGAACTGTCCTTGTTCCTATCCTTTTATGTTTGGTTGCCTTCTTCTGCATGATTCATGATGTTGGGGTTCTTACCTTTGAGTCGGACTGTCGTGTAATAGATGAAGAAACTAGAAAGTGTCCATGATTCTCTTATCACAACAAACACATGGCTTTCATTATTCAAATCTTTCATTAAAATTCCCGTTGTTATATATGTTTTGAAGATTCTATTATTGCACATCGATTAAAAAACTAGGTGGCTAAACCCAGTTAAGCTGGGACAATACCTCGTTAAAGGAGGTAATGGACACATATCATCAAATTTCTTCTTTGTTACTTGTATTCAATATGCTATGATACATTTATTCTATCTTGGAAATGATCTGCTGTTCTGAGCAAAATTCACATTCTCCGAGTTCCTGGTTGAACTCCATTATACACAATTCATATTGTCTTTTTGCTTGTCCAATTTTTGTTATTGGCTGTTGTAACAAAGCATGTTCTTGGCGAGTGTATTTTCCTGATTTTGCCCGAATCAAACTTTGCTGGGGACTACTATCCAGGACAGAGGGAGAAAAATAACTGTAATTACACCATTGAGAAAGTTTTTAAAAATTATTTTCATCAGTTTGTCTTTTTGAATTTACAGGTTATAGTGGGGAAGTTACAACAAATGTTCTGCTTCTAGGCATTTGGTCAGCAGTGGAATCCCCCGGCCACAGGATACTTGTTTCCCTCGGCTTCAATGATGAGAAAGCCAAAGAACTTGAGGCTTCAAGTTGTGGACCTGGGTTTCTTGATGGATGATACCTTCCACGTTCTTGATGACCATTGATGTAATTTTTGTATTTGGACGTGGCTGTTTTGAGCTCCTTGACTGAATTGCAAACCCCACAATTCATGGATGGCCCTGTAAATGTATCTTGCTCAGATATGTTCAATGAATGTTGGATAAAAGGAATCCTCTTATATTGAATCTTCAAAACGTGGCACTTTTTTATTCCGGCTTCAGAAACCTCTTTCTAACAACCCATTTCGTTATATGATGAAACTATCTAAAGATCGAATCGTAATTGGCCTTCCTTTAAGAACTGATCTGATGCAACCAGGAGTTGAAATTTGGAGTGATTCATGAACAGTGAATTGATGAAATGATGACATTGAATTGCCGAAAGGCTTGGAAACAGATAGAATCCTGAATGTTAGAAGTTCCATCAGGGAATTTTGTTAATTGAGTTTGTCCTTACATTTAATTTTCCTAGAGTTGAGTCATACTTTTCCAATTATACCAGTAAATCCTGCATCTACGTTGGGGATACTTGGAAAACTCTCATACTTAAGCACCATCTTCTGTTTCTATAGTTCGATGGTTCACGCATTCTTTAATCCTAACATCCTCTTGCACGTCACAGGACGCAAGTTTTTGTGCCTTGTCGGCCTCTAATTGCCAATCAATCCCAGCAACGAAACCTGCTAACAAAATCAAGCACGCAGCTAATCCAATCAAGAAGCCTATCAACAACCCACCGAGGCCTAGGGCTGCTTTGAAGGCTAAGAGTATTGCTATTGGCACGGCTAGAAAATAGAACCCGCCAAGATTGGCATAGGTGCTCAACCATGGCCTAGCTGTTCCCCGGGCTATGCCTCCGCAAACTGCTAAAGGAAAATTTACCACTTCAATCAAAGCCATAAGCAACATCATCTTCTTTACACCTTTCCTGATCCCCTGATCATGGCTAAACAGAGACCCCCAAACACCTCTAGCCCCTACCATCACCAAGGCACCAACGCAACCTGAAACGGTGCTTGCTCCCAGAGACACATATGCAGATTGGTAAGCACGACCTGCTTGATTTGCACCAAGCTCATTTGACACACGAGTGGAAGCACAAGTTGCAAGCGATAGCATCACAGAGAAGAGCAAGTAGTCAAAGTTCATCACAATTGCTACCACTCCGACTGCTTGCCTGGCATTTGGTAGTCGTCCTGTAAGCAAGACCAAGATCTCCCAGCACCACCATTCAAGGCAGGTTGTAAGGCAACATGGTGCACAAAGTTTTAGCAACCTGAGCCAGTCATGAACATCTTGATCTAACCACCCTCCCTCCTTCCACTTCCCTCCTTTCCTGTTTTCCATTATCAGCACGTATAAAGTAAGTAAAATGACGACTATAAGATCCGTTATCCATATTGCCATAGACACTCCCTCAAGTCCCTTGGCTTTTGCAAGTAAAATGTTGATCGGGATGTGAAAAGCTAGGCCCAGAGCAGAGCTAAACATTATAGGGATTGTTACACTTTGGGAGCTCAAGTATGCTTTGAGAGGACTCAGCAAACAGGTGATTATTAAGTCGGGGAGGAGATAAAAAAGGTAGTTCTTTGCAACACGTGAAATGTCTTCTTGTTGGCCAAAATGGATTAGAATCTTGTCCATGTTAAGCCACAAGAAAGATATAGGCAGGGTTGCAATTAGCAACAAGAAAGTTGCCATGAGGAGGGTCTTGTGCAATAGCTTGAAATTTTTAGCTCCATAAGCTTGACCACAGATAGGTTCCATGGCACCACATAGCCCATTCAAGACAGAAAAACCAGTGAAATTAGCAAAAGTGAACCCAAGAGCACCACCAGCTAACTGGAGCTCTCCAAGTCTGCCTAGAAATGCAGTAGTGATGGCTGATTTGGCAAACCATGTCAAATTCATTGCCAACAAGGGGAGAGCCATCCCTCGCTGTGTTTTCATCTCCGAAAGAATCATTGCCATAAGATTTGCTGGCCATTTTTGGGTGGTAGGCGAAGATATTGGAGAAGGTCGAGAGGTTTTGTCAATACGATTCTCTTCAGATTTTGATGGTGCACACATTATGGTTGGGTAAAATGGCTTGGAGGGTTTATACCAAATATATAATTTTGTTGATGAGAGTAGCACTCTGTGCTCCTCAGATAAGATAAGATAAATATTTTCTTAGTGCATGGTTTTCGTGAAGGTTTAGGTGTCTGAAGGAGGAGCAAATTGAGGCTTTTTGTAACCAATCAAGGAAGAGACATTGGGTGGTGGATTTATAGTAGTGGGAGATGAGAATGCAAAGGCCAAATCATGCACCCAGATTTTCTTTTAGATATATGAGATACTCTTTTCAATTTGGTGTTTAAAGAAAAAGATGATGAGTAAGAGGATTGCCGATTGAGCTTGTACTGTGTGACTGCCAATGAATTCCCTCTTAACTAGCTGCCAAAAAAAAAAAAAAATGTTAGCATCAGATGTTTAGGTATTGTTGGACTGATGTCGACAGGAATACATAAATATATTTGGTTAAAGAGATAAAAAAAATATATTAATATAATAATTTAAAAATAATTTTATATATTTTAAAAACAAAAAATACAATGAGATATGTTTTAAAAATAATATTTATTGTTTTTTGTTTAAATATTCACGAGAAAAACTCTTTATCCCAAACTTATTTAATAAGAATATTTAAAAATAAAAATAGTTATAATCATAGTTTAAAATATAATTTAAGGGTTCTTGAATCAGGAGTGTCAACTAGATTAACCTGAGCCAACTCTATTTTTTTTTTAAATTAAAACAATTTTATTTTAACTATTTTTTCTTGAAAAAAATTCAATGAATTTTTTATCAGGTTTTATCCTACATTGATTGGATTATGGGTCAACTCAAGTTTTTGACCAGGTTAAGTAAGGTTAATTATTTTTTTATTTTTTTAAATTTGGATCGATCAAAGCTCCAAGTTGTTCGAGTCTTAAGAAAACTTGTCAAGTCGATCCATATTATTATACTATTATTAATTTCAACATTTAATGTAAAATAAAATAAATATAGTAATATCTAATTATTTTTTTAAAAAATATACAACTCTAAAAGTTGTATATACTAAGATCCGAGTCATGAATCAAGTATCAACCCTAATTTTTTTAAAGGATCAAAATAATATTGTTTTGATAATTTTTTTATATTTTATTTTATTTTATCCATTATAAACCAAACATAAAATGTAGGCCATTCTGTTTTCTTTATTATCATCACACACAATTTGGTCTTTATATCATAATCTTTCTTATCTTCTACGTTTCTATTATCTCTAATCCCGGTACAAAATAAAACACTATCTTAAAATTTGATATGTTCAAAAAGCTTTTCAAAATCTCTTGTATTGTGGTCGCTACAAGGGAAGTTTTGTTGGGGAATCCGATGGTGATGTACTGATATTTGCTCATAAGAGGCCAAGCACACTGACACAATATTTAACGTGGTTCGGCAAATCGCCTACATCCACGGGAGAAGTTAATATATTTAGAGATTGAGAAGGAATACAAAATAAATACATGGAGGAGTATGATAACTTTATTCTACTCTACTCTCAGCCCTCTCTTTGCTACCCTTGCAGCTGCTGCAATGGCAGCAAGGCTGCTGCCATTGCAGCTCTCTTCCTCTCTACTCTCTTCCCATTTTTACAATTCTCTTTTTATATTTTGCTCTCTTGCATATGCCTCTATTTATAGGCATTCATGGAGGCTTTTCTTCAACAAAAGTGGCTGCCAACTCCAACTCTTCTTCAACAATGGTGGCTGCCAACCTTTGACATCTTGGATGAGTGCACATGGTTGGTGCAATAGCAAATGGTTGTTGCACATTAATGGCAACCAACCTAACAATCACCCCCTTTGCCATTCATGTGGGGCAACTGTCCT
Source organism: Populus ilicifolia (assembly GCA_015708895.1). Lineage (NCBI taxonomy): Eukaryota > Viridiplantae > Streptophyta > Magnoliopsida > Malpighiales > Salicaceae > Populus > Populus ilicifolia. Next base: position 908,582 of record SRLM01001195.1, on the reverse strand, counting down.
CTTTCTTCTTCAGCACAAATTTGCATCTTGCCGCTCTTCCAAGCTTTTCATTTTGAGAGCATCTTTGGCCAAGTTTATAGGTACTCGCCAAACCTTTCAATCATCAGAGTAACTAAAGCACACCTTTTCTCACACAAAAGGATCACTATAACCAGATGGTCTGCCACATCACATCTGAATAGTGTTAACGCTCGTCTCTGGAACAACATTCCCCTTCAACCATGCTCGGTCCGGAATGATTCATCAAGCCTCACATCAAGGCTTACAACACCCCCTCAAATGGATATTTCAAGTGCGACAGTCATTATCTGAGTATTTCAATATGATCACAAGCTCACCACTCTTCTAAGAGTCTACTCATCCAGGAGTTGCGCCTGCCCTCTGTTCCACCTTAGGAACCACTCCTTACTTCTCCATGAGTCTCTCGCTCTTAGTCTCAAGAGTTTAGGTAGCTTTCCACCTTTAACCATGGGGGAAGCCCATAAAAGGTTGATCCATATCTGTCTTCATACTCTGAGTATTACAATGCCATTACTGAGCTCACCACCTTGACAAGAGTCAACTTGTTCCCGGAACCTGCGCATGCCCTCTGGTCCTTCATAGCAGCCGCGTCTTAATGCTCCACAAGTCATCCACTTATTGTCCAAGGCAAATGTCTTCTAGCTCATTGATCTTTAGCATGGGGGCAATATCCATGAAAGTCAATCCTGCATTTGTCTCCATACTCATCATAACCCTTTCATTGGCTATCCATCTGTCCACTCATACCTAGCCATCACATTGGCTCTGGGGCGTTCTGAACTGGGCTCCTTCCACGGCCCTCACACCTTCTCCTGAGGTGTCTCCGCTTGTCGTCATGCGGCGGCCTAATCATAGGCTCATCTCATAGCCCTCACACATTCTCTTTAAGGTGTCTTCGCCTTTTATAGGTGGTCGTATCCTTCTTCAACTGAGATGTTTCAAAGTGGCTCCATAAATTCTCTACCACTATATGGACTATGAGAGAGATCACTGCCACTAATTACATAGAAAGAGAAAGTTGCGATATGCTCCTCGCAATCCTCCACCTCAATTTCTATGTTTGGAGCTTCTACGCCTTTTCTGATTAACAGCTCCACCCACACCAACTCCCTTTGGTGTCTTCGCCTTTCATTATAGGCGGTCGCCTTTTATCACAGGTGTTTGCACCCCCTCAATTAGGTGCATCTGCAACAGCTCATCCTTCCATCTTTACATGCATTGAAAGGTCCTTGTTTGTTGCCTTTATCAAGTGCACAAGAGACTTCTTGTTGTACAACTTTTTCATAGTCTCTGCTCTGATCTTCATCTGGGAACTCTTTTTCTCCTTGCACCTGTTGTCTCATTATAGTACCTCGTTGGATCCTCCGGGTACTCCTACATAGTCTCCGTGTGTCCTCGTGTATTTTCTGTTCTTCAGATTTCTCCCCATTCCTTACTTATGTTTGACAGCAGCTCATCCTGTCATAACATCTATCCAAGTCAAAATAGGGTGCCAATCTTCATTTCCTTGATGTATTTCTCTTCCATTATCAGGGTCTTCATCAATTCTCCCCTCGAGAAATTACAGTCACCGAATCTAACTTTCTTGGAGAAATCACCACTCCATCAAATCCTTGATGGAACCCAACTGTTCCTTTGTGTCGTCATCCTGCTAGTCTTCAACAGTTTCACAACAAACTATCACATATACAAAAATAGTACCGTATGGATAATCCTTTCACTAAGCAAGTTCCCAGGAAAGATTGGAGGGGTCACAACGGTCCCGCTTAAAACCCAATCTCCTAGCCAGAACTTCTTAGGCCATATCTATCCATCGTACTGTCTTTTCATATATACAACCATTTGCTAGCTTTGTCGTGGCTTTCCTTTACAAGTGATCTGGGGTATCCTTGTTTTATACCTGATTTCTCAACATCTGGCGAGACTACCAGTGCTTAGATTCGTCAAGATTGGTCTTCATCAAATTTCACTCTCCACCTCAAATTGTCCAAATGATCGGGTGTCCAGAGTGTCCCAATTTTACCTTCCCTCAAGGCAATTAAAATTCCCATATAATAGTTCAACACATGTAATTGGGCAAACATGTGTGATTTCTTCTTCTTCAGCTCCATCGACCACCATGATAACCATCAGATGCCTCCTAATCGGGCAATCTCTCTTTAATCATTCATCATTGTCATTTCTGATCTCAATCTCAATGATCGGACCATACCATTGCATCCAAAACGATCAAATTAGTTGGAAACAAGTCTGAAATCGTCCAAATCGCACTTCAGACGATTGAGATCTCATCAAAACAATGTTCGCCTGATCAGTGGTCCAGATTCAATCTCAGATCTGGTTGCACGTAGACTCCGCCACACAGAATCATATCCCTCAGCTCGCGGCTCGGCGCGGCTCCAACTTGGCTCGGCTCGGCTCACTCTTGGCTCGTGGCTGGTGACGTGTCAGTGGGTCCCACTTTTGCTGACGTGGCTGCTGACTGGTGCTGACATGTCATGCCACTTGGACATGCTGACGAAACTATAATGTCATGGTGATGTCATCCTCATCCGGATCTCGCACGTGGGTCGAATCGTCTGGTATTCAGGTCGGGTCAGCCCATCAGGGCAAAGAAGACGCATGTGACACGTGGCGCGCGTCTGCGCGAGTGGGCAGTCACCTCTCCGGCGCGTGCGGCGGATTCCGATGTTAGATTTCGATGCGGTTTTCACCAGTGGCTTCGTCTCTTCCTCCTCTACATAGTGGTATGGTCGAAACACAATTTTGACAACTTTCATTTTTGAGCAAAATCAAATGCCACGTTAAACCATGTGCTCTGATACCAGTTGTTGGGGAATCCGACGGTGATGTACTGATATTTGCTCATAAGAGGCCAAACACACTGACACAATATTTAACGTGGTTCAGCAAATCGCCTACATCCACGGGAGAAGTTAATATATTTAGAGATTGAGAAGGAATACAAAATAAATACATGGAGGAGTATGATAACTTTATTCTACTCTACTCCCAGTCCTCTCTTTGCTGCCCTTGCAGCTGCTGCAATGGCAACAAGGCTGGTGCCATTGCAGCTCTCTTTCTCTCTACTCTCTTTCCATTTTCACAATTTTCTTCTCATATTTTGCTCTCTTGCATATGCCTCTATTTATAGGCATTCATGGAGGCTTTTCTTCAACAAAGATAGCTGTCAACTCCAACTCTTCTTCAACAACGGTGGCTGCCAACCTTTGATATCTGGGATGAATGCACATGGTTGGTGCAATAGCAAATGGTTGTTGCACATTAATGACAACCTTTGTTACTTTAATTAACGGTACTTTGACATGAAAAAAAAGAGACAAATATGGAAGAAAAAAAAAGTTAAGTGAGAGATGTTAAGGTTGAAATGTGTATTGTGGCACAGTCATAATATTTTTTTTTTCCCTACAATAGATTTGTAACGGTGCTGTATTTCTTCTCCTCAACGAGAAAAACACGAATTTAATATGGATTCGATCGCCAACTTTTCACAACCAAACACCTTTCATTACTGCCAATTGGGTGATTTGTTGTATTCTCATATTAACAAAGAGGCTGTACGTAGTATGCATAATTATGTGCGTTGAATACTCTCAGCTATTGCCTCCAACGCAACACCAGAAGAATGAAGAAAACGAGCGGTATATGTAGTGGTATATATCATCTTTTGTGTCTGCCTTCCGATATTCCCCGTATCTTCCACGAGCCTCCTCCATTTGATAAAAATGCATCACCGACTAATTATCTACATGTTATAATTTCTTTTGTGTTTTGGTGCTGGCATTGGAATATGTTCGGCTCCAGAAAATTCGAATGTTTGGCCGACCTACTAAGAAGCCATAGATGCAGTAAAAATTGAAAATAAGAGAATAATACGAAACGAATTGCTTTGTAGATTTCATAGAATATTGGTAAACCCAGGAATCTTAATGAGGCACAAATTACTATGAACTTAGACAGGGAGTATACTCCAGGCATTATTTAATCACCATTCCGGGTTCAAATTATTTTACAAGACATTAAAAACAGGTGGAAGTTCTCGTACATGTCCGCACGAGTTAAATTGTATGTTTTGTCCCTTTCCATAAAGAACCGGCCTCCCCGTTGCATCTATGTTTTTTCTTCTTCTTCTTCTTTTAATATTTTGAACAACAAACGCAAATCTGAGCCTCCTGAGAAGCAGATCCAATGTGCTCTTGTAATAACAACTATATTTATGTCCTGATCAAAGTAGAGATTTGATTTTGATATGATATGTAAATACTGCCTCTGGATTTCCTAAGCACCAAAACCTAAAAGATATTAACAAAAGAAAAAAGCGATGGAGCTTCAAAATTCGAAGGGCTAAGATAAAAAACGGGTTTGCATTTGACGACAAGGAGTTGAGCAATAATGCTGTGGTCCTGAATGGCATTTCAACTTGAGGTGGCTAAATGGGTATCAATGTTCTGAACCATGAGGAATCAAAAGAGACTTTCAGGGCCATCATATCTAAGGCTTTACGCTTTTCTTTCAATTATTTAAAAGGCACTAACTATCTAGGTTTTTTTATATTCAATCTCTGTTTTTTTTTCCAAAAGAAAATAAACATCTAGCTCTTTTATTTCATTGTCTGTTCTCCAAAAGCAAGTCGCAAGTTAGAAACTCTAATGGTGAATTAACCTTAGAACTATATACTATGATAGAAGAGGGTGTGGCCTTTAGTGGTCTCTTTTATAATAAGATGAGTATTTTTTGTCAATTTATAATGATTATTTTGGTGATAATTATATTAAAAATAGTAGCATAAATAATGACAAGAATAACAATAATGATATCATTAATAGTATTCTCATTAATAAATTAAAAATCTAGTGTAAAGTAATTAAGAAAGGTTTTAAATAAAAAAAAATTATTGATTTAAGCTATGTTGGTTTTCCTTTTATTGTAAATTTACTTTATTTTGTCATAAAGGTAAATTTATTTAAGGGTTATATAGATATAATATATGTTGATAAAGGACTAAAATTGATATCTAGAATTATCAAGAAAAGAAAGTGAGTTGGAGAAACTTGATTAAATATTTTATTGATGAAGGCAATTATAATTTAAAATAAAAAATGAGTTCTTTCTAACATATAAAAATTAATGCAGATGATTTTGGTCATAAACATAATCTTATGAGAAGTAGTATAAATTTTGATTTAATTATTGGATTTGTTTAACATTTTATTAAAAGATTTTAGAGATCTTGTTTTTATGGGTTGTGATTTTGTATAAGGTTGTTAAGGCTCTCAAATTAGGTTAAGGAGTTTCTATTCGGGTTTTTTTTATGTTTTTCTATTTATTTTATAATTTTTTTTTAAAATTTATTTAAGAAGTTTTTTCCAGTGCATAAGTAGCCTAAAAGAGATTCAATAATAAGTTTTGATTAGAAAAAAAAAATGCTGCAATACAAATTTGAATTAGGGTTCTTGTGAATGAAGCCCTTTTGAATAGATTTTCTTTCCTTATACTTGTTTTTCTTATATTATTTTCATCTGTGTCACTTACTTTCTTTTGTCAACAATCTCATGCACCATGTATACCATTGAGGGTAGTTTCTCCACATTACCAAGTTTGATTTCTTCTTATCTACACATTGAGTTTATGTGGAAAAAGAAGCGAGAGAAAAGAGAAACGAAGAGTGGAGACACATCATTTGGTCATAATTGTTGTCTTACCACATTTGACAACAAAACATCCTTAAATGGCAAAAACTATAAGTTTCAAAGACAAGTTATCTCTATTCATGCTAATGTAGAAAGCCTTGAACAGATAACAACGCTCCACAGATTCCTATTCCTTTCTTTTATTATGATGGCAGGCAAAATCAAAACAGAGCAGTTTCGCAAAGAAATACACCATATATATGCACAATACCATTCTCTATGGTTTATAACCTTACGCATACAGTCCAAGAATTCCAAATACAAAAGAGTAAAGAAGGGTTTGAAAGGACAGAAGACATCATCGATTCCTTTTCTTCTTTACAATGACCACTTTGCTTTCCAATTGTTCTGTTCCCCGTTTATATAAAACATGCATATCTACCTTACTTCCATAGTGGTATAATCCTTTAATGGATCTCTATGATTGAGTATCCACACTCCCGTGATTTTTCTATCTTTTTTAGCGTTGGTGATGACAGGCCTGTGACACTCTAGAGATATGAATATTTTATGATGAGGTCCCTATGATTTTGTATATTTGAGCTTAATATCATCAGGATCTAGAGTATTAGGAGTGGAAGAATCAAACCTAAATGCCCATTCAACATACAAAGCTAGATGCGAAATGATTTAGTTACCTGTACCATGTATAAAGCTCCATTTTATGCCATAGTGCAACCTTTATGCAAAGGATTTGTGATTGATAGATAAGGACAAACAAAAGCAACATGTTATCTTAAAAACGAATACTTATATTTATAAAGGAGTTAATTCCAGTGGGACTTGGTGAATTTAAGATGTTGCGTTGCTTTCTGACGAGGAATGTACTTAGAAGCATGATGAATATCGCTTTGACAATTAAATAAACTACACCATAAAATATTCATTAGAAATGAAAGAAAGAGTGCTGTATTACACAAGCAATTGTGGGAGTTTGAGATCTTCATTGTTTAACTGGCCATGTTAGGTTACTCTGTTATTTGAGTAACCTTTTTTTTATATAAAAAAGATGTCTTATGCTCAATAACCATAAGAAATGGAATTCAAAAACCATATAAAAAAATGAGACTTGAATCTAGTACCTTTGGTATCCTAAAATATATCTTGACCAAATTATCAGCAATTTGTTAATGCAACCTTGATCTGCCACATAACGCACCACAACACAGCAAGGACAGGCTTATCTATAATCTATCAATCATTTTCACGGAAAGGAAGGGGCACCATGTAATGAGTTGCATTTAATGAGTTGTCAAAATCCAAGATGTTTATAAATAAAATTGATATATTAAATAATTAGTTAATTTAAATAATTTAATTTAATTTTTTTAAAAATATTTGATAATTTGATATGAAAAATTCAATAAATTCATAGCCGGTAATTAATAATACATAATAAGTTTAGATAACTAGTACTTATAAAATATTTCATTTGATGGATGTGGAGGTTTTTAAATATTTAAATTAGTAATTTTGTAAAGAAAAAAATATAATAATATTGTAAAATTATAAACTTTAAAAATATATATACTGAATATTAAAAATAAAAAGATTGTAAACTTTGAATTTGAAGAATTTATATTGTATTTATAATCTATTAGTTTTTTTTTGAGAGGAGTAGCTTAAATGAAATTTTCTAATTATAATATTTTAAATTATATTTTATTGAATTAGTATAAAATATTGAGATACCATATGGAATTCTGAAAAAAATTCCAAGAAAATATTGAATTCAAACAAAATATATAAATTTATTAAAAATGAAAAATAAATCTAATCACACTCGAACACATTTACCTCAAGCATAGTAGCTTAAATTCATGTAAATGATGAGGTCATGTCCATATGAGTGATGCAGCACGCGCAAGAGACTGGTGTCCGCCTACCAAAGTCCTAGGCTACCATGCCCATGCATCTTGGTAGCAGATGGGCTTGGTGTGGTACCCAAGCCCTTGGTAATGTTTTTTTAAGGTTTTTTAAGCGTTTTGGGAGTTTTTTCTTCTTCAAGTTATTAAATTTGATTTTATCACCTAGTTTTCTGCATTTCCAGTAAATGGAGACGGTAGCTGCAGCGCTCCGTGTGCATGGAGACTACACTCATTAGTGAGCATGAAGACCTCATCATGCTAAAGTTGTGAAAGACACTGGACTTATGTCCCCCTGTACAATAGTTATAAAATGTACCATGTTTGCAGGTTGTAAGGAACAAATTTCTGTTTTTACCATTTACACGAGGGAAGTTGCCCTTGCTAAGGAGGGGAGAAAATAAAGAAGAAAGGAAAAAAAGAAAGGAAGAACATAAAAGAACAAAGTATCGGCAAGATCAAGATCACATGACGGCAATTTGGTGGCTCAGTAATCCCATACATTCGAAACTGCAGCATCAATTATAATTCTCGGTTCTTTCCCGAACTGATATGCCAATATTCTCCTATCAATTCAAATCAAATATCTAATCAAGTTTGGAGTCATATCCCAATATGCTGATGCAGGGTTCATAGTTTTATAGGTTAGGCCAGACTCCCACAGAATGATTCCCCCCACATCCGTAATCACAAAATGAGAACGTAATTTGCTTGAAATCTTTGGAATTCCACGATCGCACACTTCTCAATTATGAGAGTGAGCATATAGTAATGTTTAATTTTTTTAACAAATACTGGATTCCGTTCTATTCTCATTTTCCTCTCTCCTTCCTGAAGTAACAGGGTAATCACAGGCTCCATTGTCAGATGTCAAGGGATTTACTGAACTCCACTGCTACATGGACATAACCATGACCGTAATGATGACAGGTGCTGAAATACCTTGGTTTAGGTACTTGTCACAGGCTCACATAACCAATGATCTCGTCTTCTTGTTTGACTGGTACTGGATCATCACATGTCACTTCACTCAAAGGTCATAAAGATTGTCTCCAGCAGATGCTTTCCCCAGATGCCTCTCCTTCCACACACGAGTTAGTTTTGGTATGTGTGTAGGGCCTTTCTAGTTTCTAGAAACTTCATGATCAAGTTGACCGCCTACTAAAACAGAGCCACATCACATGCATCTCCACCAAAATATTCTCATTCCGAGAACCCAATCAGCCTTCTTCCTTTTCTTTTCTTATTAACAATCATTGCCATATATGCAAATCTCATCATTCCTTGCTTCCCCTCCCCACCATTATACCATTACCACTACTATACCCCATCTTATCAATCACTATGAACTTTGCTTACGGAGATTGAAGAAGTGGCGTAAAAATTCCTTCATCAGTTTAAATTGAATAGGGGCAACAAAAGAGACTTTAAGGCATCACTTCATTCATCAAGCTTTGCAGCCATGAAAGCTTCGAGTTAGCTTAAGCAAGTGTTCAAACTCATTGACACTAATGGTGATGGAAAAATATCCTCGTTCGAGCTAAGTGGATTATCTCTTTGGGGCACAAGAAATGTGCCGCCAAGAAAGAAGCTGAGAAAATTATTAGATAGTTGGATTCAAATGGGGATAGATACATTGACTTGGATGATCTTTTGAATGTTATATCTGACTGTGGCAGCGAGAAAGATGATCTTATGGATGCTTTCTTATATTTGACATTGATAAGAATGGATTTGTATCAGCCAAGGAGCTGAACCAGGTACTTCGGGCCTAGGTTCCAAGCAATGTGATCTTGAGGAATGGAAATAGGCTTGTAGATTTACGGGAATTCAAATCAATGATGGCCAGGGGTGTTCAAAAAAATACACCAACCATCAAGGAATAGTCAAGCAATAAGAATTTAAAATTAAAAAATTTGTTTTTTTTTTATAACTTCATGTTTGAATTCTTGGTTACTCATATGATAAGCACTGAAGATTTACATGATTGTTAACTTTAGGGTCATGGGATTAATCGTGGTGCGTGAAAGCTAGTATAGACACCAACGTTAATCTTTAAAATGAAAAAAAATTGAGAAAAAATTAATTGAAAAAACTGAATCGATAAAAAAAATCAAATAAATCGATTAAAAAATAAAAAAAATCACTTTGTCCAGTTTGATTCTCGTTTAAAAAAGCTCAAATTAATTGAACTGGACTAAACCGAATCAGTTTAATTAAATCTAAATAACTTAAAAAAATATTAAAAAAACATCTCTAACCCTAAATCTTTTTAACCCTTTTTCTTTTTCTAACAGCCACCCCCTTTTCCCATCCGCCCTTCCTAGCCCTTATGGCTTATGAAGAAAGTCCAAGTTGTATGATAAGAATAAAACAAAGAAGATTATCTAGGAAGCTAGTGAATAATGGTATTAACCAGACAATTAAGTTCAAAGAGCAAAAACCAATACTAAATTCAAGTTGTAAACGCTTTTTAAGGGCCGATCATGAAAAGAAACTGGCCACCCTACCCTTCTTTCCCTCTCCTTTATGTCCTTCTTTCTCATTTTCTGTCATATGTTAACATTAAATCTTACTTTCAAGTTTTGAGTATTTGACATAATATCTTCACTACCCTGTACTTGGACTTGAAGTGTGGACTTTGTGAAGAAAATTGAAGGAGAAGCTTTAGGTCCATGGCTATTCAAGGAGGGAATAATTCTTTTTAACAGTTGAATATATCTCTTGCCCACATCTAACTTCATTATTTCTATAATCAAGGAATCTCATTCTAACACTTACAAATACCACCACAAATCTTTATTAGTTTCCAATTTTTTGATTTTTATGCTAAAAAACTAACTCAAACCGAACAAAACCAGTTCGGTTTAAACTGATTCTCAGTTCGATTCAGGTTGTATTAACACCAAATACTATTTTCTGGTTTGATTGATTTTTTGTGCTAAAACCGAACCGTAAACACCCCTAATGATGGAACAACATGACCAAGTTTAAAACATCAAATTTTAAAGAACAATGTGGTTTGTACTGTGCCATTATTCGGTCAAATTTTTTTAATATAAAAAAATATTTAGGGAATACCAATGATTAAAAAAAATAAGAAAATATGAGATTTAGATTATTAACTTGATTAGGTTTAATATGTTCAGTTAATTTAATAATATAATTAAAAAAGATAACAATGTTTTTTTGAAATAATGAACTATACAAAATAGCCTACCAATATTATACTTGGAAGGAAAATAAAATAAAAAATTAGAATATAAAATTGAAAATAAATTATAATTTTATAAATTATTTTAAATAAAAAATATTAATAAAAATAATATAGATCAAATTAAAAAAAATTAAAGTGCTAAAAAAATTTAAAGAGTTGCTTAAAAGATTTAGAGGGTCAGATGCTAAAATCAAGGAGGAGAGAAAGAGAAAAAATTATCAGCGCCAAACTAGATGTTAGCAATTCTTACATCGTCTAAAAAGGGAGAGAATGTCAAGACGATCACAATGTAGTTAAAGAATACGGTATTTATATGTTATCGCAAGATGCTTTATACACTGTTTAAAGCGGATGAGTCTTTTCACATGCTGGTATGTTTGTTACTTAAACAATCCAAATTTATTTTTTAATAATATTTTATATTTATCAAAATACTAAATTAACCATCAATCAACTTCATCACTAAAAAACCAAGATGAAAAATACAAAAAACCCATAAACATTTATTTTTTTTTTATTTTCAAGAATAATTTAGTTAATTTATGGCGTATAAAAAGTTTGAAAGTAAAAAAGGACCCTAAAGCCAATTATATTCATTTAAGGGTAATTTAACAATTCTAATTAATTTAATAATAATTAATGTAACTTAAAAAAAAACAATACTATCTCCAATACCACAATAACAAGAAATTAGTAAAAATATCATTATATAGGAGTAATTCACAAGGTTTTGAGTTTATATATACAGTGAAATATTAACAAAGATAAGGTTGCAGCATAATTTATAGTTTGAATCTTGAGGACAGAATTCAAGGGTCCATGGCTAGGAGATTATACATTTTGACACGGGACATTGATGTCTTCAAATTTTAATTGTGGTATTTTTTTGAAGTCAAAAGTATCTTCAGTAGTACCAGCTTATGGCCATGTAAGGGTGTTTGTTCTAATAACTAAATCAATTGGGTTTGTTTAGTATTATATTATATGTGGTTTAAAAAAATTATTTTATAATTTTTTTTAGTTAGGATTGATTTGGAAAAATATATATTTACTTAAAACTATAGTTAAAATTAAAGTTGAATAAAAATTAATTTAATATATCTGGTTAAAAATACTTTTCAAATTGAAGTTATAAAATAACTAAAAGATATATATATATATATATTAATATTGATGACTTTTAATTTAAATATTGTAAATTTAACTATCATTATTACATTATTAAATAAATAATATTTTATATTAATATTGATAACTTTTAATTTAAATATTGTAAATTTAACTATCATTATTACATTATTAAATAAATAATACTTTATATCAAATATTTTTTATTATTTTATTAAATTATTTTATTTTATCACGTATAAAATTCATCCTATAAGGATTATAGTTTTCATAGTATTTTGAGCGTGCAACAAAATATGATAAAATTACAATTAAATTCTGCAAATATTATATCGTCATGCGATGTCCTTTTAATTTATATAATGTTATTGAATAATATTAAATATTTATTTTTTAGATAAAACATAAGTTTAAAAAAATTACCAAACATTGCACAATAAACACCTAAGACACTGTTCATATAAGCAATATTCAAGTGAATTAATTCACCAGAGCATTATGCAGCTCTCTCATGAATTAGTGGTTTTAACAGGCCTTATATACACAATAAATTAAGTTTTAATATATTGTTTATACGGTTTGTTTTAAAAATTATCGCAGCCGTGTAAACAAACGGTCTAAAAATATAAAAATAATTATATTTTAAAATAAATTTAATTTAAATAATATTTTTTTATTTTTTTAAAATAATTTTTGATATTAATATATTAAAATGATTGAAAAATATTTAAAATATTAATTTTTTTATAAAACAGTTTTATAATATAAAAATATAAAATTAGATAAATATCGAAAAACTACCAAACAAGTCAGAGCAAAGAATCAAAGATTAAAAAGTTATGCATAGCGTCACATAATATTAGAAATGAGTAGAAAAGAAAACAAAGCAGAAAGCGAAAGATGTATAGAAAAATTCAAGGGTCTTGTTTTCAAGTCCCACTACGTTCCAAATCATCATTATTATTTTGAGTTTATTCCCGAATATGATTCTTTTTTTTTTTTTAAATTCCTGTTCTAATCAGTACTTTAATTAAAATGAATCTGATTAGTTTTTATGTTATCCTAAATTATTGTTTTCAGTTCACTTATATTTTTTTTTTATTTTTTAAAATTTATTTTTAACATTAACTCATCAAAATAATTTAAAAAAATTAAAAAAAATATCAAATTTTCTTTTAAAATTTTTTCAATGCATTAAAAATCACACCTTACCATAACAATAGCAAGTTGCACCCATGTTTCCATATCCAAAATGGTTAGGTCCAACAATTATATAGAATTCAAATATACTCCCATTAGTTTTACCTCTCCTCTAATAGTTTCCCTCTAGTCATTTCAAAACATTCATGGCTGAATGAGTGTTTCAAAATAACATATAATATATCATTAGAGGAGCAAATGTAACGAAGGGTCAATATTGATGGATATATCATTAGAGGAGAGCATGTGAAAATGTCCTAAACTGATTACCACAGGGCCCATTGGCACCATGTGTTAAATGGTCTGCGGTCTCCAAATTTGGTGATCTCGTTAAACAGACATGAGCTTTATTGGGTTTCAAAGAACATTGGGCTTCCTCACTAGATCCTGATGACAGTAAAATGCTCCGGGGTTCGAATCATCAATAACCATGTTAATATGTTTTTTTAACCAGTTTTTTTTTGTTGCTTTTATTTTTGGCTAAATATTTTAATTTTTTTTAAAAAATTTCATTCAGTTTTTTATTTTATCTTTTAATTTAATTTTTTTAATTTAATTTTTTAATATTGAATTGATGATAAATAAATTTTTATATTTTATTTATACAATAATTTACAAAATTTAATTTAAGTTTGTAACCTGATTATGAATTTAATAAATTAATTAGATATAATTTAATGTATTATTTTTTATTTAATTATTTTTTAATCTTCCTAAATGATAAAGTTAAATCTTAATAACTTTCTCTTAATTTAATTTAAAATATAATTAAAAGGTTGATTTTAAAAATTTTCAAGTTTAAACAGTGGAATTTAATAAAAATTCTAAAAATCTTTCTATGGTTTATATATTACTTTTTTAACGTTCCAAAAAAATAAGTTCAATGCACCGCAGAAATACAGAAAATAAACTAGTCACGTCTATACGGTAGGGACCAGAACTAGACAAAAAGACAAACTAGTGGAAGCTGTTCTTCATCGGAAAAGCTAGCTTGTTTTTGTGCACGGATCCTGCTTTAGCGTCGTTTTGACAATTTTTCTCGCATAATAATTACATTTTGGACTAACCCCCTCTTTATCCATGATATTTAAAGTATATTCATTTAAGTCATTTTAAAAGAATAAGATTAGAGCCTTTTGTTTCGCTATTTTCATTTTTTCAATTACAAGTTTTTTCCTAGAAAAATACTGCACATAAATATTTGATTAGAATAAAATATATGTTTTTTTTTATTTTTTAATATCTAATTCTTGTATTATTTCATCGGATTAATTATTTTAATTTTTTTTTAATCCAGTCACTTAATAATTATGGAAACATTAGTTTTTGTTTCATCGTTGATTATTATTTCAAAATCATTGTGTATTTTGTTTTTTTTTAAATCATATTTTTAATAAATAAATAAAGGTAAAAGCACAATCGCGTGCGCGCATCGGAAGCTTGGAAATCATTAGGGCATCAGCATACCATGCTAACTATATCAGTTTACATAATTCCTTCTATCATAGTTACAACCCAAGTTCTAACAATACTTTCCAAAGCTTAAATTGTTCTTTTTTAACATATCATATAAATTAAAGGAGCAGCTTATTGTAAATAATTAAATGTTGTCTGCAGTTTAAGCGGGCGGGTTTACAACTAATTAATTTTTGCCAAAGAAGACTCATGGCACAGACATTCTTTAACAAACCAGCTAATAATTAACTGGTGACCATTAATTTAACTCCAAAAGGTTAATTTTCTCGTTCCATAGGAAATAGAACACTAAATTATTAAATCACATAGGTTTAAATTTTATATGCATTTGTACAACGTGGATATTAATTATTTATGTGTTTATCTGTTCAGATATATCAACGTACTCCACAAAGACTGGAGATGGTCTTGATCATGTCCAAATAATAACATGCATAATCCTAACTTATATGTGACAGTCGAAAAGAATTATTCTTGCTTCATGCACAAACAACAAAGCGAAAAATATAGCATTATCCAGTAATCTGTATTGCATTTTATATAGATTACTTTTTAATCTTTGTTTTTCATGTTGATTGCTCTCTGGTTAAAATATAGTTTGGTCTTTGGATATCATTATCTTTTCAGCTTGTCGATGGATTAATTTGTTAATATATTCTCTAAACATTTAAACAAGAGCACTTTAAGCTGTGACAAGGGATAAACTAGCTAGCAGTAACCATTTTTAAAAACTCAAGACGCTAACTAATACATGGATCCTCAAAGTCATCATTTTGGTCTCTATATTTTGTGCTGCCGTACGGTCTTGCATAGATTTCTTTCTACCTGCTGGATACAAATTAAGCTAGTCAAGTACCATAAGCGAAACATGCTTTAGTATAAAATAGTTTGATTTTCTGCAATGAAATTAAAAATAGTAAAGCTCAATTTCCAAGTTGCTTGTATATAAACCATGCAATAATATTTATAATCCACACCAAACGCTGTCCACTTTACATATACTTATGTAGACAAATGCCCCTTCTAACCACTTTTCTCTTCTTCTTTCCGCTGTTGTAAAACAAGTCTGATCGCTTTTGGCCAGCTGTCTTATCTTTCTTTTTTTGATAAGCATAGATCTCATTTACAGACTATAAAACGCCACACAAATGGCGAGAGAAGGAGCCGGAGTTACAAAGCAGCATATAATAAATCGGAAGGTGCCTTGGATTCCACTTTGGGCCAACAATCTTGTGTAGCAATCGAACAATGTGACCAGATACTTGCCATTAACTTTATTTATTTCACCTTTTTACCTGAAATTAATATTCCTTGTAGCAATGCATGTAAATCTGATACAGATTATTATGCTGCATACTAAAAATGTTTCCACGAGGCAAAAGTACAGGGCATCAATGAGGAATATGACCGGAAGACTAATTCCAGTTAGCCCTGATTAAAGACAGGATGCAGAAGGCTCCCTTTTCTATTCGAAGACAGGCTATACGAGCCTTTATTGATCAATTAGTTCGCATCAATATTTTCTCTTTACAAAACTGCGTTTTCTTGAACATTTTTAAGTAGGGAGGGTTCCGCACGTTTGTTAGTGATTTGTTGAAGGCCATATGTCCGCCTTGAATTCGAAGTTTTTCCACAAGCTTGAAATAATCCTTGCCGCCGTACAAAAACTTGTAATAAAGATATTAATTTATCAAGATTAAAAAGGAAATAATA
Organism: Populus ilicifolia; assembly: GCA_015708895.1. Lineage (NCBI taxonomy): Eukaryota > Viridiplantae > Streptophyta > Magnoliopsida > Malpighiales > Salicaceae > Populus > Populus ilicifolia. The sequence continues at coordinate 892,251 of SRLM01001195.1, read as the reverse complement.
CTAATAATAATAATAATGTAAAGCTACATATCACATGATAAAGTGATTTAATTATATATATATATATATATATATCTGTGCGAGAACAAATTAAAACAATATTAATCCAATCCAAATAACTAAGTTCTAATGCCTTGTATAACTAATGATGAAGTAATCCGACCTAGGACTCTTGAATTCCATTGAATTCCAAAATTGCCGCATGCATATAGGTGGAATTGGGAATTCCACATATAGCCAAGAAATTAGTATGAAATTGGAGCACGGCTGAAATTGTTGAGTCAAAGTTGAGCGAAGAACCAAGAAAAATTGGCGTGAAATGAAGCTTTAAACACTTTAAATTAACGCTGTCAAACTAACTAAGTTAACCTTGGATCAAGCAGGATGGGGTAGTTACCAACAAGATTCCACATCAATCGATATATAGCCATCGATCACGTGGGTCGTGCCGCAGTTTGTCGTTTGCTTAGTGTCTAATACAAATCTTAATTAATAGTTTGTGAGATATAATTAAGAAATCCACATGTGAAAGGCACCAATAATGGTCCTCCCTGGATAGTAATTAATAAATGCGAGCAACAGCCCTTGACTACATGGAAGGGAGGACTTGGTGGAAAGCAGAAACGTGCAACTCTGTTCCGGATTCGAGGCAGCGGCCGCTTTTCACATGGGCTGAATTAATGTTCGTCGAAATGGACTTGGTGAGGATAAGTTTTTACTTTTTTAGAAAAAAAATGAGAGTAAAATATGATAAAGTAACTAGAGTTGAATTAGGCTGTGATAGTTTCTAAGGTTTCATCATCATCTTCAACAACTTCGTTCTCAAGGCAAGAGCCTGCCTTGAATTTCAAGACCCCAGCTAACTATGTCAATGAAGCTCATGAACTATCTTAGAGTTTTCATTTTCGGTGGATGGACTTGCATGGCTAATTCTACGGTTTGAATTACAGTTGACAATCAAATTTCAAATCTATCTCGGTGGCTGTGTTGCTAAAATACAAAGTATGGGAAGATTAAATCCTGAAGGTTAATTTAACTGATTTAATTTTGAGTATATTTTTAATAATTATATATTTAAGTTTTTTCATACACTAAAAATTTATATAATTATTAATTTTAAAATATATAAAATTAGATGAGGTACATATAAATTGATCTGGATATATATATTATTAATAATAATAAAAAGCATCGGTAGATTAACATAATATTTAGCTAACATTAAAATTCTTAGTTTTTAAATTTAAATCTATGTAAAATATTAAAAAAAAATATCAATTCAGATTAATCAATATTACCTGTATTTACTTGCTATTGAGGACGGCATTGGATATTTGATCGAATATTGTATTAGCCTAGCTATGTTGCAGTTAATTAGTTTGTGTAGCTGTGTAGTATCAACTGAAAACGAACAGGCGTAAACTGTTGTTGGTAGGCCTAGGGCAAATCCGAATATAGTTGATGGCTCGCGTACGTTATTGTGCAAGTCTGGTTTAATATTACTATATATTATTGGGTTTGTTTAGCTAATTAGGTTATATGAGTAAGTACTATATATTTTAAAAATCTTAAATTATCCCAACCAATTTGATAACAATTTTTTTGAAAATCTTGGAGAATAGTTGTGCATTTTTAATAAAATAATTCCTTCTAGTTAAAAAATATTTATTTATTTTTAATTCAAGATTTATATCTAGTAGTATGCCTTTTTTTGGTGTGTGTGAATATGATTTTTGTATCTCAATATGTTTTTCGGCTCTCTAAATCTCAAATTCCTAACACCATTCTCAACCTCTAATTCAAAAGCTTAGATTATTGGGTTATGAGATTAATGTTATACACAAGCCATTGACTTAAATCTCTCTTCTTTTTTTCTTTTCTAAAACTTTATGTAATATTTTTCATATTTTACATGCTCATTTTTCTTAACAAATATGTCTTGATTCTTGAAGACACATCTAAGTGCTCTTATCCACGGATAGTTGAGGCTTGAGTGTCCTAACAATCTTATTAACTCAAATTAATCGATGTTTCATGATGAATTAATAAGATTATTTGAGGCTTGAGTGTCCTTAATTTTGAAGAGATCCGTGGATAGTGTGTTATCAAGAATAATTGAGGAGCTAGCTACCATTGATTGGTAATTTGTTTGTTTCTCTTCTTCTTTGAAGATTTTAGCGTAAACAACTTATTTATATATAAATAAGCTAATTAATAATTAATACGCATCATGAAACATAAGTGACCCAGTGGGTGTTCCGTTGACCCAACCAGATTGAGTAGGTTCCAGTATATAATTTTTTGTTTTTACATAATTTGTTTGTTTCCCAAGAAAAATAAAGCCGGAAGATCCAGCAAAAGAGACAAAAGAAGTAGCGTGTTGCTAGATGCGCATTTATTTTCAAACGGGGGCCCTTTTCCTGGATTCATTATATCATTTTTTAAGAGCACATTGACAGAGGTAACAGGCAACGACTACGGGAGATCGTTATTACATACTAGAATTACTTAAATCCCATGGGTTAAAGATGAAATCAAAACATTCGCTTTTGCTTGATGTCTCTCTGCTAATAATCTCAAGAAATCATTTAGAACGCAGAAAAGAAAATAGAGTCTAAGCATGTTGAGAGCCTAATTTCTTTCGAAATTAGGTAACTGAACTTCAGAAATTGGTATTATATATACATGTCACTACTTCATCTTCTTCCACCATATGTGCCCCACATGCCCTCATGCGTTGTGCTGTCCATATGCGTGACTGTGGGACAGCACCTCATTATCCATGCCCTAATTTTAGTCTCAAAGTCAATGTGTAGATTGTATTGATTATGTGTCTCTTCTCATCTCAGCCTAACATGATTGTTATGGAAATCAGTACGGTCGAAGGTGAGCATCATGAGAAAATTAATGTATGTCGTCTCATATGAGAGGCAAAAAGATGAGGAATTGACCAACAATAAAAGTTTCTACAATTGAACCTAATTTATTTATAGTTTTATTTCTGAAATCAATAAGCTATAATAAATTCTACATCTCTATAAATCAATTGGTCCGTTTTTCTTAACATAGTGATAAAATCGGAATCCTAATTTAAAAAGAAACTCCATGCATCTTTTTATTTTTTTAAAAAAAACATTGGACTTTAATTTGAATTATTTTTTAAATATGTTAGGAAATTGTATGAGATTACAGTAGGGTTTTTATAGAACACCTAGCTTGTTTATATCAGAAAAAAAGGAGGAGGAAGAAGCTAGCTTGTTGTTTGATTGATAATTAGACAAAAAATTTAAACAGAAACTAATAACCAGTAAGGTTGCATTTCCTTAGTTTTTGTTAATAATAAAAACATATATAGAAAAAACATAAACATATTTAATTTAAGAAACATAAATAGAAATATAAAATAAATGTGTTTCTAGACTAATTTTGAAGTAAAGTTAATACTATACTTGTCTCAAATCCTTGTTATTTCTATTTTTTTTAATATTTCAAAACAATAACTAAATACTACCAAAATTAGTTTAAAAATTCTAATTTTATTTTAGTGGAGTTTATAGATTTTTCAGGGATCTAATAATTGTTTTCCACAGTAATAAATAATTTTCTTCATCCTTTAATCTTTCATACTCCCCATTTGAGTTTAAGATAATTAACACCGAATTAATACTCACATTGTACTTATGCTTAGAACTTGAACTGTTCATCATGGATTCTGAAATGACAAGCAAATTTGGAAAACAAACATTCAAAGGGTAAAGAATTCGAGAATATCTTCTCACGGACTTGGAATTATTTTGAAATTATTGGATAAAAATGATGAAGTTTGGGCAAATCATTATCATAATCGGAGAATAAGATTGTCAAAATATAGGATATAGATTTGGCAAATTATTAAGAGTCAAATCCAAATAACATTTATTAAAAAAATATTAGGGAGAGAGACAGGTGAGGTATGACAATAAAACAAATATCTGCTAAGGGTATAAGAGTGTCATTAACAGTTATAACAGAAATGAAGAATAAAGGAGACATGGAGAAAAAATATGAGGAATCTGGAGATATATAATGGGTAGCACTAGAATTCAAGACCTATTCAGAGTGTGACATATATGAGAAACTATGAGACAACTGATCTATAAAAAAAGAAATGGACATTGCTTGTGACAATAAAGAGAGAAACTTCTGAAATTGCTTAGCCAAAGTATTAGGATTAATAATAGAGCTTGAGGAAGCTATCACTGCAGTATTGTGGTGTGGTGATTTATAACCTTGAGGTGGTCTATGAGCATTAGATTATGATTGACTGCCATATTTCCAAGCTTGATTTTATTGTCTCAACTTAGGACACTAAGTCTTTCAATGACCTTTCTGCTTACAAAAACTGCACTTATTGAAGCCAACCCTTATGTAAGGCTTGTTCTGATGATAAGAGAATCGCTTAAAATGTACTACTAATATATAAGGATTTGAAGCAAAAAGAATTTTCTTTTCAGAATAAGATTGAAGATGTATTTTTTTAGCCAATAACTCATTGACAACAGAGTCAATAGAAGGCAATAGAGAACAATGCAGAATTGAACCTCTAAGCTGCGAAATGCTGTTAAAAATTATACTAATCATTGTTACTCTCTATGTTCAATATAAACACTACATGTTTTTAATTATGTCAATTCTGTAAGAGTCAATCAATCCCAAAGATTTGTCATGGTAGAATATCATTCTTTAATTGACATTGTTTTGTAAAAATTAATTACGTGAATATCTGTTGTAGATGATCTCAAACCTCTTTTGTTGTCTTATATTTCACCAATTGTGTACCTATAAAATGCTCAACAGAATTATTGATCCAAGTAATGATTTTTGCATTGTTTGCTCTCCACACATCTATTAAAGCAGTATCTCATTCTTCAGTATTCCTAGGTATCACATAAGTTCCACTAACGTATCCCCACATCTTTTTACCTTTAAAAAAATTTCTCATTATATAGCTCTAATAAGAATAGTTCTTCCCATCCAACCTCACACTCACAGACTGAAATGAATCATCTCTTTCAGTAGTCATAATCAATAATTATAGAGGATCAGAATGTAAAAGCAGTGAAAAAAAATTATTAAACTGCAAAAACTAAACAGAGATTACATAACTAAACAAATATCTTTTTAAAATTATATGATTACTCTAAAACACAAAATAAATTTACAGAAACTAAATGCAAATACCAAATTGTAGAAGCTGAAGGGAAAACAAAATACCAAAATAATTACGGAAATTGATGAAATACCAAATTTTGCATAAGCGAAAGACAAAATCTCACTCCAAAATCTTACTACAGAGTTGGATCCACAAAGCTGTGTTCGGGATTAAGTTTTGTTTCATAAAATCAGCTCTGATAACATGTTAAAATAATTAAGATCAAACACAAAAAGGAGACTAGAATTCTGAATAATATGTATATTATAAGTGCTTAACTTTAACCTAAATATAGATAAAGTATATATATGTTAAACTGAAAGTATTATTCTACCCTTACTAAATAAGACTGCATAAATATTATTAAACAGATATATCCTTGATGGATGATTAGATAGGTAATTTTCTCTAAAACAAAAAATTAACCAATTAGTGTGATTTAAATTATTGTAATCAAATTGTAATTATAAGCAATTAATGTGTAGTGTTAATTTGAACTTTGTTTTCTATTTACATATGAACAAAGTCACCTAAAAAAGAATTAAAATACACTTTCAATGTTTAATATGCATTTTATATTACAAGAAAACATTTATAATAAATCTATATATGTCAAGAAATTGTGATTCAAAACATTTAGTTGAAAAAAATTTCTTATATTTTCTCTTTTTTTAACTTGCATATATATCAATATGGACATGGGGTGTGTTTTATTTTATTTTAATTGAAAAATTGTCAAAATTTTATTAGTTAAAAATTAAATATATTAACATATAAACAAATATTCATATATAATAAACATAATAATACTTTGTATTGCATCCATTTTAAAAATATTACCTAGGGTAAAGAATGAGGATAAGAAATTTTACATTTTTTTTATGCATTCAAGGAAGATATTATAGTAGATGAAGGAACATAAATTGAGTAGCTTACACAAATGAAACTAGTGAATTGTCAGCATTAAAAAGAATAACTTGAAACTCAACTCAAGGTAATTTAGTTTTTTAATATTTTCATGTGTAGTTTTTTTTTCTATAATTTTGAAAGATCATCTTAATTTAAGACTTTTAAAAAAATTATAGATTATATTTAGTAATGATTTTATATTAACTCTGACGTGTTTGTATGAATAAAATTTTTTTAGACTTAAAACTCGTACAAGCCAACTATTATTTTATATTAAAATTTTTAATTTAATTATAAAAATACATTTAAAATTATAATAAAAACAACTTAAATTTCAATCACTTATGATAATTATATTAATGACTGGCCCTTTATTTGATAGACTAAAAGAAGTAAAATTCTTACTTAAAAATCACTGAATCTATAACCTTATAATATATATATATATATATTGAGTAAAATTAAATTAAAACAACACCACTGAAAAAATGGTAATTAAAGGAACAAAAACTTACAATATAAATATTTAAAAGAAGGAGCAAACAAATAAAAACCAAACAAATTAGTCTAGTATAACATACAGTCTGGACTTCTAACTAGATCAAAACCTGTGTAACTGAAGTTTCTAACTGAGAATTTCAACCAAAAGGCCAAACAATGAAAAATAAGATCTAAAATCACATATCAATAATAAACCTTGGACTCGAAGATAATTCGATTATGAACTAATAATATAGATCAATAAAAGCCTTTACAAAGAAGAATAATAGCCTGACATTAAAAATTGCTTCTGACCTACCTATACTATTTTTAAAAATTATGTTCAGGGTTTCTAGATTGATAACTTAAACATCTTAACCAATGTATGAATCTGCTCTAAAAATTTCATATAATAGTATATTAATTAAATATATGATTAATAATCTCAATCTCCTCAAAACAAAAAAGATAAAAAGCATCTTCATAATTAATAATCCCCTTCTCAGCTAAAAGACTAAGAATACTGAGATTACCTTACCATATGAACACATCAATTTTAGGAGGTACAAAACCTTTCTAAAAGAAAACAGGAAAAGAAGAAACTCTTAAAACAAATAGGTTATAAAGAAATTTGCAACCTAAATGAACTGAATAAATGTTAGAATTATCATTTTTTCATACCTTCCTATCTTCACCTCTAAATAAAGCTAAACCATGTTCCACCTCTATAATTAAACTTTATCACTTACAAAGCTTGTAGGACCTGAGATTCCTTCTTTAAGTCAAGTTGACTGAATTATTAGTTGGGCTATAAATATCTACAAGGTTGACGGATAGCTGTAAAGAAAGATTAAATAGTCTAGGAAATAAATCACGAAGAAGAGTTGGAGTACCTAGCCAGGAATTAGTTCAAAATCGAATGTCAGTACTATTACCCACCTTGAACCCAATATGGACTTACGTGGAGTGGAAATGCTTTTGTTTATGAAGAAAACCAAAACAATGCTATATCAGGTTAGAGAAAGAGAACCAAAAAACACAAAAAGCTCATTAACAAAATTTGGATGATACTTTCAAATGTTAAATTCTTCTTTCCACTCCATTGTCTAGATTCCAAAGACATTTAAAGAGCAAAGCCAAATTCTTATGATATAAAAACCCCAAATTGAGACCACCAAGAGATTTTGACTTGATGACCTTATCCCAAGCTACCTTACAAATTTCATGAGAATTTAAACTACCACTCTATACAAAAAAAAGATTAATAAAAGATATAACATTAATAATACCCTTCAACATATGATAAAGTTGCATATAACATAAAGCAAAGAACTTAAAATTGATTTAATCAAACATATCCTCCTAGCCATGCTTAACATCTTCCCTTTCCAAGTACTTAACTTAGCTTTAATAGTGGACAACTTTGATTTCCAACTAGAAAGCCTGCTTAGATTAGCACTTAAAAAAAACCTAAGGTATCTAACTCAAAAAAAATCTTACAATAGAAAATCACATTAGCCAAACCTCAAATGTAATCCTTATCCAAGTTAGTTTCTATAAGAGAAATTTTATACAAATTAACTTTAAAACTGAAAATGATCTCGAATTAGAGAAGAATCCTCTTAACATACAATAAAAAAGAGCAATCATCTAGCAAGAATATCAGTGTCATATGCATATTTCAAATTGGTTATATAATATCATGGATTAGTCTGAAAAACCTTGAAATAACATGAATCTGAAGCCCCGTAGAATAAAACAGTCAAACCTTCTACTATAATGTTAAAAAGAAATGGGAAAAGAGGGTCCCCTGGCCTTAGCCCTTTCTTTAGACTGAGTTTCTGCTTAGAGAGCTGTTGATCAAGATTATCATTTTATAAGTGGACAAGCATTCAAAAATCAATTTTCTTCAAAGAGAACCAAATCTCATATAACCTATAGGGACATCAATATGCTCTTAGAAAATTAAGTTGAAGGCTTTGTAAAAATCCATCTTCAATAAGAACCCAAGACCTCCCTTACTACGAATGTCATCGACAAACTCATTAGTTATCATGAATCCATCTAAAATCCGATGCCCAATAAAGAAAATTGACTGGTTGACATTGATCACAAAAGATGTATTGTATTAATTGTCATATATATACGACGTCACAATGATTGTTCACCCTAAAAAATATATGTAATAGATATATGTATAGTCTATTTGGAAAATATAGAGAGACAAAGAGTTGTCTGTAATCAGTCAAATATAGACTGGGAGTCGCCATCTAATATACTGGTTACTAGGAACTCTGACCAGTCTCAGAAATTGAGTACAAAGATTGGTTTTGTAAAGAAAAGGTATTAATATCTCAATTATATCCTACTCAAGGTAAGTTGCATTGTTGTGTTAGATCAAATATAAGATCTGGTTGTGCGTCTAAATTTTATCGGTTTATCTACGATCAAATATAAGAGATTCTTATCTTATCAAGTAAAACTTTAATTTTTCTATATCATTAATAAAAAAAATATATTTTTAATATTGGAAAAATATTTTATGTATAAATTCATAATCCTGATACTAAAATAAAAGAAAATAAATTTTTTATTTTTTTATAATTTTAACCAATGTTCTATTAAGATTAATAAACTGATTATTAAAACCAAAATACATGTTAAACGATTTTTGTTTGTGTATAAAAAAACACAATATGATTTTTTTTTAATCTTTGAGACATTTGTATTTTTAGAAGTTTTTTATAAAAATCGGATATTTTAATATCAGATTTGTATTTTTATGACATAAAATATGGATTGATATTAAACAAAAAAGACATAAATCAAAAGATGAAAAATCACAAATATTAAAATAAACATAAATTTTCTTTTATTTTTTTTAAATGGGTCGGACCCGACCCATTTCAGTGGGCTAGGCAGGGCCAGACCCGACCCAAAATCAAATAGGTTGGTTGTTGTGTTTAAGCACAATAATCAACCCTCTATCATTTACTACAAAACATGAATTATTGAAGTTCTGTATGCAAACGCAGACAACGACTGAGCAATGGAGAAAGAGACAGGGCAACCAGAGGTTACCCGAGGGTGATAAATCCTAAGCATGGCCATTAGCGAAGGAGGTGTTGTGGTCACAGTGGTGGTGCTCGTGGCCAATGGTGCTTCTCCTTTTTCTTTCTCTTTTTTTTTTCATTTTCTCTATTTTGTCTTTGTTGTCCCTTCTCTTATGTTTTTTATTCTCTCCTTTCTCTCTTCTTTTTGGTTTTTGTGTGTTCTCCCTTCTTCTCTTAGTGCTCCCTTATTTTTTATAGGTAAAAAAAGGAGCAATTAGACAGGGTGGCACTGTGCTGCCGCCTCTTCACCGCCCCTCCAAGACGTGGAAAGGTGTGGGCAGGTCAAAATCTTTTACAGAGGAGTAGGCATTTTTTTAAAGAGTGAGATGACGATGACAAAGGAAGAAAAAAATCTTCTTCTTCCCCTGCCTCGCGCATCCAAGGAAAGAAGAAAGGTTACAATGTTGTTCAAAAAAGCACTATTTTTGTTTTTTTGTGAACAATGCATAAAATGATATTATTTTGGATAAAACATGTTGTTTTATTTAAAAAAAAAAGGTGGCAAAAACATGTCAGAGTTCACATTAATCCTTAATTTGTAATTTGTGCAATCGAGTTTTTAATTGCAATTTTGATTAAAAAATAATGCAATTACATCCCTGTCAAAAATCTAACATCTACCCTGAAGTTGGCTGTCCTTTTCACTTTAGTCCTTGGTATTGAATTTATGCAATTTGACCACTAATTGAGCAATAAAATTTTAATTTTTTTAATTTAGCTCTTGATTTGATTCAAGTACAGCCCCTTTATTTACATGTCTTTTCTAGTTTGGTTCTTGGTTTTAGATTTCTTCAATTATGTTTCTAATTGGTCATCAAACTTTACTATTTATGCAATTAAATCTCTGATTTGACTAATTTAACTCTTAAAAATTATAATTTAACCCCAGAATTTTAATTTTTTCCAATTAAAGCCCAAATTAACTCTAAAATCAATTTTTCTTGCAATCAACCCCTCTTCAGATTCAATTAAACCTTCAATAATATTTAATTGAGTTCATAAATGTCTGATTTTAGACTTTTCTTCCTCAAATTAAATTTTTTTTGTCAACAAGGATTTCATTAGTTAATAAAATACTATAAAATTTTAATTTTTGTAATTTTGAACCTCCTCAACTAATTTTTAACCATTTTTAGAGCGCTTTGGCATCCTCTTCTCACTGTCATATTTTTTTTATAATAGTTTTCTGAAAAGAGAAAAAAATATGAATAGGGAAATAACCCAAAAAAGGATTATGAAATTAATTAAGATTTATAGTTCAAAAAAAATAATTAATCTTGCCACTAGAAAGAATTCTTCAAATAATTACCGCCATCAAAAAAAATATTATCAGTAATTAAGGAAACACAATGTTGGACTTGTGCACAAAAATGAATTAACGGATAATCATTTGTGTCCACTTAAGAATATATGCATACGTTAATTAAAGAGCGGTTAGGTTGGTTCTTCGTAACAATGGTCATATATATTTCTAGATAGTAGTTCAAAGAAAGGGACAAAGGAATGATTCTAGAGCTCTCCTCTCAGCCGGAGGAAACAAATAGATTTGATATTAAATCACTTGAAATTTACTCAAAATTTGAAAGCGAAATTAAGCATCTTAGAATCGTTAATGACCAAATTGTCAGGAGAGAGAAGACAACAAGCCAAAAAAGGATGCAGGGTGTGATTAGAAGAGGTGTTGTTTGACCGCATAATCCAGAGTGTCAAGGAAGAGTAAAGACGCGTGAGTGCCGCTGACAAAAACTGCACGACCGCCGGAGATATGGCTGCCGCTCTCATGCTTCTTCTGCGTTAACTCATGAATGAATCAATCAAACAAACAAATGCACTGCTGCTGCTACCATTACCTAAACCTACACCTTCCTGTCTGCTAGCTTGCCAAACTCGCACTCGCATGACCTGCTCTACGCAAACCCATAAACCTGTACAACCTCCATGTTTATCTTTTAAAAGATGCTCTTTGTCGGCATCTCTCTTTCTCCAACTTATGTGTTTGTATTCTAATCAGCTGACTCTTGATTCGTGAGTTATGTTTGTATATTGATATAAAATTATTTTTTTAAACATAGTTTGGAAAAAAGTAATTTAAATATATGTGGAAAAAATACCACCATTAATTATGAAGCAAGATAAAAACACAAAACGACTGCATAACTAGAATGTTTCAAGCTGAACGTTGCCCATTAGCCTTCATTGTTGAATATATAAAAAGGAAACGAATTCATGATTTCATCTCTAGACAATTTAAGAAAAGACGGACGTTTGTTCATAAAAAGACAAATTAAGAGAAATAAAAGTTAATTGAAATCTGTAAAAAGTGAAGAAAACATATCAAACATACATACCTCGAAATAACTCGATAGATGGATCCAAAGATTGGAAAACTCTGTGACTCGAATGATAAAATGGCTCGGGAAAGAGCCAAGATGGCGGATCTTAATTTGACTATGTTGTAAGGTTTTGAATCAGTTTTTCATTGATATCTTACGTGCGTCCCTAACACTCTTGTTATTTATGTCTTGAAGTTAAGGTCCCTGTTTCACTTTACATTTGACCTTCTTGCAGGATTTATGTTTTTCTATCCAGTCCATAAACTGTATTGGACTACCTATTTTAGGTCAATATATCCTTTCTCATACGAGTGCCTTTATATATAAATGGAATGGTGTTGTCTAATCTATATACGCACTAAATATAGCTACCCTGCCCAACGGTTCTTAATTTTAAAAATAATATAAAATTATTCTTAAACTTTTATCCTTGGAGCAATACCGTTATTAGACACAATTGACTAGTTCAAATAATTGAGAAGATAAATGAAATTAACGTCACCCACCACATCGGCATCGGTGTTTAAGGAGATATTAGGTTTTCCATCAACTACATATTCAAAGTTGGAAATAAATTTCATAATTAGACAGAGAAAGAATAACAATGAATTTGAAACCAAAATAATTAAAGAAGAGGATTATGAAGGAAATTGAAGTTCTAGAGGTGGGCATTAATTGCATGCCTGCAATGAAATAACCTTAAAATACAATAGCTAAAGAAATTAATCCCAAAGCCTACGATCGATTAAGGAGTGCTTCTCACAAAGATTCTTTGTTTTCTTCAAGATAAATTGGAGTGTGTTTTTCAAATAATTAACGAAATTGATACATGTATATAAGATTTCTCTTACAAGATTTCAACAGGAGCTTATGTATATATATATATATATATAGCTCTTAATTTGATATTCCTTTACAATTTATTTGGCAAAGCACTCTCTCTATATATATTTATATACAGTAGAATATTGTATGCATGTTATGCGAAAATCCTGCTAAATGCTTTGCACATATGATATTTTTTTTGCTTTGACATTAATTAGAAGCTGTACAAAAAATAATATTAGTAGTTAATGGTGGAAGATAAACCTCGTAAAATTATATATTTGCCCACAAGAGAAGAAGTGTTAAAGTTGGAGGTGAAGATTCCGATGGAATAGACCCTCAAGACAGGGGGAGGGGACACGTGTCATGCTTGCAGTAATGAGCATGAGGAAAGGGATGGGTGGGATCATTTGCAGGACATCGCCATGGTGCGTGTCATCTTCCTCTCTCTGTTTCTCAAGTTATGATTTATAAACATGATCATACTCCAATTTAATTGCGCCACCTATCATTTCGGTCAAATAATTAATTACCATGAAACTCACTCCCGTTGATTTCCATCCTCAGCTATACCTAATAATACCATTAAGCCACCAACCAAAAATGTGTTGTGATAACTTCAAGGATAGTTTAATTGGTTATATAGTGAGTTTGTTTTTTAATGATTATAAATTTGAGTTTTTAAATCCTAAAAATTTATATGATTATTAATTTTTAGAGTATGTAAAATCAGCTGAGATACTCCACAAATTAGTCCAAATATTTATGGTAATAAAAAAAAATTATGCTAACATTAAAGAGCAATATTTATCTTATGATGTTTTTAGGACCGGGGTAGTCGTTATAATTAGGTCAAGCAACTCAAACCATTTATGTCTTTGAAAAATGGAGTCCATGGTAATCAAGCTAACTAGGCAGCCAACCTGGACAGAGAACAAGAAGAGAGGTAGAAAGGTGGCTAGATGGAGTTAAAATGTTGAAGATTGGAGAGGAGAGGAGATAAGGACCAAGGCCAACGTTGAGCTAAGAATAGTTATATTATAATATTAACAAGTTGATGTTGTAAACATAAACCCGCGAAGAGAGAGAGAGGGCGAGAGAGAACGTGGAGTGCTGGAGGGGACAAGGGAGAGAAAGGTGGGGACCCATCCACCTCCCATACGCACGCATTCTTAACAAAACCAAACCCATCAATCTGTGATCTAATTCCTCAATCTAACCCTAACCCAAATCCAAAAGTACAAACAAGAGACCTTCTCTCTCTAGCGACAGAAAATACTACTCTCATCCCTCCTGAACCTCTTACCAACACAACCTTTAGCGATAACACCTCTGCACAACACACTACATGTCTTAGTTGAAAGATCAAAAGATGGTGAATTCAGCTCAGATCAATTTGGTGGGTTACACCAAAGATCCACTCATCTTTCTCCTTTCTGCTCTCCTTTCTGCTCCAGCTGCTAGCTGGTGAGTGCTAGCTAAGTAATAGCATCTAGTTCTTCTTAGTTACTTCATTAAACTATCAAAAAGAAGCAAGAAAAGCAAGCGAAAAAGAAACGCCCGGCCCCCGAAATAGTCTTCGATCTTCTTATTTTATATCCTTTCTTCTTCCACTAGCGGCCCTCTTTCTTTTCGAAACTTTAGTATAATTACCATTAATTAGCTATAGCTAGTGTTTCCATTTTCTTGTTTAGTTTTTTTGTCAGACGGCCACTTAGGTTTTGTGCAAGTGAACAACGTCTTTTGGGATATACAGTTGTAGTAAAAGAAAGTCATAAAGTTGAAAAGAAAAGAGTACCCATATGGATCCAGTAACGGCTCATGGTCATTCTCTTCCACCTCCTTTCCACACAAGAGATTTCCAATTACACCACCACCAACAGCAGCAGCAACACCAATTTCACCACCAACAGCAGCAGAATTCAGAAGATGAGCAAAGTGGGAGTAGCAGTGGGCTAAACAAGTCCTTGAAACGAGAGCGAGACGAAAACAACAATAGCATGGGCAACAGCGAAGGCAAAGAGCTCATGACTTCGGGATCAGGAGAAGGAGAGATAACAAGAAGACCACGAGGCAGACCTTCCGGATCCAAGAACAAGCCTAAGCCCCCAATTATCATCACACGGGATAGCGCAAACGCGCTACGCACCCACTTGATGGAGGTCGCTGATGGATGTGATATCGTTGAGAGTGTTGCTACGTTTGCTAGGAGGAGACAAAGAGGGGTTTGCATCATGAGTGGAACTGGGACAGTAACAAATGTAACCCTTAGGCAACCAGCTTCACCAGGTGCAATTGTGACTTTACATGGTAGATTTGAGATATTATCGCTAGCTGGATCTTTTTTGCCTCCACCGGCTCCACCTGCAGCTACCGGCTTGACTATCTATTTAGCTGGAGGACAAGGACAAGTTGTTGGTGGCAGTGTTGTTGGGACACTTACTGCTTCAGGTCCCGTTGTGATTATGGCAGCTTCATTTAGCAATGCTGCTTATGAGAGGCTCCCTCTAGAAGAGGAGGATCCACAGATGCCAATGCCAGGGGGTGAAATGGGGTCGCCAGGAGCGGTGGGGCAGCAGCAACAGCAGCCACAGCAGCAGCAGGTTATGGCTGAGCAAAACGCCCAACTTTTTCATGGATTGCCTCCTAATCTTCTAAATTCTATTCAGTTACCAGCTGAGGCATATTGGGCTACCGGTCGCCCACCTTACTGAAAAAAATGATCGATCCAACGCCATATCGATTAGTTCGGTTTCCCATGTTCACTTGCAGCTTACCAAAGAAGTGACAGACTTAGTAGCTAGGGAATTTGCGTTGTTACTTGATAACTTTCAGGTTTTGTTATTTCTCCTTTTGAATTTTTTTTTAGTTGTTAATTTGCATTTGATGATTAGCTTAATTATATGCCTGATTGATGATTGAAGGACTGTAAATTTCTAAGGGTCTTTATTGCTTGAGTATGATTTCATGTTAACAAGTGATGCAAACTATCATCCCATTTCGAAGATGATGATGATGAACAAGGAAAAAACAACAGCCACAACAATGGGAATGGCCACACTTTCCCATCAAATTTGTTTGCAATGTTTTAAAACTCCTATGATAATATTCCTAGAGGTTTGATCATTGCCTTCATTTGGGAGAAAAATCAAGTCTCTTAGTTCCTTCTTTTTTAGAAAAAAGCTGAGCAACACAAGCTATGCTCTCTCAAACCAAGAAACGCTTACAGTAATTCCCACGAGGTTTGATCATTGCCTTCATTTGGGAGAAAAAGTCCCTTATATAGTTCATTCTTGTTTAGAAAAAGTTTAGCAACGCAAGCTATCCTCTCTCAAACCAAGAAACCCTTATGATTAATATTCCTACAAGGTTAGACCATTGCCTTCATTTGGGGGAAAAAATCCCTTAGTTCCTTCTTGTTTAGAAAAAACTTAGCAACACAAGCTATCCTTTTTCAAACCAAGAAAACCGATAGTTTTTCTATGTATATTTTCTTTCCCTTTTTAAAACCATACCATGTAGTGCATTTTCTTCCCATCATTTCCCTCCCGAAACTACAATATAGAATCTTCTCTTTTTTTACCCCTATATATGAAACTCCATTTATTTACTTCTTCATCTCCATTGAGCTCCTAACCTGTAAAAGGGGCTTCAACGTGTCATGAGCACTAAAAGTAATGCGAGTACTATATATATAGATAGTATAAATTTCTTGTTGCCAAGTTGATAAGGTGAAAGGAGGTTCAATTAAAAGCTGGCTAGTGACGGTTTCAAGGAGGAGGCAAGAAGGTGTTGAACTATTTACGAGAAGAGCAGAGAGGTATGGGCTTAGAGTTTCCATGTCTTTTCTTTGGGGAGTTACTAGGGTTTTAGACATGAAAATATATAGGGGTGCTGGTATACACGTGCACTGCTCTGAACTAGCTACTTTTCGAGGCAAGGCATTGCATTCTCTCTCTTGTGGATTCAAAGAATCTGGGATTGGGCAGCTGTATGAGAAAGAAAACATGCTTAGATTCTCTGCACTGAAATATTAAACTTCCATGTTATATTCATTACTTTGCTTTGTTGTGAAAGCAATATTTGAAACTAATTTGCTTATCCGCTTTCATCTTTGGAGATACTCCCTAGCTACATTCAACTTTAATTTGCATGCCTCGTTGTTTCTTTCTCTCCTTTATCTTCCCTTCTGTTGGTCAACCTAATTTGCAAAATAGAGATGGGATTCTTGAACCTGAAGCTAGCCAACTGTTTTCTTCTTTTAGTAAATTAAGTTTATGTAAATCAAGTCCACTTTTATTTAGGTAGGCTTTGCATCCAACTTTTCTTTGTTGAGATCTTAAATTTGCTATTTCCGGTGGTGGTGTGTGCGTGTGTAGGTGATAGAATTATTGTAGATCTCTCTTCTTCCACTTACTCTTTCTCTTTTTTCGATCGAATCAGAGATAAGTAAACCACATTTCTCCTAATGAAATTGACCTACATATATTATTTCATCAAGTTTATGGAATATTGTTAAAAAAATAAAAAAAAAGCTTAGGGACGAAATTTGTCTTCCATCCAAACCTTACTTTGCGTCCCATCGATCAACATTTCGAGAAATTGAAATTTTACACAATTAATGTATGGCTCTGCCACTTCATGTCAACATATATATAAGTATTTGATAGGCATGAATCTGTTGGTTCTGTTAAACAATACAAAAAAAAAATAAAGAGAAATATAAAAATAAAAGAAAAGAAAGTTAGGGTTTCATTGATACTATATATGATGTGATCACAATAATCTAAAAAAATATTTAAATTAAATATAAAGAAATTATACATAAGTTAAAGTAAAAAGGAAAGAAAAATATTATTTTATCTTTAATAATAAAATAAAATAACCACATATTTTTTAACATCTCCACTCAAATTTCTTAAGTCCTTTAAAATCACTGTAAAATACCATTAAAAATTATACCAATTATTGTTTTTCTCTACAAGTAATATAGGCATCATATGCTTTTAATTTTATTAATTTTTTAAGAACCAATTAATCTTAAGTATTCTTTACTTTCCAATATTTATCAAAGCAATATAACACTTATCAGTATTCTTAAGTATCATAGAAGTTTCACTAAAATGTCTATATCTTTTTGCCTCAAAGAAAATTTCTCATCGCATAACTCTAATATGAATAATTCTTTTCATTTAACCTTTTACTCATGAATTGAAACAAATTATCTCTTTCAGTAACCATAAGCAATAAACAAAAAAAAAACATAACGTAAAAAAAATACTAGATTGCAAAAACTAAATAAATATCTTCTCAAAGTTATACAATTACTCCAAAAAAAAAAGAGAGAGAAATAGGCTAAATGCTAATACCATGTTAAAAAATTCAAAAAAAATATATAAAAATAAAAGAGGAGTAGGATAGGGTTTCATTGATATTGCATGATGTGATCACAATAATCTAAAGGAAGGGGTTTAACCTAAATACAAGGAGATTATATATAGGCTAAACTAAAAGAAAAATAAAAATATTATTCTACTTTTAATAAATAAAATAAAATAACTTTATATTTCTTAACAAATTTGTCAATGACACATGAAGAGTGACAAAGATACACTAAATGTTATTGTTGGGTTTCTTGAAAACATATTAATATAGTAAAAATGATAGATTTAAAATTTATTAAGAGTTCATTGGATGCTATTATAAATATATTGTTGTTCAGGGAATGTGTGAATAATACATTTAGATTGATTCTTTTTTCTAAGATCTAATCAACTCTTCAAAGTTAAGTTGTCACAACTACAAGTTGTTTAGTTATTCAGCCTCCAGTAACAATTAACATGAATCATCAAATTAGACATCTCTTAAACCATTTTATACCTTAATCGATCAATGTTATCTTGCTATATCTTAAGTGTTAACTCTTTTCTTTTCTCTATTTTTCTATATGTATAAGTGTTCAAGTACTTTTGTTTTGAACTAATGTAGAGAAAAATATGAGATATTTTATTCTATTTATAAGGAAAATATGATATAATTAAAACTATCAATTTATCCTTTGAAAAATATCACATATTTTATTTCAATATAGTTATTCAGAAGTTTATGCAATCAAGTCCCTACTTTATTTTTCTTTATGTCCAGATTGTAATAATTTATATTAATTACATTTTAGTTCTTAATCTCTAATACTTACTTAAAATCAAGTCATACTTGATTAATCATCCTAATTTAAGTTCTTAAAATAATTGTTTATATGTGTAACCTATTAAGTTCTTGATATGTCGGTATCAATAAAAATTATAATTCTAATAAAACAAGATCAAATAAATTAAATAATTTAACTTATTATTAATTTAACAAATTAATTGATTTATATTTAAAAATCAAGTATAACATCTAGTAATGTGTCATGATTCTTTAAATATTATAAAAGTCATATGTGGTCTTACTTAACATTTCAATAGCTAGTTTGTTAATTTAACTACTATCCCTTCATGAATAATTTTTCAATTTAGACATTTACATATAAAGTTTTTTTACTCTATTAAATTATATTTATTCTTTACACCATAGTCATTTATGTAAACTTCTTTTTAAATCATATTTCACCTTATACAAATACTTCATAATCAA
This sequence comes from Populus ilicifolia, assembly GCA_015708895.1. Taxonomy (NCBI): domain Eukaryota; kingdom Viridiplantae; phylum Streptophyta; class Magnoliopsida; order Malpighiales; family Salicaceae; genus Populus; species Populus ilicifolia. Next base: position 872,764 of record SRLM01001195.1, on the reverse strand, counting down.
TACTATTTGAGAATATATAAAGTATTTTTTTTAAATCATATAAAGTGATAAATCATTTCTTGATCACTCAAATACCTTCAAATAATAAATGTTGTACCCAATATTTATCTATTTGTAATATTTAATTGAGACAAGACAACGTATAATTGAGATTATAACATAGTATTTTCTATATAAAATAATTTTATAATCTTAAATCTAAGAATCATTTGCATAATTATCACTTGAGTTTTTTAATAGACACAAGTCAATTCAGCATCTTACTTTTAGCCTTTTAGGTATTCGTCACACCTCAAAATATAAGAACATTTATATTCAATATAGTAAAGCATTAACATGAACATTTACAATGCTTTATTGCAATAAAAATTCATATAATTATAATCACTTTATAATTTTTTTTGTAAAATATTTTTGTTTCAATTACTTTACTTTTACGCTAAATCTATTATTAAAATTTAAATATAAAAAAATTATAAGAAAAATATAAGTTTTACATGAAGAACATCAATGTTATATATAAACCATTCAATTAGCTACAAATCATATATATTACTATATTTTTCTCCTGCAGTTGATAAAATAATTTTTGTATTTATTTTCTTACCATGGAATTTTTATGTTACAATAATCAGTTACTACAATTAAGATTTTAATAGGCTTCTTGTGAGGATATTTTTCATTCATGATACATAACAATGTTTTTTATCTTAGATTTTAACGACTTTAGGAATGTTATATATATATATAGTTTGTCCATTCTTAATATTTACGTGCTTATCTTTATCTCTTTATCTTTATCCATCAATTTTTGTTGATTTTCAATATCTAAATAATCATAATTTTTTTAATAATACTTATTGTCATTTATATTTCAAGCAAAGGAACATATTTCAAGCAAAGGAACAGGGGTCTTTCTTTTGTTGTCGTGAATTTTAATTTAAGTTAATGGTATAAACTAGTTTCAAAGTTAGCCCATGTACATGGAAATATATGTGTACATTATCTAATATTATGGCAATTGTTTTTTTCAAAAAAATTGTGATGTTCGATAGATCTCGACTGGGTTGGATTATCAAATAATACTATTTTTTTTAGCTCTAAGATGTCTTTGATTATATAAATCAACATGTTAAAGGGATTTTTTAATCTCATATTTTTGAAAAGAAAATAGTATCAAGACAGAGATGTAAGATAGTACTCTACTAATTATGTTTTGTAGGTGACATGTATTTCTTTATCTGTTAAAACAATGCTTTTCTTTAAAACATTAAAATGAAGATAGATTTATTGATTGGTTCACATTATTGATCAAACATAGACAGATCATAGCTATCGAAAGCAAAATAGATGATTGAAGAGAACAGATACAACCAATAATAATGCAAACATAATTTCCCAGTGGATTTATATATGTCATAACTCATTTGTGGGTTACTCCTCAAATTCATATTTTTTTCTTTCAAAAATAATATATATATATATATATTTGAATTAAGAAATAAATAAATTTAAAAAAATAATAACAGTGAGAAAAGGATGTCAAAGTGCCCATAAAATAACTAAAAATTAGTTAAGAAGGTTTAAAAATATAAAGATTAAAATTTAACGGTATTTTATTGATTGATGAGAGCCTTGTTGATAAAGAAAATTTGATTTGAGGAAGAAAAATCTAAAATCAAATGTTTATGGACTCAATTAAATTTTATTAAAAGTTTAATTGAATTTATAGAGGGTTTGATTGTAAGAAAAATTAATTTTTAAGTCAATTCCGGATTTAATTGGAAGAAATTAAAGTTCTAAGGTCAAATTATAATTTTTTAGAGTTGATTTGGTCAAATTAAGGGCTTAATTGCATAAATATTAAAGTTTGATGGCCAATTAATAATTTAATTGAAGAAATATGAAACCAAAGATCAAACTGGAAAAGGCGCGTAAATAAAAGGGCTGTAATTAAATTGAATTAGGGGTCAAATTAAAAAAATTAGAAGTTTATTGATCAATTGAGGGTCAAATTGTATAAATCAAAGACTAAGGACTAAAGTGAAAAAGACGACCAACTTTAGGGCTGATGATTGAATTTAGTAGAGATGTAATTAAATTGATTTTTAAAATCAAAATTACAATTTAGAACTTGATTGCACAAATCACAAATTGAGAACTAATCTGGACTTTGGCACGAGTTTGTTGTCATTTATTTTTAAATGAAACAACGTATTTTGGGTAAAATGATGTCGTTTCATCCACTGTTTCAATAAAAAGACCTAAACGATGCTGTTTTAAATGGGCACTGTGGGTCTTCTTCTTTCCCTGAATGCATGAGGTAGGGAAAGAAAAAGATTTCTTTCCCCTGCTTCTCTCTTCCTCCTTTCTCTCAAAAAAACTCAAAAAGAAGTTGTCAACAAACCCTCTACTTGTCTAAGTTCTAACTCATGGCCTATCACGAGGGGGAAAAACAGAGGGAACGTGTCCCTTGAGTGGTCTTAGGGATCGTGCTGGCCACCCTACCCTTGTGCTATGACTAGGCAAGGGTAGTAAGTCTCTCTCTCTACTGTTTTTTGCCAATAAATACAGGAAAAAAAAGAGCAAAGGGAGAGGATAGAAAAATAGAAAGAAAAAAACAGGAGAGGAAAAAAATAGAGGAATGGAGAGAAAGCAAAGAGGAGAAGAACAAAGATAGAGAAGAAAGAACCAAGAGAGGGAAAAAAATGAAAAAAGAAAAAGACACAGGGACTGACGCCTCTACTCGAGGAAGAGAAGGGACAAAAGTAGCAGTGCCACCAGGCTTTTAACCACCATCACCGTCAACCTAGCAACCATACTCAATCACTCCAGGTAATCTTCTTTCCTTCTTTGATTCATTTTCTTTTTTTTTCATTTGCATGCAGAACGTGAGCAATTCACATCTTGTAAAAAAATAAAAATAATTAGCTGGTTACTATGTTATGCATAGTAACCAGCTAATTATAATCTTTTGGGCTGGTGCTGGTCCATTTTTATTTTGAGCCAGGTCCGGCCCATTCCAATTAAAAATATTTTTGAAAAAAACATTAGTAATTTTCTCTCATATTTTTTTATCCATTTTGGTTACTATTGGTTTGTATGGTTACACCATAAGTATGCAAATCTGATATTTAAATATCCGGTTTTCATCAAAACATTGAAAAAAATATTTTTTTTTTCTTTTCACACATACGGTTAAGTCTCTCAAAACTAAAAATCATATTGTATTTTTATACAATAAAAAAAATTAAAAATATTTTTTTAGCATGTATTTTGACTTTCATAATCAATTTATTAAAGTCATGCGAATTTGACCAATATTTCATAAATTTTAAAAAAATATTTTGTATTGTTTTAGTATCAGGGATTACAAATTTATACGTAAAATATATTCCTGGTATTAAAAAGATATTTCTTTTAATAATATAAAACAATTAGATTTTTACCCGATATGATAAGAATTTCCTAACAAAGAACCTTGTTTAACTATAAATAGACAAGTAATTAAAAATACAACAATATTTTAGATTTTATCAGATAATAAAATAACACAGTTTACCTTTAATAAGGCATAGTTGAGATGCTAATATTTTTCTTTTACATAATCAATTTTCATATTCGATCTCTGAGACTAGTTAAAATTTCTAATAACTAGAATATTAGATGGTTATTTTTATCTAAATTTTTTATTAATAAAAAACAAAAATTCTAATCTCATATTTTTCAAATAAACTTATATCTCGTGTAAAAATAAATAATTCGCCACGACACTAAACACATGAAACAATATATATATATATATTATGAACATATGATTTGGATGATACTCACGAGAAAGCAGTCACTTTTAATAATTAAACTACGAGGAAAAGCTCGTTAACAAGAAATCCTACCAACAATTATATATTTATGTATAGATTGAGATGCATTGAAGTCATTCATCCTAATAATACTCTAGCCCAAACATATTTATTTTCAGAATTCCTATGATATACAATGTATTATGCTGGAAACACGAGTGCGCTCCTAGCTGCTTTAATTATAAAGTCAGAGTAGGTAGTGAATTAATTTGCAGGAGAAGAATATAAATCCATTTCTTATATTTCTTTCCTTCCGGACCTTTCTAAATTATTAAAGAAGTGACTTGTGTAATAAGATTTTATTTATGTGTTTAATTATTTGACATTAACTTTAAACATGATAAATTATTGTCGTACGCGGAGAATTCTACATTAATTGAACTTTCTAAAGCCCAACCAATAAAATGTCTACATGTAATGAAAAAAAATCGATGTCACCAAAGTGATTATCAAAGTTTCAATCAAATTACTTCTTTCTTTATTTTATTGCGAAATCATATTTTTCTCGGAATATAATAATACTTTGCTTTCGTTTTCCTACGTGACTGGTGATTGACTTCTCAAACCAACCATATTAAATTAAAAAATCAGGACTCATGAGCTTTGGTGTCCGTGTTTGGCTGTAGAGATGGACTATTTGTGTGCAAAACATGATATTCAAGTGCGTGCTGAAATGAGATTAAAAAAATAACATAAAAAAATTATCATAATAAATTTAAAACTTTGTAATAAAAATCAAACGAACCCAGAATATCTTATTAAACTCATAGTAATTATCTTATTAAACTCATAAGTTAAATTACAAGATTTGAATAATCTTATTAAAAATAAATAAAAATTATAAAATTGTTAAAAAAATGTTAAATTTTCAAATACTTGAAGCACCTAATATGAAAAAATCATAAAGTTTAACTCTTAATCAATTAAATATTAAATGATAAAATTAAAAAAAATTATACAAAAGAATTAAAAAAACAATTAAAAAAATGAGGATTAAAATTGAAAAATAAAATTATTATTTTATTTGATTAAAAGGTGAAATCGAAAAGAAAAATCAATTTAGTAAAAGAAAAGGCAAATCAAAAGAATAAGGATCAAAATTAACATAAAAAATAAACATAATATTTTGATTGAAGGATGAAATTGAAAAGAATAGTAACTTTTATAAAAGAAATAAGAAAAAAATTAGAAATCAAAAAAATAAAGATCAAATTAAAAAATACAAAACCATCAATTTGAATTTGAATTGAAGAATGATTTTGAAAACCAACAAAACTTTAAAAAAAATAGAAATAAAAAGAATAATGATTAAATTGAAAAATATAATATTTGGTAAATTATCATTGAGAGATAAAATTTCAACATAAAAATTAAAAAATTAAAATTAAAATACCAACAATATAATAGGTTCAATTATTATTTAAAAAAAAAAAAAAAACTCACCAACAAAAACTGGTACGCACCGGTTATTACAAACCCACCGTACAGAGTCTGGAAAAATCTCTGTTTGCGGGTGATTTCAGCTATAAGTCCATCCCTCACCTAGCATCACAAACAATTTTTTCAGGGAGGAAATTGGATACACAAGCCTCTTCTCATATTTATTTACGTAAGGTTAATGAATTGCTGGTATAAAGGAGAGAGGAGTGCTAAAATCTTGGATCGTACGGAAATTTTTGTTTTTATTGCGAGATAAAAACAAGTCACTGCTCAAATATCAATCTCGGTTTTATTTTATTTTTTTATTTACAAGAAATACTTTGATGATGGTGTTCCCCTGTTCATATGATATACAAACAAATTTATACACTACCTGCCAGCTATGTGGGGATGGTTTTAACAAGATGATAACTTAATAATCAACAACAAAGCTTACTCAACTTATGAGGACCAAGTCTAAAGCACCAACCCAAGCATACCCATATATAACAAAAATTCGACAGGAACAAAGCTGCTGAAAGCCTTCCTGCTTGTTTTTGTCAAGTGAGATCCATTCTCATTGCACACGGAATCAATTTTTAAGTTGATCTGCTCTAGTATATCTTCAACACAATATGCCACTTCGAATTCATTAATAATCTATTCCCAGTCGCCTCATTTCAGCTTGGAAAGTTGGACTGGAAGTTAGCGTTCGATGGGCGAGTGTCCTTATATCTTCCCTTGAACAGTCTCGTGAAATACGAACCAGTTCCCTGAGCGCACCTCCGCTTATCATGTCCCTTGCGTTCACTTCTGTAATGTAACAAATGCTCACATCTCAGATGACGTTCAATGGACTATAGGCTTTCTCAAATTTTAAAAGGACGCACAAAAACTTACCGTGTTGTGCCAAATGACAGAGCGCAAGCTCTATATGGCGTCTGATTGGTGATGCTTCATTGTTAGCATTCTGTACTATCCATGGAAGCACTCCATCCACAATCAAAAGAGACCTTCCATTCTTAGTTCCTGCACAATTAAGTGCCAACGTTATGCTTCATGAAAGTATGGTGGACAAGGCCTTGGAATTTTCAACATGGCACAAACAATTTTGGGGTACAAAGTCCACTACATAATTGTATGACAAGCAGAGCAAACCAAATACAGACAAACTTAACTAAGGACTCTTTCTAAGATACGTACCTTGAGTTGATGCTCTGGACTCACACTTGGCAAAATTTGCTATTCCACGGGCAACTTGTGCAAGTACATCAGGATGCCTACATCTAACCATCCCTAGCAAAGCCTTGATGCCACCTTCACCTCTTAGCTTCATCTGCAACTTATCTGAATAATTTATCATTGCACTATGTTAAAGTTTACAATGGCATGTCAGCTGATGGACTAACTCAAATAAATTGGAAATTTTGCAGTAGCACTTAAATTGTAACAAAGCTCTCTTTCACACCTCACACATGCTGTCTCATTATGTTCCTCAGCTTACTTATCTATGTACAAAGCTTGTGTGAAACTGAACTCTTTCGGGTACTCAAGCTCTTTTATATTTGTTAGATTTTGGAAAAAAAACCACATAGCTTAGATATGTTAATATTTCTTAGTGAATCGCCAGTCCCATACAGAGTATTGTAAAATAAAAATTATAAAATATATATACTTACCTCAATCAAGCTAATTTCTATAATACCAGTTTTAATCATGCTAGCCTCAGGTAGCAGCATGAACAACCAGCTTAGCTGCTAAACTTGCACAATTTTAAATTTTTCAGGGAAATATGGATGTTAAGGCAACTAGTTCAAGGGAAAACACTGCTTTACTCATCTAAGATTGGAATTCCTATATATTTACAAATGCTAATTTAAAACAGCTAAAGTTACTGATAAAATGCCCTTCATCCCCAAGCAACACTTCATATACAGTAGCTTTTGTCTGTCTGTTCAAGGGTGATTTCTTGCAGTGGTAGTTAAGACCAGGGCTTGTTTATTTAATGTTTATTCCCCAGTAATATAAAAAAATCTAATCAGATATCCATTTTTGGAATTGAGTAAATCTTCTAACAAGCTTAAAATGCAAACAACTAGTAAACTCAGCAGAATAAAAATCAAATGGGGTCAAGAAGCTTACCATTTCCACAAAGATTTGCAATGGCTCCAGCAACCATTCGAAGTGTTTGAGGATCCTCAGCACTGCCTGCTGTCATTGATAGCAAAGGAATGCCTCCTTGAGACATTATTAGCTCTTGGTTGGTTTCTGATTGAATACATGAAGAACATGAATAAGGTCACAACCAAATTTAAATGATCCATGCTAAATGTATCCAGAGTATCACCAAGATCTCCATGATAATTAGATCGTCTCTGATAATGGATGCAAAACTCACCATTCATAGCAAGATTGGCAATTGCACCTGCTGCAACTCTATGTATAGTCTCATCCTTGGAGCTTCTAAGCAGCATCAACAAAGACTTTAGACCGCCAGCTTCTACAATCTTCTCTTGATTTGTTTCTGCATATTAGATGGGGATTGCGATCATTTTGGAACAATGAAATAGCAATGAAAGGCCTTTTTTCCCTGGAAGTGATCATGCTGTTTGCAGAAATATAATTTTGTAGTAGTGTAGACTATCATATACAAATTCATCCAAGAAAAGGTCAACAACAGAGTAAAACAGATTATGAAAAGCAAATGTAACACAACAAAACACTATCTGATTTCGCACCATAAAATTGGAGAGTGCATGAGATGTTACATTAGTATGCAATGCTGCAGTTCTTGGTAAAACAATAAACGATGAGTGAAGGCTTTGGAGCTTGAATTGTGCAATTCAAAATGTGATCCAGCTCTTGGTTTTGCATTGTTTATTAATGCCATTTTCAATAGAAATTTTGAATTGATTAATCCATACCTCTTCCAATATTATTTTTACTGATACATCCTCTTGTGGTTATATTCAGCGTCTGCTTTGGGAACATGTACATGTATAACAAATATCAAGTTTTCAGGTCTAAAACTGTTTAACTTAGAAACAGGCCAGTTCTTTCTTGACATTATCTAATGACACGACAAAATACCAGCCCTTCACATCCAATCTACTGTCTGTAAATCTGTAAAGGAGAAAGGTGTTTTCCATTCCAAAGTTGTGTCCCTTGCAACTCCAGAAGTTCATGCATCAACCTATCATCTACTTCCGTTCAACTAGTTCCCTGAAAACTAACCTTTTTTATTCATCAATATCAAGTAGGCAGGGATGCTTAGCAATGATCAAATCTCAGAATCAATGCTCCCCTTTCAAAAGAAATAAGTCTTTCGTGAGTTAGATGCTATCATGTTCACCAATATCAACTAGGAAATGCATTGAGAGGTATAAATTAAACATGAAGTTCAGAAATCACTATGTCTGTGACACCCTACTGGAGAGTAGATCAGCACTAGCACAATTCTGAATAAGTTGGCGCTGCCCATAAAAAGAAGTTGAAGCAAGTGTTGGTAGAGAACAAGAAAGAAACCTTCAGCTGCCAGATTTGCTACCACCTTCACAGCATGAATTCGCACATCAACATCTTCTGCTTCAAGCAAAGACAAGATCCTTTGCAATCCCACTGAAGAAAAATTGGATTTTGTTAGGAAAGAACAATATGAAAGCAGTTCCATTACCTTACCATGTGGAACAAATTGAAAAAATAAAGATAAAACAAATAAACACCAGAACTACCTTGTTCAAAGAGTTTAGCTATTGAGGACTTTTCTCCATTTCCCAAATCATTGGTCTGTGGCTGCCTAACTTGCAACAATAGAGAATCTAGACTACCAGGAACTTTTTCAGACCCTCCTTTATCAATCCTTCTTGCCGACTAAAACATAAACATATCAGTCAGCATTCGAATTTTAGATACCTTGTGGGGGCGTTAGCATAGACTCCATGAGCAAACATTTATGCATTGGAGAACATCAAACATATGCCTTGGTTGCCTGCTAAATTGTTATGAATTACAATGCCTAATATCACAATCCATGACACCATCCATCATCTCTCACTATTTTCTCTGTGTAGGTTTCTAAAAGAAATAATTATGCTTGTAAGAATTGCAATGCTTGTATTTGAGGTTATAGGTAATTACTAAGTTTTCCTATCAATTTAGGCACTTGTTTCCTAATTTCTTATGAGAGAAACAATTTTTTTTTCCTCAAAAAATTCTCAACCATATTTTTCCTTGAAGAAATCTGAATTAGGTAGGTTTCACTATGCTGTAGTTCTAAATTCCTCGAAGAGAATACCTCATCAGCCTCAAAACTTATTTGCAACAGCTGACTTTGTAGTATTGCTATTTCTCCTTCAAGTTTTTCTTTCTGGCATGCCTCATCCTCCAGCATCTTTTGAAGCTTTGAGATATCAGATTTTGCTGATGCCTTGCACATCAAAGGTATAGTTATATGTGAACCCAACCGGAGCAAAAGATACAGATAACAGAAATGTAAGAAGCACTGGGAGGTAGAATCAGTCAAACATACCTCTGACTTCTTCAATTCAGCTAGTTGACTTTTAAGTTCATTAACTTCCTCTTCAGCAGCCTTCCTCAAGAGAATTTCCTTCTGAAGCTTTTTTTTCATCTCAGAAAGTTCCTCCATATTAGCTAACCTGGAATCCTATGCATATGAGAGGAAAAAAAAAGGCTAAAATTGTTTAGTCAGACAGTTGGGTCATTGGATGTACATCCACAGAATTTTGGAGGAATCTAGTAGTGCTGTAGGGAGGACACGAAAGAATCATGACACAATAAAAAAGGAGGCATCACAAGGAAGGATCAATTTCAGAACTACCTCTCCAATAGATATCCAATTTGAACTTTCATCTTTTAGTCCAGAGGCATTTTCTTCAACAGCATGCTTCTGCTGATTCATCATCCATTTCTCTTCTAGCTTCTTTACTGACTCCATATACTCTTTCTGATAATTCAACCTTTCCTTCTATAAAAAGTGAACATAAGGAGTTAGCATGCCCAATGCCAAGAAAGAGAAAATGCTAAAGAAAAATCAGTGGGCAAAAAAGACATAGGCAGTACAAGTCAATTGTTTCCCACATCTATCCATCCCGAGAGAGAAATGTGTGCATCCAAATAACCACAAAAACACAAAATGATTTCAGTATGAGTTGGTAACAAATTATTCTTGGCATAAAGTAGGGAAAGGTCACTGTTTAAATTTTGCATTTCAAAAATACAAGGCGTGATATATTCTATAGAACAAAAACCAAGAGGCATGATAGTATTCTACAACAAAAACCAAGGGACAAACTTTAACTGAAAATGATACGCAAACATCTCCCTCCCTCCCTCCCTCCCTCTTGCTCTCTCTCTGCATTCATTATTAAAGAAACACTTACCTCCAATTCGACTGCATAGTTTCTTTCAGACTCCAAAAGTTGATGTTTTGCTTCAGTAGTTACTCTTTCAATTTCATTCTCAAATGCTTTCTGCTGCTTTTCATGTTCTGCAATAAGTTTCTCCAATTGCATATCTAATCTTCTAGACAAACTTTTGTAATCAAATTCCTCCTTTAATTTCAACATATTCTCCACCTTCATTGCCTATGAGAGGAAAAAACTCTTCAAACAGCTTTTGTTAATAAGGTATCAGTTAATACACTATTGATTTTTTGCCTGAGTCAAGTTCAATGTATGTATATTTAATAGAGCCAAATATAAATCTATTAAGATTATGGCAAGAATGAAGCATGTCCAAACACAAGTGCAAGGAGCACTATGTTGATGATGGTAGGAAAAAATAAATGCACCACACAGCCAAGGCATTGACTTCGGTTATTGGTACCCACCCTTTGTCCAAACATAATAGTACTTGCTGTCTCTCCTCGATGGCGTGGTGATGGACCGATAGTAATAACCAGTGAAGTCCTTGCCGTGCCTGTCAAGATTTCACAGAGTCAGGGAAAACATATCCTATAAGAAGATTAAATAATTCCATTAGTGCTAACATATTACCTCCAAATGAATCTCGAAGCAATCTAGTAAGCTTTGAATCACGAATTGGGACATGTGCGCTATTTTCTGCGAGAGCATTAATGCACTTCCCTAGTGCACTCAACGAGAGATTGATGGATTTGGCTTCCTCTAATGTGTGGCCCTCACTCCCTGCCAAATAATGGACGAGTAAACAGACTTTAACAGGTAAAAGAGAGCTTGACACTCAGAAAAATATACCTAAAGAATGGCCCATGTAGAATCAAAATTAATCAAACCATTTGTCAATATCTACACCTTTTGCATTCCACAAGCCAACATGCACAAAGAGAGATTTACCAAAATAATAATTGACCAGCTAATTTAGAAATGAATTGATAAGAACAAATTTTCAACAAGAATGATTTAGCTGGAATATATAAGAAGAGGATATTACTAGACCATGTGAACATGAAAGGCAGAAGAGGGGTACTTTTAATTTCCATTTCTTGATTTCAACAAACCTGACTTGTCAATGCGCTCTGAACCTGCAAGATCTACTACGACTAGCTTTCCCTTACGAACGATAGGAGGCTTCAAACTTTTAGCCATGTGGGAATTGTTGCCATTTTCGCTTGAAAGAATAGAATCTCTTCCCTTGACAGACCTTTTTACATGTACCTAAAGCATTTGCAATGTCTATTTCTTGTCAAAATCTCAAAAGATTTCAAATAGGTTTGTTGCAGTTTCAAAAGCACTAGAAAGTGAAGGGCAAATTTATTCACCATCAGAATAGCATGACTACGAGATGATTCAGTATTCAATTTTGTATTTGCAGCAAAACGATGAGCTTCTCCTTTTCGCAATAGTTCAACAAAACTCTGCTGATTCCCAATTTCAACTATGCTAGCCCCAGGAAGTGAAACATCTCCACTTTTTGGGTCTTCTACAATAGAAATATTGTCATTAGCATGATCAAGGAGGTCTTGTATGGTCTCCATGTACAGCTGCACAATTTTTAAGAATAGGAATATTAGAACATAACTTGGATCTAATAAAATTCAAAGTATCCAAAATAAATAAATAGCATAGATACTAATCAAAGAAAATTACAACATCATACGTATAAAACTAATGCATAGTAAATCCAACAACCTGCAGATAGGACACTGAAACAGAATCAGTCTCTAGAGAAACATCTGCTAATATGTCCTCCATAGCACGAACCATAATTCCACGAGCAGCAGTGTCTTCCTCTCCAAGTCGTCCGAGAGTGTATGTTTTACCAGTACCAGTCTGCCCATATGCCATGACTGTCCCATTGTATCCATCCATAACACTCTGCAGCAGCAAATAACAAATCAGCATGTCATCGGAATCCCATAAAGTAGGAAAAAAAATGCCATAGCAAAACATAAATGAGTGTAATAATTGATAATCAGTATGTATATGATTCAATGCTATGAACAGGAGAAGTGAAACAATCAATGAAGTTCATAAGACAACATAAATAGTGAGCACCTGTTACAACATTATAATCTAAGTTCCATCACAAATAATGAATCAAGGAATCTGATAGGAATTATGCATGCGCACTGGAGATCCATCTAATTTAACAACTTTTAACTTTATTTATGAAAGTTTCTAATTAAGAAGTTATGATAACAGTAATATTCTGTGACAGTTAAGGACATCTGAATCAATGATCCTAAGTACAAATCTTCTACATAAATAATAGATTTAAATTCATTTGTTGGTACCTCTACAACAGGCTTTGCCACAACTTCATAAACACGTTTTTGCGATGCAAACTCAGTCAGCACTTCATCAAACTCATATGTATCAGAATCCCAGTTATTTTTCCGAAGTTTCAACCTCTTAACCTAAAACCAAAACAAGATAAAAAAGAGTTGGCTCCAAAAAAAAATCACATAAAATCAGACGCACATTTAAACAATTTTGTTCTAAAAAACCTCAGGCTGTAATTCTACACAGTCAGCAAAATCAGCATCAGCTACCATCTCCTCTTCATTTCGTGGTCGCAATCTCACCGCTACCCTAACTCTTCCGGGAACTATAGATAAAAAGCAATAACTAATTAATTAACTAATCACTCACTTAATAAGAAAATCATTAAAAACAAGAGAATTCAAATTAAAGACGCAACAAAAAAAGAGAGTAACATTGGATATTAAAAAATTTAAAAAGGAGATGAAAAATAAAGCGAGATGTCGACGGTTAAAAGAGAAGGCCGGATTATCTAACCTCCAGTATCATCTTTAGCGGCGCCAAGAGAAGGAGGAGCGCTCTTACGGAGCCCCGAGCCCGGCAATGACTTGGACTTTATTGAATTTTTAGGGTTTGAATTGACGGACAGAGGCTTCTCCACTTTGTTGTTGCTAGTACTAAGTGAATTCCTACTGTAATTACCATTTCTATAAACACCTGCCGTAGCGGCCATCTTAGCTCAAACAGAGCGAGACAGAGAGTGAGGAAGCGAGCGACAGAGCGAGTCTGCAATTTGGATTTCTGTGAGTGTTTTGTTTGATTTTCTGTTTGGTTCGAGAGAAAAATAAATGGCGCTGCGGTTAAGGAGTGAAATTTAAGTTAGAGAGAGAGAGAGAGTGAAAAAAACGAGGATGGAATGTGTGAGTGAGAAAGAAAGAGGGAGATGTTTTCTGAGTTTTTAGAGGGAGAAAGGCGTTGTGGGTCCCGGATTTGACTCTCCATGTTTTTAATTCTCCATGATTTGGAACGGAGTTACGGAGATACCCTTGCTTAATTTAAGAGAAAATGTGCAATGCATGCATTAGCATGACAATGCATTTCAGGTGCCGTGTTAGAAGGACGAGGTGGTGGATTAAATGACTGGACTGACCCTTTCCCGCTTTCTACCTAACGATTTGATTAACCGTCAAGAAGAGTTTGATGAACTTTCTAACGGTTAATTTGTTCTTTGAAGTTGATCAATTATTGTTTTCTATTTATATATACTAATGATTATAATGTATTTATTGCTCATGACTAATAAAATCTACTAAAATTCCCACGAGCGCAAGCATGTGTTTTTTCTAGGATCAAATAATATTTGTTTTCCTTCTCTATGTTAGCAGGTTTTTTTTATCTAAACCATACTCAATGATTCGTTCATGATTATCATACTTGTCGGCCGATACAGTTAAACTACACAATGGCGAGGTAATTATTTTAATAGGAAATGAATTGAATGTATATTTAATGATCAATTATGAAGTGATTGTAATTAGTAATTACACAGCAATAAAAATAAGCTTTAAAGCACAGTAGATAAATGAATAAATGGATGTGTAATAATTAGTAAATTAATTATAGTATCTTTCTAAGTATTCGTATATAAAATGTAAATTTGTTTGTATATTTTATATTTTATGATCCCATAAAGATTTATTAGCATATTTTTCTGATAAAAATGTTTTTAATTAATTAATTTATAAAAGTTCATAACATCATTCTTGAAGACATGGCTTGGACCCAAACCATGGTCACAGACCTTGTTATCGGCTTTTTCTCAACACCTTTATGGGCTTGGATGTTATAATTATTTTTTCGAGGGCTTAAATAATATACCCGAGCTCGAGTGTTGGGTTTGCTTTAAGCATCATTTGGCTTAGGTGTTGAACCCACGCTTGGCACCTGTACTGGCTCGAGTGATATCGTCTAAGCTCAAGCTTTGAGTATATACTCATTATATCTTGGGTTAATTGTTGCGTGTATTGAAAATATTTATTTTTTATTAATAAATATGTAATGAATATTTATTTTTTATTGATTTTTATATTAAAAATATTTATTTTATATTAATATACGTGTAAAAAATATTTATTTCTTATTAATGCTATCAAAATAAAATGATTTCATAAATTTTCAACCTCAACCTCAGCATAGATATGTTATTTTCTTATATAATATTTATTATTATGTAAAAATAAAAATAAATAATTTTATTTCTAGAATTTAATATTTTTTATATATATTTCTTAATCTTTCCCTCTACAAATATAATGATTCAAGTACAATAAGTTACTTACTCAGATTCATTAACATGAGATTTTTTTTAGAGATATTAAATTACTGTAAAAATGTTTGATAAACCCATAAAATAATAGTCAGAGAACATTACTCTTAAATAACTTGAATTTTGCAACACCATCATCATGTTTGAAGAAATTATCAAATGTTCAATAAGGGGGAGTGAGGGGTGGTGATTCGAAGAAGATGGATTTTAGCATATTATATTAACTAAAGTTGTGTTTTTTTAATGGAAAGTAGTTTTTTTAAAAGATTATTTTTTAGATTTTTTTGTGTTTATTTATCATTATAAAAGTTTGTCAATGGAAAAATCTTTCAAGTTAAAGAAAAATTTGACCTAGTTTCTAAAAAAGTATTTTTATTTGATTTTAGACGAAAATACTTTCTGTAAGTTGTAAAAAATTTAAAAATATCATATTATTTACTGATTATATCAAATTTGATTCTTAAATTTTTTATTGCTATACATGTTTTGTTTTGAATATTTATTTTTTAATTTCATCCCTTATAATTTATTTTTTATATTAACTTTGGTCTTTATTTTTACAATTATTATTTGTTTTTTTTTTATTTTTTAATTGAAAATTTTTATCCATCAAACTGTTCTCATTCTTTTAATTATTATTTATTTTATTTGAAATAATTTATGAAATATTAATTATTATTATTTTAATTTTTTCATCTTTTAATTTTTTAGATTTGATTTCTATTATTTCTAAATTTATTTTTAAAATTAGTACATTAAAATAATATTAAAATATCAAAAAATATTAATCTGAAATAAATAAATAAAATAAATTTTTTCAAGAAATTTTGAATACACAAGCATAGCAGCCGACTTACCCAAGAAAGAACAGTGAAAAGGCACCCAAAATAAAAAAGGAAAAAAATAAAAGAGGGAAAAGATGAGCAGCAAACTAATATAAAAGATAGCTTTAGTACGGAAAAGGGAAACTAAGAACGCATGAGAAATTTTGAAAAATCCCGCTGCTATTTGCATCCAAAACATTCAAATTCAAACGTGCCAAAAAGTTTAATAGTTTTTACTAGGATTTGAAACATTATATAGAGGCAAGCTTGGCTTCAAGGGAATTCACATACTTTTACAAGGATCTTAATAGTGGCCTTAATTCAATCAATTGTCCTTTCAAATCACACTCACGAACACACACACACACACACTCCTATTGATTTCTCAGTTGTCATTCGAGTACAATGATGGAAAGCTTCGCAGACAATGAAAAGAAAATGATCCCACCCACGCATTTTAATTTGACAGCCTTCCTGGATAAAGGAAGGAACTTTTGCTTGAGAGTTGTTGCACACATTTTGGACTGTGAAATCGTTTCTAATATGTTTTTTTTCCTGTTCATCAGTAATTGTTAGTCAGCTTTTAGCTTATGAAGTTATTTGATACTGCATCAAATGATTTAGATTTGAATTTAACTCCGAAAAAATAAAATGCCATGAACATGTGAAATGATGCTCGTCATTTCAGTTTACACCTTCTACGAACATAATTCTTTATTTATTTTTATATTTTAAAAGTATTTTATTATTATTTTTATGTGTTATTGTCAAAAATAAAATTTAAAAACTAAAACAATTATTTTAATATATTTTTAAACAAAAAATACTTTAAAAATTAATTTTTGCTACAATTCTATACCCGTTAACATTCATTTAAACAGGTTAAAGTTGTTTATTTGGGTCCGATCCTTATGTTACACATGGTGGGTCATGATGTCTAATTGTGTGGCACTCAATTGCTTACATTTTAAGTTGTAGCTGATGAGGATGGGGAGCTCTAATCAGCCTAGGGAAGATGGAGACGAGCAGTTTCATGGTCGGAGGTTCCATCAGATTTTCACCTACCAAAAGCTATTAATAGTGAAGAATAAGTAATGACTTTAACACTAGAGCTGTTCTACCATTGGTTGGCATGTCTACTTCCTCTGACGCTGTTCGTCGATGAGTTTCCTTAACCTCAGGGAAATTCAACAATTACTTGTTTCAAGGAGAAAGGAACTTCATCAAATCTTGTTCTTTGGTCCCGGCTGTTACTGAAAAACTTTAACCTTGCCGTCATCCAGCAAATTTCAATAAAATTGTTCCATGGAACCGAAAAGAAAGCTGTTATTCATTCATCGGAAAAGAAAAAGAAAATTACGGGGCAGCCTTCCGAGTGTGGTTTGCAGTATAGTAATTGATGTTTTTTAAATATCTTTTTACGTGGAAATACATATTAATAATTTTTTTTATTTTAAAAAAAATTATTTATAATATTATCACATCAAAACATATAAATTATATTAAATGTTAATAAAAATAAAAAATAAATACTTTTAAATTTATTTAAAAATACAAGTTAAACCGCATTTCTAAATTAAACCGCATTTTCAAATATTCTCATATATATAATTAATTATTTATCTCGCGTTAAAAACTTTTTATGCACACATGGAAGATGTCAAAGAATGTAGAATTGTACTAGAAGTTAGTTTAAATATGAAATTTTTTATATGCAATTTAATTTTGAAAATCATATGAAAAGGTGAATTGTATTTTAATATATTTAATACATAACTATTTTAATCAATTTGTATAATATAAATAACTTGATGAGTCTAAAAATAACAAAAATAATTACTAATTAATATAATATCTAAAGATAAAATTAAAAAAATAATTAAAAAACTCAAATTAACCTAGATAAACTAGTCAAACCTAAAATTCAAGTTACGAGACAAGAATAATCTCATAAAATGCAAACTAAAAAAACTTATATTTAAAAAAAACAAGTGAAAATAGTATCATTGTAATAAATAGTGTTACTTAAGGTTTTGGTATTTTTACAGGATATTAAAGAATAATTATTCTTAATAAGAGAAATGATATTTTAAGATTTTATTTAACATTTTTCCTATAGCTATTAATATTTTTTATTTTGAACTTTTCATTTAGCACATCCATTTATAGATGCCTTTAGGGACCACTGCACTATCAAATGGACCAAAAGAAGATGGATAGAGGCATATGGCGATGGCCCAAGGATACGGCCTGAGCAGTGTAGTTTCTTTCATAACGAACTCCAATGAACATTGCCTAAAGCCATCAAATGCATAGCTTTTACATTCAAAAGCTGGTAAAGGTCGGGTAGCTAGATTGATTGATAGAGATTTCCATTCACTGTTGGATGTATGACACCAAAGTCACTCCTCAATGTTCTTTAATGTAGACATGGAAAGATTAGGGTCTGCTCCACCATGGCAGACCTTACAGGGTAGCTTTTAGTTTTCCCCGTTTCACTTTACGTCGATCAAAGGCCACTCGGTTTCTTGCGGTCCTCGAAGTGCCCTGAAAAGAGTACTTCTCGCAATTCATATAATTCAGTTCGTGCCATGTAGATTCTCTCTGATGTGGCCACGGGAACGAAAATAATTGTTCATGAATGAAACACCAGCTGGGCACAACGAATGGAACTGCAGAAATCTAGAAGGTAGGCTACTACCAGATTCATGCTCTCTAGTATTGGTGGCCCCATTACAATATTTTAGTGTTCATTCACAGACAAGAAGATCGAAAAACTGTATGATAACGTTAACAACTTTAACCATTAAAAACAAGGGCTGCCGCCCCATTGGACCATCACTGATCCACCCTCAAGAGAAGAACAAAAGATAACGAGCCAATGAGTTTGGTTAGACCCTTCTCAAGTTGCAAAGAGAAGCGCGTGATGAAAGACAGTGCCATGGGTATCAGCAAAAGAAGACTAAGACAATCCTAAGGTTCCGCTCATCCGCCATGGAAATCATCCGTTGCAGTTATAGTATCGTAAAAGGTGATTCTAAAAGGGATACATAGCTCACAACTTTAAGCTCTTAAAGAAGATAACAAAATAAGAATGACCTTCACACTCCACACTCAATTCTACAACTTATACAAATTCTTTACGGACCCTGCCTATGTATACACCGAGATTCAAATATTATTCCTTGATATGGGATATTGTGATTCCGCTGTGGCTTTGTTCTAAACTGATGCGATTTCCTTGCTACAACACTTCCTCGCAATTTCAGTACGGGAAACTCCAGAAGCTATCAAGCTGGAAGCGATCCGGCCCGACACGCGAGACCCTCGTTTCAACGCGGACAAGTACAATTCAAACAAAATTGATAAAGGCACAAGGAACTCAGGGAAAATACAAGACTTAGGGTCAAGGCCGATAATTCGTTCACGGGTCCTGAAATATACTGGAGGCCATTAGCCTTAAAAAGAGTTTTTTTGGGTTTTTATCACAGTGAAAAAAAAAACAGCAGAGAAAATATTTAAAAATATAATACAGTTTTAACTAGTGCTTGTTTTTATCTGTAACGCCTGAGTCACCGATATTATTTACAAAAAAAATTTCTTTTACGATTTTCATATATAATTTTATTCAAAATTAGTATTTCAGGCTCTTTTTTTCCCTCTTATTCCCTCAACATCCCCCCACAATCACTTGTCTCTTTCCTTTCTTTGTCATTAATGATTTTTTTTTTCTTTTTCTCCACCGAGAAACGCTTCCAAAACGGCACAAGATTACTTATCTCTCTCTCTCTAACCCGAGTTCGTCCCCTTCTCTTTCCACCACGGGTCAATTAATTTCTGGCTAAAAGAGCCACCACTAGTCACCATCATCACCCACATTCTATACTTACAGGTATATTGAATACTTTTTCTGTGTATTCAAGTTAAATTGATATAATTTGAGTTAATAATTGTGCTATTTTATGAAATAATCAATGATTTTGGATTGTTGTTGATTATAAATAAACAAGATTATTTTGTTAAATTTAGTGTTGATTATTTTGTTAAATTTAATATTGATTTAAGTTAAATTATACACTTTAATTAACCCATCAAGAGAGACATAGTTGAAACTAAAAGAGGTTTTATTGCTTGTAGGAGGATTGTCGATAGACAAGACCACTTGATTAGTAAGGCAAAACCTGATTATAGATCGATTATATATGTGTAAAGGTTAAATTAATAGCATTTTTAAATGATTATTTTAATTAAATATTATAAATTATTAAATCTTAACTATTTTAATAGTTTAGATAACCAAATTGCTTAGTTTTTAAGATGGTGATCCTAGAATACCCCAGCTACATGTATCAATGTAGTTAAATATATTTGCCTATTTATTATCAAGGTTAGTTCTTTTAATATTAGTTAGTTGTGTGGCATGCATCTTTACTGCATATTAATTGTAGTTCTAATCGAGCAATGAAATCACAAGACACACATCTTTTATATGTAGATGAAATGATACATGTACCTATCAACTAGTTTTTTGATTTATGGGGTCTTATGATAGGACCTTGATATAGATGTTTTATATGATTATTTATTAATAAAAATGCCTCCATCTAATGTCTATAGGGTTGAAATTAACGTGATTAGATACAAATTTTAAAACCTCTTGCAGACATGATAAATTACCAATTAATTTTGTATGCTCAAGCATGTATATTACATGTATTTCAAGGTTTTATTTTTATAATTATTGTTGAAAAGGCAATATTATAGTTTTTTTGGACACTACTTGAGAATTTCAAGATCATTTATACTTACAGTTGAGGCTTATGCTTGCACATCAATAATCAGCAATTATTTAAAAGCATGTAAGAAAAAAAAATTGCATTTTTAATATTGGCATTTGTAAGTTGGGGTAGATGTTATTTTCAACTTAGGCCTGTTAGTTTATAGGAAAGTATATTTTTTTAGAAAGTGAATTCTAGAAAAGTGAATTATTTTTTAATATTTGATAATATAATAAAAAATAACTTAAAAAATATTTTTCAGTATTTAGTCATGTCATGAAAAATAACTTATTAATATTATATTTTTTTCAAGTTTATTAAAGTAACAAGGAATAAATCTTACAAATTAAAAATTTGAGTGAGAATAAAATTAAAAAATAATTTTATATTTTATCTTAAATAAAATAAATAATAATCAAAATAATAAAGATCAAATCTTAAAAATTAAAAAATTAAAATAATAATAATTACCATTTCATAAGTTATTTCAAATAAAATAAGTAACAATCAAAAAACATAAAAATTAAATTTGATAAATAAAAAAATTAAATTAAAAAATATTAAAAGAAAAGTAGATAATAATTATAAAAATAAAAATAAAGTTAATATAAAAATTAAATTATAAGAAAAGAAATAAAAAAATATTAAAAACAATAAATATATATATATATAACAATTAATAATTTGAGAACTAAAATTAATATAATTAATAAATAATATGATATTCTTAATTTTTTTATAATTTTTTAAAAATATTTTTATCTAAAATAAAAAAAATAATTTTTTAAAAACCAAACAAAATTTCTCTTTAATCAAAAAATATCTTTCACTAACTAATTTTTTTAATAATAAATAAACATAAAAAAATAAATGTTTTTTTCAAAAACAACTTTCCCACCCTTTATCAAGCAGATTAAATCCCTAAATATATTTTTTGCGTGTGCTGTTTTACTTTTCTTTTTTCTTTTTTACAGTGATAGGTTCCCAAAAATTCTCCAGCCTTAAAAGGTTCTCATCTTCACTGTTTCTGTTGCAGTGGGGTCTAGCTGCAAAGAACATTGACAGAAGGCGAGTGAGTACGAAGACCGATAATGGAGCCTGACAGCTCCATACAGATTCCTCACTTTTTCAATCTTCATACCGGGGTCCAGCACAGAGACCGTAACAGCAAGTGCTTCGTCCCACTAGTATCCGGCTAGCTGCCTCTGGAATAGGATCTTCTGCTTTAACTTTTTACCTTTTCCTCATTCAGCCCATTTCTCTCTTAAGAACAATGCTCCTAATTATAAAAACTTCCATTGATGCAAATTTCACCGTAGACATCACCTTCATAACACAAGAATGAGTGAAGCAACAAGAGCTAGTCCAGGCAATCTCGCCATATCACAAATCAACACAATCCCAAGGTGATGGTAAGAACCACTCCAACCATCGCTCTCAGAATTTCCCTTGTTGGACGTTATGAATCTTTGTTCTATACATGTACAGGGGAACGACAACAAAGGGTAGCACAAAGCTTGATGCTGATTTGAATACTCAGGGGATTCCATGCTTCCATTAATTATAATAGTAAAAACATTCAAAAGGAGAAGAACAGGTGTTCAAGGAGAATCCAGCCACAGGAAGTCCACAATATTATAGTACAAACATAACAAAGAAATTGACAGTATGGAACAATAAATAAAATAAAAGGCATGCAAATATTAAATAGCCAGATGAGTAGAGATACACCTTGATGTGGTAAAGACTTTTTTGAGTACCAAAAGAGGAAAGCCACTCAGAGTAAATTGCAACATTGATCCACTTTATTAGGGAATCAACCACCCACAGCCCTCGAATACATTCACTTGGTGCTCTCCTCAGAGTCCCGACCACCCCCCATAAAACACTCAACCAAACCAGTATAAGAAGCAACCATCATAAACCAGCTAACACTAAATTCCTAATTAAAACCCAAACCCTGAAAAAACACTGGACCCAAACAAAGAGCAATACCAAATTCACCAACCCATTAAGGATCCGGATCAGAACCTCTCCACCTTATTAGCCTTAATCACAGGATTAGCCTTCGCGATTGCATCACGGCCCGCACCTTTGAAATCAAAGAGGCACTCGTGATTCTCTGCGTACCTATGAGTCCCGCAGTAAGTGCCTCCGCACTTGCACTTGAATCCTGTCAAACCAACCTTCTTATTGCAGCTAAAGCACCTATTAGCCGGCTTTGAAGGCACCTGATCACCACCAGCAACAATAGTTTCTGCTGACGAAGAAGCTTCAGCAGACAAATCTGACTGCACGGAATTAGCCACCACCATAACTTGAGGGGCATCGACAGCAACCTTAGAATCAATATGTTGTGTTGGATTGATATTCAGTGTCTTTTCCATGGCAGCCTTGGCAGAGGCAGCTTGCTCTTCTTCGGCACGAAGGTCACGGTAACACTTGGAGCAAAGGTTCATGTTTGCAGCCGTACCAAAAAATCCACACCCGTTAACACAAAGCTTTGGCTCTGCTGGGGGGAAGCTTGTGCCGTCGTTTTGCTCAGAACCCATGTTTTATTTCTTGTTTCTACAATCAAACAAATACAACAGTTAGGGTTAGGACTTTCAAACAAGTTCTTGCAATCGCAATGTTCTCACGAATCTCAGGGGAGCGAAAGCGAGATCGTGTCTTCGGCGTGTTCTGATCAATATAACAATTACTGTATCGTTTATCATGGAAGAGGGGTAGTTGTTGTTTATGTATTTTACGGTTCATAATATTAACTACTTGACCGATATACCCTCTTACTGCCTGCTAAAGAAACGGAGACGTCAGTGTGATATTGGGGTATTTGAGGTGATAAAGAGTAATCTGGGGGGTATAACCCATGGAAAATTTCGCATTACAAGGAAAGATCGAACTCATTAATAAAACTGCAACCACGGAATGACATAAATGACCCCGCGCCAACTCTCTTTCTTGCGCCCTCAATCAGGAGGACAGTATTGACTTTTCAAGTAAAGAGGACACGAAAAATAAAAAATCAATTCCAGGACGGTGTTGGCTCCAGCTCATAGAATGAACTGTGTAATTTGTCTCCACTTACTATCAATCCAAAGCGTCGCCTACTTAAATGCTATTTACTAGTAATATCTGTACCGTTCAAATTCTTCACGATTAAGGATCACACGGCTAGCGCTAGCAACCAAAAAAAAAAAAGGCAAAAAAGGGAACAGCGGCGGCGACATCCTTCGATATCTCCAGAAATATGTTTTCATTGAGGAACAACATAAGAAAATCGAAAGGAAAGACACGATCTGTTGATGCAGAACAATAAGAGTTTCATTAGATTCCATACCTGAAAAAAAGATCGAAACTTTCGAACGCTCTCTAACTCCTGTTTGCGTTTAACTAATGACTGCCCTAAATCAACGATTGCAGAGAAATTAGAGATTCAGTTAACACCAGAAAGAAATTATTTTTCTGGGAGTTGAAAGAGTGAGGCTATGAAAGAGGAGGAGAGAATTGAAAGGCGACCCGAAACCTTGTTTTTCGAGTCCATTAAGGTTAATAAAGGAAGAACATGGAACCTAGCTCTCGCTGTTTTTATTATTATTATTTATGATAGAAACCCAAGGCACACCACCACCCACGGTTTTATTTTTTTGATTTTTTTTCTAATGTCGGCAAAATAACGCATATAGGACATCATATCATCGTAGAACAGCAAATCTTAGCTGTCTGATTAAATCTTAATCTAAGTCTTACGTCATTGCTTCCGATCTTACGGTTCATGGGTGTGGGTCCAATGGGTGTTTCTGTTCTCATATTTTCTTAAGAATATCAAAAGCTTTTTCCAAAAGAGAGGGAGTGACCTGACTTGTGAGAACCAAACTCTTCGTTTACACGCTTCTTCCCGAGGCAAGTTCTAACTGAACATGTGGGGCTCTGTTATTATTATATTATTATAGAACATTTCTTTATGGATTCACTGTGCTTTTTTTTTTCCATCAATTGTTTTGGACTTTTTTTTTGTTAAATTAACAGAAACTAAACCTTGTAAAAAAAAACATTTATTTTGAGCTCAAATTAATATACAATTACATATATTTTTAAAATAAAAGGTTGGAGTGAATCAAATAATCAATGTAGAAATAAGGTATATAATTGATAGTCATACAAAAAAATATATTTTTATCTTTTATTTTTTTATATTTATAGGTGATCATTCCTTTTAGCTATTCAAGATTCAATTTTGATATATTTTTTTTTATTTTCAATTTTTTTCATTAAAGAAAAGATATAGAATACCAAATTCTAGATTAGAGGAAAAAAATGATCGTTGATGATAATTCCAACCACACAAAATGTTAAAATCAATGTCAATAAATTAATTTTATAATGATAGTTTTACCTTGGTGATTTTACTCTTTCGGTTTGATCAAGGAAGTCAATCTAACTGCAAGAATATTTTTAAGTTCAGGTTGATTTTGGTTTTTGAGTTTTTTTTTTAGATCAAGTATAAGTTTATCAAGGTGTTTTTTTGTTAAAAATAAGTTTTTGAGCAAAAAAACCAAAACCTTGATTTTTTTAAAGACCAGATTTTGTAATAGAAAATTACGTGTTATCAGCTATCGTTATTGGCAACGCATTGTTTGTTGTCATCAACTATTTCATGTTGTTTACTCTCTGTTTTTTTAATAAAACAAACGGCATGTCATTCACTTTTTATTTTTTAAAAAATAATAATAAAGACAAGCCCACATACATAGTTTGAAAGAAGACAAAGAATGATAAGATTCAGATATAAAAGAAATAAATGTATTGATTAACACTGGTCTTGGCCACACAAATAGGTCCAGAAAGTGAGTTTTGCCCAAGGTTTATTTATTTATTTATTTCTCTTGCCTTAAATGGTAGATATAAGCTCAATAAGGTTTTTTTAGGGGGGTTATTTTGGATTGTTAGGCAAATTTTGAGTTATTTAAGGCCATGGAATTATTTACCAATGTATCTAGAGTGCTTTCTAGGTATTTTCTGTTATCGCATGTATGCAGCATCATGATGATTATCCTTTTAAACAGAAAATTCTTATTTTTTATCAGTTAAAAAAAAATAAGAATTGTCATCTCATATTTTGATTATTAGAAAGTTTAACTAGTTTTAAAGTTTTGGTATATGGATTGGTTATGTAAATTGAAGGTATTAGTACCCATAATACTTTTTAATTAGGGTAAATTGTATTGTTTATTTGTTTGAAATAAATTAATGTACTGTTGTGCACTGTTGTGCTTTCTAATTGTTGATTTATTTAAGGTTGAAAAAAACTTTCTCAATAAGAAGATCATTATTTTATCAAATTAAAAACCTAATCATTTCAATATCAATATAAAAACAAATCGAGCTACCTTTTCATTTAATATTGAAAATATATCTTACATATAAATTTATAATCCTAGATACTAACCTAAAATAACATATTGTTTTAGTATTTTTAAAATACATGTCAAATTCTCGTGACTTTAATAAATTGGTTATTAAACCAGAATATATATGCTAATACATGTTTTTGAATTTTTATATAGAGATGTAATATGATTTTTTTTATATATTTTTGAGAGACTTGACCATATGTAAGTTAAAATGAAAAATTGTATTTTGAATGAAAGATTTTTGTTTTTTTTTATGGAAAATAATCAATTTATTTAATATTGAAAAAAAAGTATCATGTTTAGGTCACAATTCTAAATATTAAATATAAGAAGGTGAAAATAAATATGAAAAAATCAAAATTTAATTCCAAGATTATCATCGAATCTTTGAAAAATTAACTAAAAGTCATATTCAGGCAAAACATGATAATAAGTTTTAAATCAAATGAGATATCAATTTAAAAACAATTTATTTACTATTCAAAATGAACTCAAAAGCAAGCAAAACACTAAACATTCATATATTTGTTCGTGTCATATGCTTCACTTAAATTTAATGCTAATCAAAATAAACCAAATCTCAAATCCCAACATAACTCATACATCAGTATTTAGCATTTGCAAAACAATCACAATCTAAAAAATAAATCCATGATTCAGCGTAAATAATCATATTATTTAAAAATATGAACACAAATTAAATCAAATTAATAGTTAAAACAATCCTAATATTAAACAAAATAATAAGTAATTAGTTCCAAAATTTTACAATATTATTGCAATTTATCCAAAAGATAGTATGAGTTTATAAATCAACCTTTCAGTATGTTTAACATGTCTAGGGTATACTAAAACTAGGTCCACAGTGTTCTTCGAACAGTAACATCACACGTACCATGTGCCGCCATCATTGACATTATTTAGATTTATACGTTGCTGCTATTGGTGGACCGTGGATTGTTGAGTTGAAAGCACCATGATCTCCTCTTCACTTCTACATTGGTGGTGCCACTCATCGCCGCTTTGAGGAAGAAGATCTAGCCACCTTAAAGATTGAAAAGAAAAATTAAATTAAAATAATAAAAAACAAAATTCAGATACAATATAAATCTTATATTTGATTAAATGGTCAAATTGAAAAGAAAAATCAAATTTCATGAAAGGATCAAAAATAGTTAAAAGAACAAGAATTGAAATCAAAATAAAAATTAGGGTGAAATTGCAAAGAAAACACAATTCAATAAAAGACAAAAAAAATAAAGAT
The DNA here is from genome assembly GCA_015708895.1 of Populus ilicifolia. NCBI lineage: Eukaryota > Viridiplantae > Streptophyta > Magnoliopsida > Malpighiales > Salicaceae > Populus > Populus ilicifolia. Next base: position 845,176 of record SRLM01001195.1, on the reverse strand, counting down.
CAAATTAGAAAAAAGATAATAAATGAAAAATTGAGATCGAATGATGAAATTGAAAACAAATAAAACTTAAAAAAAGATAAAAAAATAAAAATTAAATAAATAAGAATTGAAGTTAAAATAATAACAACAAAAAGGTCTAAATTATAATTTTCAAGGAAAAATAAATAAAAAAAATGGCCTATCGACAATAAACCAGACCATCATCATTGACATACATAACATCACAAAATAAAAGAACGCAACGATAATTCTAAAAATATAATAAAAGAATATTTATATACTTGGAGAGATACAACCCACATGTTGCATCGTGCATCTCACACGGCTCTCTCTCTATGTATAGTGTATGTACGTGGAAGTAATAATTGTTTTATAAAATATTTCTTTACGTTAAGTATATCAAAATGATAAAAAAATATATTTTTTTTAAAAAATTCCCAAACGGTGACTTAATGCAGCACAGGCTTGGAGTTTGAGAAAGTGAAGAAAGAAACCAATTCAAATGAATAGCTTAACATCTTTGTTTTTTTATTTATTTTCTAGCACCATGTGTTCAAATTTGAACAGTTAAAATGCAATGCTCTTTTATAATACCCCTAGTGCCGTTTCGGCACGTTGGCGTGGAGTACTTTTTAAAGTATATTCTTATTTAATTGTATAACAATTAAAATAAATATTTGTAAAGAATGCATTTAGTTGAAAAAAATATTTTTTAAAATACTATCTTTTATCATTCATGATTTGTTTTTGATTTTGACAAATAACATATTTTTTCTATTAATAGTATGTCTTATAGAATAAAAGTTAACGACAATTACAAAAATATTTGTAAAAATCCTAATAACTTAAATTAAAGAAGAAGAAAATATCTTTTTAATTAGAAACTTCCTTTTCTTTTTAATTATTTTTTTAAATAGTTTTTTTTATTAGAGGTATTGTTTTATAAATTAAAGTTTATGATAATAATGAAAACAGATTTTAAAAAAAGTAATCGAACACTTTCATGCACCTATATCAATATATTCGAGGATAATAAATATGAAAAAACTCTATTCTTATTGAATATTAAGAAGAAATTTTTTAACTATTAGATTAATATATAAATAATAATAAAATAATTGTTAAAGTTACCATAAAAAACTTTAATCTTCTTAAAAACCATGTAATAACTGGATAGTTATTTAAATATCATCTTAATAAATAGAGTTATTCTAATAATTTTTAAAAATAGGTTAAGGTTTATTAAAAAGAAAAAACTAAGTGTAATAGAGTCTAAAAAGACAAATCAAGGTATTTGGCTTGAAAAAAATTTCTAGGCACATGTTTAGTCTTTTTTGTTTTTTTAATCGTTTTTAATAGATCATACGACGATGCATTTCCTTCTTAAAGGGAATGATCTTCTGAAAAAAGAAAAGAAAGGGGAACCATATTCAACAAAAATTGAAAACAGATTTTATAAAATTGCTTTGCAGATCACACACAAGGATGAGAAAATGGAAAATTATTACATATTTAAGATGTTACAACTTGCAATATGCATTAATTTGTGAGTTCACACAATTCCAATCAAATGGTTTTTTTAAATTTGTGAATTCACACAAAAAATTTAGACTAACAAAGGTGATGTTAGAGATGAAAATGGCAACCTAAAGGATATATTTAATAGTTAAAAAGTTTTATTTTTTAAATCTTGGTACAGGAGAAAACTAAAATTTATGCTAGAGGTGCACTGTTAAAATTAATTAATTGTAAAAATTAATTTGATTGATAAAAAAAATAGATCGAAAATATCTCTTGACTGTTATAAGAAAAAAAAATAAATCCTGAGTCAATGGAAAACGGAAATAAAAAAAGAACGGATAACATCTTATATAAACTCTCTCCGTCTGACCATCTGTCTAATGGGCCGGATGGATTAAAGCAGGGACAAGTGGACAACTAATTTAAGATGGGCCTGTTGGGCTTCAAAGAAGGGTGGAGCAGATAGGGAGAGGGCCGAGTTGCAGACTGCTTTGGAACACATTGCTTAGGAAAGGAAGAAAGAAGAAAACCGATTCGTTCCTCTTCTAGGATCTCAAATTGATTGAGTCGGAATAGTTTAAGTTTATTTTATGAACTTCGAAGATCTTATGTTGTTAACTTCATGTAGTGTTTCCCCTGAATCAGAGGATGCTTGTTTTATATAACTATGCAAAATATTCACACATAATTCTTTTTACAACATATGTAAACAATACGCCAGTTATGCTTAGGAAACATGTTGATGATGGACGCAAATTTCATGGCTACGGTGGTGATAATACAAGCAGCAGCGGTGATAATATGATGATTAGAATAGATAAATTATGTTAAGAGTTTGTTTTTGTTTGTAAAATGTTTTTTGAGATTTTATGAATTAAAAATATTTTATATAAAATAAAATATTAAAACCCAAGTCACAGATTGAAAGTGAATGGCTTGTTTCACATTTATACCGTTCGAAGTGAGAAAGAAACAATCGAGGTTTTTTTTTTTTTTTAAATTGAATGCGCAAATATAATTGCAATAGTTACTTGTGCTGTGAGCCCCAATCCGGCCTAGCTACTAAACTTTCCACCGCTACCAGCTATCAATTTTTGCCAACTCTATAGCTATTGACCCTTGAGCAGGAGGCTAATAAAGGTCACGCAAGCAAAGCCATCATGATCCCAACTCCCGATTTTCATAGAGTAATTAAGCTGCCAGTCTTTTCATTTTTGGTTGCCATATGGTTATTATAATCATGCAACTCCCTGTGGAGAACAACCTCTTATTTTCATCAAAAACAGGAGGAGAAAAACCACAAATTAAAAAAATGAAATATTGTGGCTAATTTCCTAGCTAGCTTTCACACACACACATCCTTGAGTATACATGTCGATCATAATGTACAGGTTGAAAAACAAAACACCTATAATCTCCAGTATCAAATTGGCTGTGCACGATATATATATATGTGGGGGCAGTGAGGTTGATGACAAATCCACACACCAATATAGCAATCGATTGCAGAGCACATAGAGGAGATGATGGATGGATTAGACATTTTAATAAGAAATTGTGGAGCCATCATAATTGATGCATGTGAGACCCAACGTCATAGATGGTGTACGTGTTTACAGGTTCTCAAGACGGAGGAGAAGAAGGGGAGAATTCCATTTATTTCATTGTTGACTATGGCGCCCGCGCGCGCCCATATGCACACATAACCTTGAGTGTATGTTTTAGTAGTAGAGGTAGTAAAGGAAGAGATAAGTGAAGGGTCCTGGGTGTGGTTCTAGTCATGCTCTCTTCGATTAATGGCTCTTACTACCTTCCTTCCATTCAAATACGGCATGATTAGGGTTCCAATGTGCTTATACTATCAAACATTACATCCGCGTATGTTTTGCCTTCATTTATTTTTCGTGTTAAAGTCTCACTCTTAGCACTCAAATTATCATGATGATTAGTAATGGCTAGATTGTTGACCTGAATTGATTAATTTTTTTTTGTTGAAATATAAAAAAATAATTAAGAATCGCTAATAATTTGAATTAATCTAGATTAATATATCAAGTTCATTAATAAAATTATAATATTATAATAACCTAATAAAAAATAAATCAAAATAAATTATTTTCAATAAACTCATTGTTTAATGTTGAAAATAAAAAAAAACAAATCAATCTAAATACATGACACAATAAAAAATCTAAATCTATTTGGAAAAAATAATTTGAATTACAAGACCAAGATAACCTTATAAAAAATAAGTTAAAATATATCATGAAATCTAATTTATAATTAACTCAATATTAAATGATAAAATTAAAAAAAATCAACTAAAAAAAACTTGAGTCAATTAAACTAACCTTTTAAATTCACTACTCGAGCTATAAGACCGAGATTACTTTATAGAATGCAAATCAAAATAAATTATAAAATTATTTTTAATTAATTTAATATTAAAAAATAAAATTAAAAAAACTCATATTCAATCGAGTTAATCCGTTAAATCCATTACACGACTTATAAAACTGAGCTAATTACAATAAATTATAAAGATTAATATTTAGTAAATTAAATATATATTAAAATATAAAATTAGAAAGAAGAAAACTATTGAAATGAATATTATTTTGTGAGGTGTGTCCTTTCTTTTTTAGTTTATATTATAATATAATGTTTCATGATTTAATTATGCATAATTTCTCTTGCGCGAGCAATAAAATTCTTATATATGCTTGTCCCTGATTAATTGGTCGACCTGCCATTTGAGTTCCTTAAAGATTGGTTTTGATTCTAATTAAGATCACTTTACTACCTGTGGTTGATCCCAAATTAATGTGTAGCACTTCTTCTAAAAATCACTCGGTACGTTAATATATAAGGTCAGATAATTTATCAACTAATTAAAGTAATAACTATCCAACTCCACTTTCTATTGGGTACCACGCAAGATTAGACAAATAATTTTTTCTCCCGTTTTGGAAAAATTACTGAAGCACCCAAAGAGTAACCCACCATTATGCATTAAATTGCGAGTATAAAGGTTATTTTTTTTTTAAAAAAAAACTATGAATGCTTAACCATTTTAAAATTAATTAATTAATCTATTCTCTAACTGAAGCAATTATAGCATGAGGATTACGCATGTCATACCAAACCAAGCAATTATCATTGATTTTTGTTACCACATTAATGTGCAGGTAAGATTCACTGATTAATTAGTGGATCTTCTTCTATAGCTGTTGCAATTGCACATGTCAGGCTAATTATCTACCTGCATTAACAATTTAATATCATTACAGCCATAATTATTTAGTGGACAAGACAAAAGACATGGAAGTAGTTGGAATACAAGTGAAAATATTCCAGCGGTTGTTAAATGAAAATTATTTAATAGCGAAATAGCGGCGCAAAACCAGCGGCCTCTCAAGCCTCGCTCCATAGTTTTTGAACAAAGACAGCAGCATATTCACTCCATATGAACGATCCTTGTGCTAAATATAATATTTACCAGCAATACATGTAGTTTGAGAAGAGTTTCGAGAGCTGGAGATTTACAAGGAGGGAGAAGGAATGCATGTACATATGCACACGATATCTTACCATGGACAACAGCAGCATATTAATTTATCCCCATTTATTTTCGTTTCTTTTTCGGCCATGCATCATTTGTACGAAGAGAATAACATGAAGGAGATGACGGGGTTTCCAGGCCCTCAATGTAACGTTTGACTCTTAGATATTTGTGTTCAAACTAAGAATAATGAAATACATAAAAGTGGAGGAAGGACAGGGTCGAAATGAAGATGCCACCATCCCCTTGTAATGGTCCACACCTCCAAAAGTCTAAGAGAGAGCGATGAGCAACTACAATCTCTTCATTGCTTTCAGCTTGAAATGGGGCCATAAGACAAGGTGATGCCAAGAGAAGCCACTTGTAATCAACCTAATCATCCATGGATGCTTGCTGACATGACTATGAAGTGGCATCTCAGATGGACCGTTCAAACATAAACTATAGTTAGCAAACAGTAATGACGCTGGTTTTTTCAAATCAATAACGTTAGCATGCATAATACTCGCGCTTTATTGGTTCCCTAAAATTTTTCATTTTGTTCCTCCTTAAGGCTAAGCATGGAGGAGATTATCAAAGACAAGCATAGAACCTTCCATGATCTTAGGCTTTTCTCTTTTACCCGCCTCATTCGTCATCGATACAGGGTTGCTTCCCTTTGCAATCATGAGTCCAATACGACATCATTGCTGTGGAAGATAAATCTATCCCTCTATCAAATGCATACCCACCATCAGCTCACCATACGCCCCGGATAATCATGCACACTGCCATGACACAAATCCTCCTCTATATATATAGGAACAGGCATCCACCCTCTTTTCTCAATTCGCATTCCTTCATCTTTCCAATAGCAACTGATCTTATATACTCTTTGAGAGCTAAAGGAAAATGTGCACTAACGGAGTAGACAGGATCCCTTCTCCTTTCCACCCTTCAAAGAGAAGGCAAAGAACAAAGAAATGTAAGGTTCAGGTTATTGGGCTCACCTGCAGGTATATATGTCTTAACTAGCAAGCAAAAACACAGCATCTCCTTATAACACAACTTAAATATTGTTATTAGTGTTTTGATTTTTCATTCGCTCTATGGTTCTTACATGTTTTATGTGCTGAATTTCCTTTAATATTTTCCTTTTGTTTTCTCCCTTTCTGTAAAGCAGGAGGTCAGGATATGAGGGATGGGAGGAGAAGAACATGGAGCTAAAGAATTTGAAGCTGTATTTAGAGAACCAAAGCATTGTTGAAGAGAACGAGAAGCTGAGGAAGAAAGCTAGTCTTCTCCACCAAGAAAACCTGGCCTTAATGTCTGAACTTCAAAAGAAATTCCCTCAGCTGGATCGCTTCTCCAGCACCCTACTTCTCCTACACAAACACTAGCAAAATATATATAGTGCAGATTAGAAACTCTCTTTATAGCCGTCTCTCTATAGCCGTTTCTCCCTTTTCTTCGCTGAATTAAGTATGCTAGTAACAAGATCTAATGAATTTTGCTTGGTAGTATTTGTTATAATTATCATGGTAAATTTATGCATGCCAGCTAGCAAAATAAACTATCAATGATTCTCTTTGTTTCCTTTTTCCTCTAGTTGAAATTATTTTTATGTATCGACTAAATTTTAATTGATTCTAGTATCTGCTTAGTTATTAAGCCTGAAAATGAAACAGGAGAGATTCTATAAACTCAGCAACAAATTAGATACTTAAACCTGACATCGTGAATAGCTGCAATGATAAAGTGACTGCGCGACAAGACAAGTGTTCTTGGAACAGTACATAAAGGCGGCATGAATACCCTGATTTGTCTTGCAAACTATCTTTCCCACCTTAACCCATCTAGCCCTAGCTGTAGTATCACTGTAATTAAACATCTGATCCAATCCCTGGCGTCTGCTAATAAACAATACTCCCTTAGTTTCCGTTGTTAATGTAACCTTTATTTTCACCTTTGCTGTGGATGCATTGTGAGAAATAAGGGAGCATTCTTAGTATTGCACGCAAGTACAACTATGAGGCAAGGAGCTCTTCAGGTTTCCGAGCTCCTGTTCTCTGAACTCTGGGCTGACTTTTGCTTAGGAATTTGTTCTGTTTTGTTTTTCCTTCGGTTGTTTCAAAAGCTAACAAGTGGTTATTTATCGTAAAGTATTCACCTATATACAGAGCAAGAGATTACAAGAGTGCCTAAAAATGCACCAAAACGAGAGCAATGGCTGCACAAGTAACTGTTACCCTCCGTCAACTTTATATTAAACACATCCTAAGAAAGAAAAAGGATTGCTTTGAGAGCTGTATTTTATTAATGCTATGCTGCAAGTGCATTACTGGTCCTACATCAACATTCAACAAAGGGGAGGTTAATCTTGCTTGACATGATTAAGCTATCCTGTGACGATGAAGATATTAGGATGACTGTGTGCTTTGCAGTGCACCTAAAATAACAAATAGTAGACAGAGTCAAGAGTCAAGGAAAGGTCAAGGAAATTACTAACCAACCACTTCATTCTTCATTAGCTAGTGAGGGGAGAGGAAAAGCCAGGAGAAAGCTGACAGAAAATCAGCCAAAATTTTCTACAGAACAACAGGGATACAACAATCACGCATCATTAACGAGCTCTATGTGCTTATAATCTTCAATCAAGTCAAAATGCCATAATTCCAAGTTGAAACAAGCTACACCATGATCTTTCTTTTCTGGGGTTTCAGACTCGTACGGTCAGAAAGGATGCATCAGCAGCTCATCAGTCAAAAAGCAATTATGTACTTAAAAACCTTGTAGACCTTGGCAATGGTGATTCAGGTCTCCAGGTGCCGTAGATGGATTGGTTCAGAGTTATATTTAAAAATGGGAAAAACTCTTTTATTACACTTAACTACTCAAACGACACAATGAAAATATAAAGCTTGCAGTGTACCATCTTCCGTTTTTGAAAAAAAATAAAATGCTAATCAACTAGAAAGGTCCAAGTAAATCCCCTGATTGGTGAACTGACCAGAGATAATGGTTGTTTTCTGTCATCGTAAACACGGCTCAAGGTATGCTGGCATTTTGACTGTAAAACTCCTTCCCACCAGTCCACAATCCAAAGAAAACACACCCGACTTCTAGCTCTTCTGAGAATCCACTTCTGCCATGAACTGTAAGGGTTTATAGCCAATTTCCTTTACCTAAAAAAGGTAAAGAACCACAATTAACACTGGATAATGGTTTGCTACTTCCCTTATATCTGTTAATGTATGTATATTATCAGAACTTGAACTAGAAGCCAGCTTATAGCATTATCAAGGAAAGTGGTCTCTTCCAGCAACTGAAAAACAGAGATTCTACTTTCAGAAAGATAGATTGACATGCAGGCTTTGAAACTGTCAGAGATTCTTGGGGTGTTCTTCTGGCGACTAGTAAACACGGAATGCAGCAATGCACATCGTGGCGTTACCTATTCCTGCCAGAGTCAACACTATACAGAGCATAATTAATTATGTTCTGTATCATTTGAAATACTTAAACAACAATAGCAACATGATGGAGTGGGACCAAGGAGATGGTCTGAAATATATATGAAAACAGCAGAAATTAATATTTCTAAACCATGTAATGCACCGTGGTGACACAAACGGCTGGCAATTTGCTATCCACCCAGCATTGACTCAGGCCAATTCAATGTAGGTTTGGTAAAGTTGGGAAGCAAAGAAATATTTTGGAGCAAAATCATCAAGAGGTCAGGTTGGTCAATCACAAAACACCCTGGCATATAACAGTAGGTTCCTGTGACTGAAAAACCGACTCAATCCTGAAATTTGGGCAAAAGTAATTATCAGGAACCAAAGTAATTTTGCTGTTAAACAACCGGTACCTAGTTCTACAAGTATGATAACTATGACAAAGCTGCCTTCGGCTTGATTTATAAAATTCAGTTAGATTTTGGATTTTTTTTAGAAAAATAAAAACTAGCACACTAGTGAAAAAATTTCGGCAACTACTTGAATTTTTTTTTTATTTTATGAAATAACATGCTTTCGTTTCATCGCACATGATATATAATAGATATTATGTTTTAGAAACACATTGAATTTGTTTCCTTTGAATTCACAAGTGTATTTGTTTTTGTGATTACTTCTATATTTGAAATAAACTATAAAAAATATATATTTGATAATATATAAATTATTGTTTATTGTTTGTGAATCCCAATTAAACTTTTAATAAAAATGTAAGTGAAGTAAAATTTCATTTTACACTTGTTCACTTTACAAAGTAAAATTCAATTTGCACTTGCCGTGAATAATATGCACTATTCATGATCGGATTGAATTTAAATATATTAGGCCGGTCCAATCCATAAAAAATAAATTTATTTTTATTTTATTTTAATTATATTTTATTTATAAAATAGTGTTTAACATTGTTTAATGATATTATATGAATTAAAAGGAGATCGAATGATAACATAACATTTGTAGAATTTGATAGTAATTCTAAATTTATTCTTGATAATATTTTACCTGATTTTAGTACATGCTCAAAAAATTATGAAAAATATAGTTCTTGTCGGAAGAATTTCATACATGATAAAATTATAGATAATTTGATAAAATAATAAAAAATATTTTATATAAAATATTATTTATTTCAAGATGTAATAATACTAATTAAATCTATAATATTTAAATTAAAAATTATATATATATATATATATTAGTTATTATAACATCAATTTGAAAAATATTTTTAATTAAGTAAATTAAATTATTTTTTATTTAATCTTAATTTTATCTATAATTTTAACCAAATATATATAAATATTAAATAAACCCCAACCAAAAATTATTATTTTTAAATCACCATTATAAAAACTATTACAATAAACATCCTCGTAGCAGGAAGAACCTGGACATTCGGCAAATCCCACATGCTGCTGTTCCGTGTCTCCTCCCATTATTGAGCATTTGTGTTAGAAGACAATAGAGCACCAAGTGTTTTGCAGCTAAAGGGAGGCCACCGCACTTACTGACAATCTCTTTACTGATTTTCTCCAACAGTTGAAACGGTTAGAACGGTTGATGTGGTTTGCATGACTGAAGCTACTCTTCCATGGCGTGCTGTCAGAATACTCTTACTGCCCTCCCCCGAAACCTTCAAAGGAGCCGGCAAAAATATCTCTTCTAACTTTGATATCATCTCCCTCATTTCCTTGTTAACTAATTCACCTCTCCTGTGGCAGAACATAGTGGATTAAATTGATATCATGTTATATTCAGATATATATTATTTCACTAAATTTTTAATTCTTATGCTATTTCACCTTCTTTTTTCTATGCCTAACTAACCCCTAGATTTTTTAGGGGTTTTGCTTTCCAGATTCTCATGAAATTGTGTCTTTTCAAAACGCAGCTAAATCTTTTCCTCATTTTACACAACACACTCCAATACCACACAGATAATTTTGGAGCTGTTCAGAGTGAAAAATGTATTGGAGAATCCAACCGATGATGCTCTGATACTTGCTCATAGAAGGCCAAGCACACTGATACAATATTTAACATGGTTAGGCAAAACCGCTTACATTCACGGGAGAAGTCAATATATTTAAAGATTGAGAAAGAATATAAAACAAATACACGGAGGAGCAAAATCACTCCATTCTACTCTACTCTGGCTCTCTTTGCTGTACTTGAAGCTGCTGCCATTGCAGCTCTCTCTTCATATTTTCATAATTCTTTTCTCTTATTTTGCTCTCTAACATATATCTCTATTTATAGACATTTATGGAGGCTCTTCTTCAACAAAGATGGCTGCCAACTCCAGCTCTTCTTCAACAATGGTGGCTGTCAACCTTTAACATCTTGGATGAATACACATGGTTAGTGCAATAGTCAATGGTTGTTGCACATTAATGGCAACCAACCTAACAAAATGACCGTACTTCTTTCACAGGCAAGACTTCAGAGTGCAGAGGGACATTGACAGATACATGTGACATTACGAGTAGTGTGACATTTAATTTCCGATAGATGATAACCAGTGATAGGTGAAGGTTTTTCAGGGTCGCGTGTATACAACCGTAGTAATAATGATTGTGTCTAAAATATTTTTTAAAAATATATTTAAATATTATTTTATTTATTTAAATTATTTTTTATATTAATATATCAAAATAATTAGAAAACATTAAAAAATATTAATTTTAAATAAAAATACTTTTTTATAAATACTTTTAAAATATAAAAATAAATAGAATTGACTAATACCTGTGTTATGCTACAATTTCATATTATTATTATTTTCATAAAATATTTAGAATATTTAGAAGTGACAAGTATATTTTTTTTAAAAAATCAATAATTTAAATTATAGTCTTCACTAACTAAATTATATATAAAAAACGAGAAATATTATATCCTGGTCAGCTGCCTTCTTGAATTCCTTGATATCTCCCCTTTCGCCATTCCTCCGAGGAAGATGGTTTCCATCTGCATTGACACTCTCTCCCCCTTCTTTCACGTTCACCCTCCATATTAGCCTTAAAAGAATTCAAGGCCGTCAATACCGTATCCATTTGTAACTGTAATTCTTCTATCTTCTTGTACAATTCAATCCCTCGCATCTTAATTTCTGTTCTGATTTTTGTATTGCTTCATTTGTACGCCTGTTGTGCTCCTCCAGAGCCCATCCAATTGTTGTCCACCATGGTAAGCAAGAAGAAAATTTGTGTTGCTTAGGAACGTCCTTAACAATGAAGATTGATAGTAAGAAAGGAGGTTTGAGGAGTAGAGGAGACAGAAGGAGAGGAACTTCTGCAGTTACAAAAAGAAATTCTTATTCAATTACTCGTCTCACCCTTTATACTAACTAACTGCTATTAACTACTCTAAAATGAATTAACAAACCATTACACACATGCTAATTCTTATTCATCACATTTAAAATGCCCGGTTAACTAATGCCCCTTACTCATGTAAAATACCCCTTATTCATCACATGTAAAATACTGCTGCTGTAGCTGATTCTTGTCTCAGCTGTAAGGTTGATCACATAACAACTTGATAACGTAACAAGGACAAACTTGTGATTTGCAAAAGCAATTTCCAGTTGAAGTGCTATTCTTTCTTCTTGGCCCAAATCATGACCAGAGAAAATCCCATCAAAGACATGATTACTGTCTGCAGCCACAGAAATAGCAGATATTTATCAGAATCCTGTAAGAAAGTATCAATACCTAACAACATGAAGAAAGAACAACCCAAATCTATATCATCGGTGCTATCTTTTTATGTAAAAGCATACGATACAACTTTAATTGCTATTGGTGTGGGAAAACCTAGGAAAAATGTGTAAAGCAAACCATTTGCCAACCAATCAATCAATCAATGCTCTGGATCCAAAAAGAAGAAGAAAAAGCAATGCCTCCGTGGCTAAGGCTTCTGTCATGTATCAGTGCAATTTAATGAAAAAGTTACTCTCCTTTGCCATGCATATACACAAGAACTAAGTGCTAGAATTAATCAGTGATAAAAATGGAAGATAACTTTCCCTCATTCGGTTGCTTCCATTGACCAAAAGAAAGTGGGACCAGACTCTGGCATGAACTCATTAACATTGAACCTCAAAGAGAACCAAGAGGATTATTACTTGTAATGTTGCTTGTAACAGAAGTCATTGTTCATTGCAGAAATTAGCAACCACAATTTGTACCAGATTTCTTTATTAAAGATAATTGTGCTACAACAAAAAGAAAATGCGAAGTTTTAACTTACAGAGATTGCTGGGGGCACAGCAACAAGTGGATCTTTGAAAAACCTGTTAGCGAGCGCGAGAGCTAGAAGACTGCTCTGCATTCCTGCAAAGGAAAATATAGTGAGCTAGACTAGAAGAGTATGATCCACAACAAAACGACCGTGTTGAAAACAAAGGTGGTACCTGTCTCATAGGATAGTGTTCTTTGCAGTGCTTTCAGGTCAAATGCCTTGTGGAAGACAAAACCAGTGAAATAGTAACCAACTACAAATGCTGATAGATGAAATGCAATAATAAGCGATACTATGGTTACTCCAAAAGGGGACATAACTGAGTCAACATTAAGAGCAAGTGGTGCTCCAACACAACAAGCTGTTACTAGTACTGATAGTGGTGGCAAAAATGGCCGAATAACACCAGAAATCTGCGGAAACAACCTGTTGTTACAAATAAATAAGACATAAGCACACCTCACATAAACAGCGAAACAAAACACTTGTTTGGATTGAGCATATCACCTGTTTAGAAGTAAGCCTGCAGCTATTGGAGCAATTACGATCTGCATAATACTGGATACCATTCCTTTCACATCAACAGGCAGTCTTTTTCCAATAAGCAATAGAGATAATAATGGAGTAACAAAAACAGCAGTAGCCGTGGACATTGATGTCATGACAATGCTTAGAGGAGCCATTGGAGGGTCTGTCAGAAAAGTAGCATAATTTGAAAGCTGAGCCCCACTAACACAAGATACCAACATGATCCCAGCACCTGAGACATAGATTCACAAAAGTGTTGGTACCGTCTCAACTACGTTGGAAATCAGGTAAATACAATCTTACCTATTGGAGTAGGAAGCCCAAATACTGACACCGAAATCATACCAAACAGATATCCAAGAATTGGCTTCACAACAAACTGGCCAACATACCCAGCCAATATAGCGGCTGGTCTGTTGAACGCTTCAAGAAAATCCTTTTCACTGGAATTAACCCCAACTGCAAACATCAAAAACCCTAATGCAGGAGCATAATACCTGAAATTAGACCAAAAGGAATGATTATGCCTGAAATTAGACAAAAAGGAACGATTATGTGCATACAAACTTGGAAAAGTTCACTTGGTTCTGTTTATACTGATTTTTTTAAATGCATAAAACTTCTTAATCATTAGCTGGTTTAGCTCTCCTAACTAGTGGTCAAAATTAAACCATCAATCCCCGCCATTGTTCTGAATTTATTACAGAAATTTTTCCACAGACCAATTTATTCAAAGTAATATTTAATAACCTGGTGGTAAACCACGTGAAAGAGGGGGGATGGACAAGAGCAACCAGTGTACTAGCAAGGACTATGTGAGGCAAAAGGGAATTTGATTGCTCCAACATATCCACTATAGAAGCCTTCTTCTGCTCTACCATCTGAAATCAGACATCAACAACCATTGTCTACTGAGTATTTGAAAATTAGAATAACTGCACCGAGTGTCCAAAATCCCATCTAAAGACCCAAAATAAACCTATGAATCAAATTAGGAAGATTGGTTTTGGATTTTTGGGTTTGAGCCGAACTCTGCTCTCCCCTAATGAGGTCTGCGGTCTTTCTTCTGTGCACTATTGTTGAGTAAATCTGCATGCAAACTCACACTCACCCATTGGCTAATTTGCTATTCGTGAGTGAAAGCAATTTGAACCAAAGCACCATACACAACCGCCCCAATATGTTAGTCTCATCAAAGATTGTTGCAAAGAAATCCTAATCCAATAACTAGATGGTGAAAGATTCAAACTTTAATAGAACTCATAACATTCTCGTTTAACCAGTGCTAGACAATTTGGAAACTTATGGGTATACAATGCAACTAACCCGGTAAATTTTAATTAAAAACAAAAATAATAAAAAATAACTGCGGAAAGAAGCACCTGACTTGAGTCGGTCACATAATTCTGATCATGATCCGGTTCCAAAGAATCAGAGAACTTCTGGGACTCGCATCTGCTCACCAAGAATCTTGAACTCCCACCTGTCAAATATAAACAACTACATGCAGCCGAACCAAAAGGAGAATAAAAAATAATGGATTGCAAAGACAGAGCTGATGAGAAACTTACAGTGAAAATTCGGTTTTAATGGCATTGAAAAACCCAAAGATCGCAACTCTGAACAAATAGTAGAATTATTAAACACAACAAAATACTTGAGGGACTCGTAAGATTCGAAAGAGAAACCATTAAGACAAAATTACAGACCTGAAAAGGATTTGAAGGAGCGACTTGGGGTCAAAACTGAAAGTTGATTATTACAACATTTGCGAACGTGGGAAATTTTTTGGTTATGAATTTGGGAGATATCTGGGCGTTGAATCTGTAGCGTTCTACAGTTCACTACACTCATTTCCTCTTTCAGAGAGTGTTCCGTAGCGTAGGATAGATACTCCCTGTTCTTTTTGTCATTTGTTTCCAAACAGGGCTTTCTTCTTCTGTTTTATTGTGCGTATGCTTGGAGAGTGATGCCTTCTTTTTTTTTGAGATATAATTTTTTTAAAACATAAACTATACTTTATAAAAGTAAAAAATATATAGTTTTTATATTAAAAAAGTCAACTATATCTTTAAATCAAACACCTCTTTAGTGTTCTAAAGAATATAGTAATAATTGCTTATGAAATGTTTTTTTTCTTCAAAATATATTACAATAATATATATTTTTTATTTTTAAAAAATATTTTTTACTATTAACATATCAAAATAATTTGAAAATATAAAAAATAAAATTAATTTGAAATTAAAAAATAATCTTAAAAAATTAAAATAAAAAAATAAAAAAGCTTCTTTTATAGTGTAATAATAGTTATTTATAAAATATTTGTAATGCCAACATATTAAAATAATTTAAAGTAATAAAAAGCTATTTTTAAAATACAAAAACAAATAAAATACAATACAGCAGCAACAGATAACATTATCATTATTTAAAAAAAAAACACACCAATAATTTACTCATTTCTTCTCACTCGACCACTCAACTCAATTTTTAAACTTATATTAAAAAAATAAAATATTCTTATATACAATATATCAAAAACACCAACAAATGAAAAATCATAACTTTTCTTGAATATCGATTTCTATCTCTTTAGAATTCCCAGCACCTTTTCAATTCACAGCCAGATGACAACATATTTCGACACACACAGGTACAAACCAGAGAGCAAGTCTCTAGCCAAACACCAAGGCTTAGATTCACTGATGCAAGAACTTGTCGTATTTAGGCAATAAATCCCAGAAGTAATATTCAGTGAATTTGAGGATGAAAACTCAAAGATAGCTTGTTTTTCTAAACCAAACTCGCCATCCTTTTAACAGAGATAATTGTTATGGTAGTTTATGCTTTGATGAATTTAACTTCAGATCAAGATTCATAATAAATTGAAAGTGAGGTTGTAGCTCAGCGGTAGGAGGGGTTTGTCATCTTTTTCTGTATCTGAGGTTTGAATCTCATTATGCATGCTTGTCATTCTTGCAATACATTACTTGTTTATTGGGTTTATAGGATGTTTAATGAACTATAATTAGTTATGATGCGTATAAACTGATCCAGATATCATAATTAAATAAAAAATAAAAGATTCGTGATAATATAAGAATTATTTGTGGTTTTAAACGCAAATTTCTATTTGCAGGAGCATCAAGTGGCGTTAACGGAGACAACATGTTTTCTTGCACGTTAATCTATGTTACATTATGTTTAGGAATGTGGTTGAATTATTTTTTTATATTTTTATATTATTTTAATTTATTAATATTAAAAATAAATATTATTTCAATATATTTTAAATAAAAAAATATTTAAAAAAAAATAACCGGCCCTGAGACTATGATATCTTATCCTTATCAACGTGTCATATCCTCAATGCTCTGTCCCTACATAACCACCGGTCAAGCAAGACCAAACTCTGCCAGAAAGGCATGTCACTTCATGCAGTACCTTAGCTTCTTACCATAAACCCAACGTCAAGAAAATGGCAACCGATTCACTGAACTCGATAACTCGGTCAAGAACTCAGTGTCTAAAAAATTGCTTATACTTCCCTTGAGGGTGAAGTCACGACAAAAAAATACACTCCACGTCATCAATATATCCACTCACAGCACGCCACGTACCATAAGGGATCCCCTCGACGACAGCGTTCCTCTTCGCGCCAGGTCGCACATGACCACGTTAAAAGAAAACCGTAACTGGAAAGCCTCAAAACGACAACGTTTTAATGGGTGGCTTGTAAATACAGACGCTAAGAAAAAGGCCACATTGTAACGACAAAGTTAATAATAACGGAAAGGACTAAAAATCTTTCTCGATCCTCTATGTTATACATTTAATCACATTAAGTCCAAAACTGTTTAACTGAATTAATTAACCCCTCTATTTTCAAATAAAGGGAAATTTAAGCCTTTCCATCAGCCCCATTAACACTGGAAATTTACAGAAATGTCATGTTTCTAATGGATTGAGGATCTCAATTTTTCCTTTAATTGGAAGAAAAGGGGTTGTTTTGAAATAATATTGAAAATGAAGGGTCTGGTATGATCTGCAAAGTATAAGTAAGGTCGCGGAAAGATTAAAGTTACTAATTACAATCTAAAGGGTCCCCCAGAGAGAGGGAAAAAAATAAAACACAAACACAAAAGCATTGTCTGTTTCCTTTCTCTGCATATCCTTTTTATATGCTTCATTGATTATTATCTTATTATTCTTCATCGACGAATCTCTCCTCTGGTTGCCATTATGAGCATCATCATAACCTGAAAAACTCCCCCCCCCCCCATCCTTCTCGGGAACCAGACAGAAATTTACAAACTTTATCTGTTTTTAGGGTTTTTGGATCAATGACTTTTTATGAGGATGATAGTGTGGTGCCAGAGCTAATAATGAGCATGGAGGGTGATAAAATTGATGATGGAGATAATAACGAAGGGGATTATGTGAATTTGAGAGATGAGAATGGGAATGGTGAAACGTGTAATCTTTGTGGTTTTTATTGGGGGTTTGGATGGTCTGTGTTCTGGTATTGGGTTAAGTTGGCTTTGCTGTTTACCTTTATTGGATTATTAGCTGCTGCTTGTGTCATGTGGGTTGGCCCCTTTTTGATGGATAAGGTTAGTTTTTATAAGAAAGTTTTATGCTTTTTGTGGTTTCAATTTTGTTTGTGTTGTGGAACTTGGTGGATCGGGATTTTCTTGCTATAGAGTTATATGTTGTTGCCTTTTCCTATATCGATTGGTGGCTTTTCATGACAAGGTTGATTTTTATCTGAATTTGGATATTTTTTTTTAGTTTTGCTAATGTTTATGTGATTTGGCTTTATTCCTTGTAAACTGATGATTCTCATTACATGTTTCTTGGGATTTGGTGGTGTTTTTCATAAATTGGCAGGTTTTGTTTCAGTTTTCATAAATTTTTTGTGGGTTTGTAGTGAAATGTGTTTTTCATTCTGGGTTTTATTACATTGCCGTGCAATTGGAGCTTTTGTTGTGGTTCTTGCCCCACAAAATTCAGAGATAAGGGTAGGCTTTCTGTGAAAAAGGAGGTGTTTAATGTACTTTTTAATGTGCATGTCTCTAAAAATTTTGGATTCTATCGAATTGTTTTACAATTTGAGATATAGATATGTGTTTTCCTTAAATTTATTTGGGGAGTATTTGTTGCATTTCAAAAATGTTTTTGAAAAAAATTATTTTTTTATTTTATTTTTTTATGTACTTAAAATTAATATATTTTTAGTGTTTTCAAATTATTTTGATATGCTAATATTAAAAGTAATTTTTTAAAAATAAAAAAAAATCATTGATATGCATTTTGACATGAAAAGTTGTTCTGTAATCATATTCCTAAAAAAGCACGAAGATGAGATGGATTGTCTTGTATACTGTTGTGTTTAAATGTTTGTAGCATTATATAGCATCTACACGCACGCACATGGCAAGCGTGCATATATATATGCACAGTTTGATTATTCTTTGTTCTAAAATCTTATTCTTATTGAAGTGTTTCGTGCAAGTGATTTCTTATTGTTAGCAACTTCTTTCTGAGCATGGAGGCAATATTGCTTTAGAACACGATCTACTCTTCCTTATCTTATAGATGTTCCTTTTCTGATATCTGTTTTCTTTAACTTGATTCTAACTGGATGCTCTGCAGTATTCTCTTCAACCAATCCCACTAGAAACTTGCCATAGGATTATGACATTGCTATTCTCTACCAGACGGTGTTGCTAGAAGTTCATGGTGGTTATTGGATATTTATGGGACATTCATGCATATTTCAATTTTTCCCATACCTGACTGATGAATTTTTTCAGGAGATTATCCCTATCATGAATTGGGAGACAAGAACATTTAGCACTCCTGTATTGGCAGTTCTTCTCTTTGCCTCTGTGGCATTGTTCCCCACTCTACTTCTACCATCATCACCATCTATGTGGGTGGCTGGGATGACATTTGGCTATGGGATTGGATTCCTATTAATAATAACTGCAGCTGCTGTGGGTGTATCACTTCCATATTTAATTGGCTCTATGTTCCTTCATAAAATTCAAGTATGAACCATGTGTCAAGATTTGTTCATAATTATAGCTATATTTGTTTTCTCTTCTACATGTGCCTAATGTAATTCTGAATTCTGTGACACAGGGGTGGTTAGAAAAATATCCAAAAAGAGCTGCAATTTTGAGAGCAGCTGGTGAGGGAAACTGGTTTCATCAGTTTCGAGCTGTGACTCTAATCAGGATTTCTCCATTTCCATATATTCTGTATAATTACTGTGCTGTTGCAACAAATGTTAAGTATGGTCCTTACTTATTGGGATCGTTGGTGGGAATGGTGCCAGAGATATTTGTTTCAATCTATACGTAAGAACTATCCACTCCCATTTTGCATTAAGCATTTCATTTTCATGTGCCTCTGCAACATATTCTTCTCATTTTAGATTCTTGTATTATTGCATATTATTCACATTGAATTTCTCACGCACTGATGTTGGTGTAACTCTGTCAATTTTTTCTTTATTTCAGTTCTTGTTTATTGCCCTTTTAACTTTTAGAGCAGTGTTAACTTTGGATTTTCTAGTTGAAACAATGTCTGATATTTTTGTTTCTTATTTTCAGGTCAGATATACATCTGACTTCTTCTTTTGGTACAAAGAGATATGAATGAAGTGATGTGATTTTTCATTTTAGTAAAATGATTTCCCTTTTGTTATCTATTTGTTTTGACCTCTGCCCGAAGCATTATCCTTGAGAAAATTATTTCATAGATGAATTACCATTTCAGTTCTAGTTCTAAATGCATGGCTCCAGCTGTTAGGTATGGGATAACTTAACAAGAAGAGTGATGAGTCTGTGGTTCGAGTCTTTACCTTGTAACCTTGAAAAGGGAAAAATATACATTGTAACTGGATTTGGCCGTAGACATCAGAAGGATGGGATAGGAATGCCCTGACTTCTCTGGAAAATATATAATTTTTTGCACTCATTTCAAGGTCTTACAATCAAAACTTTCAGTAATTGGTGTCTGAAAGTAGCTCATGCTCACCCGTGATGAATTCTTTTTCCCACCACCCTAATGAAATGTGTGTCGTAATGATTTTAATAATTACTGCAAATAACCTGATCTGTTGGCTTAATGAGGTGTAATCACAATCCCCTGAAGCATCTGTTTTTATCCCCAACTCCTCCAACTCCACCTCTGCATCTTCTTCAACGTTATGTTGTAAGTGTTCTAGAAAGAAAATCTATTAATTCTTTCTGGAGCCTTCGTTTTTGAAAAGACACTTCTTTGCCCCGCGGAAGAGGCTTTTCATGCTGTATGGCTTGTGTTATGTGTATCCTAGTTTTGGACCTTTAATGGGGGACTCTAGCAGGGTGCTAACCGCTAAACCATGGGGCTTTTCACCTTGGGAAATCCAGAGCGCATTGCATGAGTTTGGCCCTCGCTTCTTTCCCTTTTCAACTTTAGATGAGGTTGGTACTTGTCAATGAGAGGATATACCATGCTGGGTAGTGTGGTGTGTGTACTACACTGCACCATGGTATTATCAGTAGTGACACAATTTCTTTCACTTTGGAGCTAAGGCTGCTGTTTTTTCCTAGATATGTGATTCTTTTCATGCAATCTTCAAGCTTCAATCTTAGGTTTTAATCACAGGCATGGATTCTCTTCAACGTTCATGAACCTGAACATTCTTTGGTTTTGCAGTGGGACCCTTATACGGACTTTGGCAGATGCTTCAAGTGATGGACGCACTCTCTCAGCTCCACAAATTGTCTTCACAGTGTTTGGTTTCTGCGCCACTGTGGTTGCCACAATTATAATCACAGTGTATGCCAAAAGGCAGCTGAATGTCATGCAAGATGAACCGCTACTGGAGTAGCTTCTGCAAGTCCTGAATCAGTTAAAAGCAATCTTCCACATACCATCTTTGTCAGAAATAGCACACAATGATTTGAGTGTGATGAAGTTCTATTTTATTTACAACTTCATCCTTAGAACGTGTTGCTACTCTACAGCATTGACCACCATACAGCAGTTGCAGACAACGTGGAACAGGATGGACATCTAACTTCATAGTAAGAGCCACTTCGTTGCTCTTATTTTTCACCCCCCATTTTATCTGTAGTTATTTCTGTTTCAGTTGCTGCTTGTATATGATTTAAGTATGTGGCTTGAAAGAGGCTACATTGGACTTGGACAAAGAAATTGAAAGTTGTAGATGAAATTTGAAGTGTTCTTGACCTACGCAGTTAATATCTGTTATTCTGCAAGCTCCATGCCATGCTATAGTGGTATTGTGGTGTTTTTGTACATAAAATATGTATCAGTGTCATGTTTAGATTTAGTTCATGCGGGTCCATAGCTTTGCGTTTTGTATTTCTTCCTTCCATTGCCAAGCTTCAAACTCAATTGATCCTTAGCTGGCCAGGTATGAGGAGGGGGGGGATTCACGCCTAGCCTACCATAACATTGTTAATAATCCTACTCCCCCAAATTCTAATTCGAATTTAAGAAGAATACCGGGAAGAGAAATTTTATTTGTAAAAGCACCATTTTGTGGTATTCAGGATGTAGATGTCTGCTTGGTGTAGTTGCACAGATAAAACTGGCACGTTATGACTAAGCACGAGTTTCTCAGCTATAATTTTCCCTCATTAGCACCGTAGAGATTTCTGAGCACCTTCCTGCCTCGGAACGATAGTAATCTCACGCAGCAAATTATTGTGTTTTCGGTAATGGAGATTATTGACATTATAATGATAACATGTGCAATATGCACATCTAAAATATTGAATGTTGCCTTTCATGCGGCAAAATAATGATCGAAATTATTTAGATGCAACCTGTTTCCCCCCACTCTCTGAATCACTGGTGTCCATCTGATTGATCAAATTTCAAGCACTAAATTTTGGGAGTGGATCCTTGCTGAGGATGCAGCACAATAGCCCACGAACAGCGGGCGCGGCTGATTTCATAGCTCGAATTTGCAGCTGCATCATTGTAGAAATTGAGCCATCAGCAACTAGACAAATTAAAGTGAGGCTCGCCCGGCGGTGGGAGGGGCTTGTCCCCTTCCTCAGCACATGGGTTCGAATCTTATTATGCATGCCTGTTACTCCCGCGATGCCTTACTTGTTCACTGGGCTTGTAGGATGTTCAGTGAACCGTGTGGATTAATCGTGATGCGTGTAAGCTGACCCGGACACCACACGTAAATAAAAAAAAAAAGGCTCGCCTCCCTCTTGTATCTTGTAAAAAGAAAATGCACTACAAGCTCATTGATAACTATCAGCACATGGGTTCGAATCTTATTATACATGTCTGTTACCCCCGCGATGTCTTACTTGTTCACTGGGCTTGCAGGATGTTCAGTGAACCGTGTAGATTAATCGTGATGCGCGTAAGCTGACCCGAACACCACACGTAAATCAAAAAAAAAAATAGGCTCGCCTCCCTCTTGTATCTTGTAAAAAGAAAATGCACTGCAAGCTCATTGATAACTATCAATTACTCTTGATAGGGTTTGAAATTGAGACACAAGAAGATGGGCTGCCCTCAACCTTGTGAAAATGTGTGCTTCAAACTGACGAGTGAGAAGACTTGGTAATAAAAATCCAAAGTCATGGTGTACCTGGTCGAATATTTTATAGGAGTCGAAACAGCTTTTTTGAAGGAGTGAACTCCGTGCTTCAGGGTTGAATCGAGCTTGTCCGAATATGACTTGGAGTTAAAGCATCTCCATTGCTTCAACTTTTAGTTCCAAGTTTTTGTCGAGATTCTGATTCCAGACCACAGCAAATGGCTTCCCTACTTCCACAGGTAACAACAAACAGGACGTGCAGAGACAGAAGCATGTCTACAATGGCATCTTTACCTTCACCACTACCAAACTCTTCCTGTCAAGTGCTCCCCAGTGAGCGACGACTCCATTAAACAATCCATGCTTCCCATTACCACTCTTCTCGCTGAATCTTTTGACACAGCATCGACACTTCAAAATTCCTTACATAACCACATCAGTTCGGTATCCGATACAACATTCAATCCCAAATTTTTTCAAACATATGAGAATTTTACATGTGTATATATATCCTGGTTTACCGATGCCCTGGGATGCTTTAAGAGATTCTTACTCCATTAGTGTTCGATTGTTTTTTATTAAGAAATCTAATACTTTTGTAATATATTGTGCATACCATGGTTTTATAATATTAAATTAAACTTTAAATTTAGTCTTTTGATTGTACTTATTTATAACGTTTATTATTTACAGCTTAAGAAATTACAATAAATATGACTAAGTAATTCACATTTGTGTGTGTGCGTGCACAAAAATACATACAAAAAATATAAAAGATTGAAAATAAATTATCCACTAAAAACTTAATTTAAAAAAAATCCTAAAGCAACAATTAAATTCACTATAAAACCGTAATGACTCCATGAAAATTATAAACAACTCAAGCCCCTTGCCAGGCTCAGAATTTGAGCTAGCAATGAGATTTTTCGCAACTCAAATGAAAAGTTCGACATTATATTTTTAAAAGATTTAATTTTTAATTTAAAATGATTTTTTTATTTTTTAAATTTATTTAATATATTAATATTAAAAATAATGTTTCAAAATAAAAAATATTCTAATATATTTTTAAATAAAAATATTTTAAATTATCATAAGTTCCATAATTCCAAACAGGTTATAATGGACGCACACGCGTTATATGGGTGGTTGTAAAGTGTGTGGCAGCAGCCTGTTTGACAATGACGTGGCAACTTAATAGGAGAGCACAAGGGCCGTGATTGTCCTGGCGGGGACCACAAAAGAATAGATGCCAACTATGTTCACGTTTTATTTTTATAGAAAAAAAAAAGGCGTTTACGTTTCATGTACCTAATAAAAGTATCGGTCTAAAAAAATAACAGCGTGTGTTTTAAAAATATTGTTTTAAAAAATTAAATTAATAATTAAAAAAGAAAAGACGACCACGACTCAAGCGTCGAGAGAAGAAATGGAAGAAGAAAATTGATAATTAATAAACCCATCTCTATATTTTTGTAGTTTTGTTGTAGGTTGATGTGAAGTATTTTTAAAAAAAATAAATCTTTTATTTATTTTAAATTAATAGATATTTAGTGTTTTTAAATTATTTTAATGTGTTAATATTAAGAATATTTAAAAAAAAAATTATTAACAAATATTTTAATATAAAAAACAAAGTAAACAAGCTAAATTATTATACTAAATGACAATGACAATTTTCTGATAAAAATCCCCCTCTAATAATTACATTTCTTAAAAGGAGGAAATATCCTTTTTATTTTTAATAATTTATAAAAAACACAAACAAATCAAAAGGTGCCAGCCACATGTCACTAGCAGCCACCGCGGATTTATAAGTACATGGAGGTTTCTAATACATCCCTTGGTTTAGGGCTAGAAGATGCAGCTTTATAAGTATTTCCTTTTGCGTTAAGTTAATAAAATCTAAATTCATTTTGAAGGTTTTATAATTTTACAGTGGGAAAATCGTCTTTTTTGCACAAATAATTTTTAAAAAAAATTATTCATATCCATTTAGCACTACAGTTATTTATGCTTTTAAAAAAATAAAAAAATAAAAAAATATTTTTTATATGTTTTTAATTATTTTAATATGTTAATATTAAAAATAAGTTTTAAAAATAAAAATATATATATTTATAACATTAGATCTTGTAGGTCTCACTAGCTGCAAGCTGGAAAAATGTCTCTACCATTGCAATTTTAAGGATGCACGAATGAGACCTGTTTGTCTCAAAATCTTGCATATAACACCCATAACATACTGTGATATTTTTATAAATAAATTTTTAATTATATTATTAATATAAACAAAGCCTCATGGAAAACTTATTGTAACCTGAGAAAAAAGTTACTATTTATTGAAACAGAGGAGTGACAAGTTTGATCTTTTCATGAAAAAAAAATAAAGTTTTTTACGATTAAATCTTTTCATGGGATTTATAAATTATTATTTATTTAATTATTAAAATCATGATTTTTTTTTGACAAGTTAGCATTAGTTAAATACCCTTAAAAACAAAAGCAAAGTATTTATTTACTTAGCTCTTAAATATTTTTTTTTTAAAAAAAAGCCCTTTACTCCAAGGACTTGTTGGTACTTTCATCTTGATTTATTTATAATTTTCATGTAGTGTTAGGAGTAAATTAAAATTTTAAATAATATACAAATTAAGATAAAAAAGATGACTAACACATGTATTAGTGTACACCAACGTGTAAGTCCACTCACCGTATTCAAGAGGGGAGTATGGCAATTTATGATGACTAAAAAAAGCCTTATAAGGTGTCTTCTAATTCATTGCGGTGATGATGGTGTATTACAGTCCCATGTCTAACACTAGTTATATTATCTTTTTTTCCCCTTTCTTCCCTCTCTCTAATTCGATTAGTATGACGCACTGAAAAAATCACAATGGCCCTTAATTTTATTTATTTAGATTTAATTTCTCGTATTTTAATTACAATTTTCTTATTTCAAATTGGAAAATGTTTTCAATTTTTTCATCATTCATATTTGATTCTTATTTATTAGATTGCTATTTTTTAGATGATTTTTTAAGTTTATTTTTTTAATTTCATCATTTATTTTTTCATATCAAGTTTATATTTATTCTTTTAATTATTGTATTTTTTACTTGAATAAATATTTTTTTATTTCATCATTAACGCATGAAATTTATTAGGAATTAGAATTTTTTTATTGATCAAGATTTGTTTTTCATATTATTAAATCAAAACTATTTTTCATGTTATTATATAATCAAACTTATTAAACTAGTTTATTGAATGACTTGAGTGTAGATCTGATTTTTCTTTTAATTATATTATTTAATATTAAATTAGTTTAGAATTGAGTTTTTTTTATCAAACCTGAGTTTAAGATTTTATTAGTTTTGAGTTTAAAAAATTAACCTACACTTAAAAGATTCAGCGAGTTTACTTGGTTTTTTATATCATTTAACTAGAATTTTTTTTTACAGGTTATTTAATTAAATAATCTTATAAAATCTAAATGATTCAATGACATAATTTAAAAAATTTAAAAAATTTCAATTCGTAGCGTGGTACTTATCATCAATCTAAATTTACTTAAGTTATTATTTTTTTAAAATTTAATAATTTTTTTGTTGATCATAATTTATATTTTTTATTTTTTTTGGATATATATAAGTTTTGTAAAGTTATCACATTCTCATTCTCTTCATCATGAGTTTTTTAAGTTAATTATTATCAATTTAATTTAATATATTATATTATTATTTTAATATTTTTAAAAATAATATATTATTTAATACAACAATATTTATTTAATTTTTTTATCAAACAAGTATTAAATTTTTAGCACTCTAATATTTTTATATTTTTAAAAAACTAAAAAAAAAATCTATTCCACGACGTATTGCGTCTTAAAAAACCTAGTTTTGACCAAATCTTTTTAGCCACTACTATTTTTTTTTTTAAGAAAAAAAGCTGTCATGCATCACCTCCTTCCGATGTAATAACATCAGAGGAAGATTACACTTTACGTCTCATCTCTCCCACTGCAAAACAAATAAAAAAAACAATCCTCTCATATGTCTCCATCGAAACGGAAACAAAGAAACTTCAATGGCCTCCTCAAGAAAGCAGCACCACATCCAACAACTAATCCACAAAAAGAAAAAATAAAACTCAAAGACCCCTTCCTTTGCTTCACTCTATTTCCTTGTTTTTCTCTTTTACACAATAGCGACTCCTTTTTTTTTTTTTTCTTAATCTTGATCAAATTAAATTAGTCCCCTCGGAAGGGTATTCCCTTTTGTGTGGCCAGTTGACATGGCTTGGTGAGAGAGAATAAATGCATGACTGCAGACACCTACAGAAGCTTGCTAGGTCATGGTCAAGGGCTGGTCAGTTAACAAGACAGATCTCTCTCTCTTGTTTTATTGCAATCCATAAAAAGATCAGTGCTTTTTTTTTTTTTCAAGTATAATTATGTGCTATACCAGAGGTAGTGAGAAAGACACGGACATGCACGTGGTTCTTCTTCAGTTGGCGGCAACTATACATACACCAACACCATATTAGAGAGAGATACTTTTTAAAGCAGAGAGAGGGATTATGAAATTGGCTCGCCTGCTTCCTTTCCAGGAAAGGCGCTGTCAGGGTGAGACGACCACTAATTCTTCACCATTTTCATTGCTTCACTTCCCATGCCTCATCAGTTTCATTTTTTTACACAAACCCCACAAAAGCGAAGCCCCCAAGATATTTGTTTTTGGGCCATAAACTAATGGGGTTGTTTTGCGTGCAAATGAGTTCACCAATTTGAGTGCTTTCTTTAGTTTCAGTGATACCAGAAGTTGAAAAATGCCACCTTTGCAAAGTCATGAGTGTGCCTTTGTGTTTCTCAATATGAGAGCTACAAGAATTAGTTCACGTGAAGTGGCAAGGAGACCCAGATCCTGTTTCAATTGGATCCATCATCACTAATGTCGAAGGGGCAGATCCATTTATGAACATTTATACTGTGAGCATGAGAAGATTGTATCAATTGTGTCTTTCTCATGCTCTTTTGCTCTTATTTTTTTTCTTCCTTGGATTCACTGCTATTACAGTTTCACCAGCTACCGAGAAGGAGATCTTACTACAATTCAAGGCTAACATCAGCAAGGACCCTTACAACAGTTTGGCTAATTGGGTTCCAAGTGGCAATCCTTGTGATTACAATGGTGTGTTCTGCAATCCTCTTGGTTTTGTACAGAGAATTGTTTTGTGGAACACAAGCTTATCTGGGGTTTTGTCACCAGCATTATCAGGTTTGAGATCTTTAAGAATCTTGACATTGTTTGGCAACAAATTTACAAGCAATATCCCACAAGAATATGCAGAATTAAGCACATTGTGGAAGATAAATTTGAGTTCTAATGCCTTATCTGGGTCAATACCAGAATTCATTGGTGATTTGCAAAATATTAGATTTCTTGATTTGTCGAGGAATGGTTACAGTGGGGAGATTCCATTTGCTTTGTTCAAGTTTTGTTACAAGACCAAGTTTGTTTCTTTTTCTCATAATAGTCTTTCTGGTTCAATCCCCGCTTCAATTGCAAACTGCACTAATCTTGAAGGGTTTGATTTCTCTTTCAATAATTTTAGTGGTGACTTGCCTTCTGGGATTTGTGATATTCCTGTATTAGAGTATATGTCTTTGAGGAGCAATGTGTTAACTGGGAGCGTGCTTTTAGAGATTTCAAAATGCCAAAGATTGCGTTTTTTGGATCTTGGCAGCAATTTGTTTACTGGGTTGGCTCCATTTGAAATTATTGGATCGCAAAACTTGAGTTACTTCAATGTATCGCATAATGCGTTTCAAGGAGAGATTCCAGCGATGAGAACTTGCAGTGAGAGTCTGGAGTTCTTTGATGCGTCAAGTAATAATCTGGGTGGTGAAATCCCTTTGGGCATTACAAACTGCAAAAGCCTTGAATTTATCGACTTGGGATTTAACAGGCTGAATGGGAGCATTCCAGCTGGTATAGCAAATTTGGAGAGGCTTTTGGTGTTTAAATTGGGTGACAATTCAATACAGGGGACAATCCCTGCAGAATTTGGAAGCATTGAGTGGCTTCTTCTTTTGGATTTGCACAATCTCAATCTTTCTGGTGAAATTCCCAAAGATATAAGTAACTGCAGGTTTCTTCGTGAGCTGTGAGTCCAAACACTATCTAAATGTTTTAGATGTTATGAGCATTTTTTTTTTAATTATTATTACTTAAATCCAAACATGACAAAAAAATTCTAATCTTTTGATTCAGGGATGTTTCTGGAAATGCTTTAGATGGAGAAATTCCCAACACCCTTGACAATTTGACTTCCCTGGAAGTCCTTGATTTGCATAGAAACCAGCTAGATGGTAGCATACCGGAGACTCTAGGAAGCCTATCAAACCTCAAGCTTCTCGAATTGTCACAGAATAACCTTTCTGGGACAATTCCATATTCTCTTGGAAAATTGGCAAACTTAAAATATTTCAATGTCTCCTCCAACAACCTTTCTGGTCCCATTCCTTCAATACCAAAAATCCAGGCTTTTGGCACAGCTGCATTTCTTAACAATTCTGGGCTCTGTGGTGTCCCTTTGGATATTTCTTGCTCAGGAGGTGGCAATGGGACAGTTAATGGATCAAACAAAAACAAAGTGCTCAGTAACTCTGTTATTGTGGCGATTGTTGCTGCTGCACTGATCCTTACTGGGGTCTGTGTGGTATCGATTATGAACATGAGGGCACGCAGCAGGAAAAAAGACAACGTGACAACTGTTGTTGAGAGCACACCATTGGATTCAACAGATTCAAATGTTATAATTGGGAAGCTGGTTCTGTTCAGCAAGACTTTGCCTTCTAAGTACGAAGATTGGGAGGCTGGAACCAAAGCTTTGCTAGACAAGGAATGTTTAATAGGTGGTGGATCAATTGGAACTGTATACAGAACTACTTTCGAAGGTGGGGTTTCTATTGCAGTGAAGAAGCTTGAGACCCTGGGTAGGATCAGAAGCCAAGATGAATTTGAGCAAGAACTCGGGTTGTTAGGTAATCTTCGACATCCCAATTTGGTTGCATTTCAAGGGTATTACTGGTCTTCAACGATGCAGTTAATTTTGTCTGAATTTGTTCCAAATGGCAATCTATATGACAATCTGCATGGGCTTAATTATCCAGGAACCAGTACTGGTGTTGGGAATAGAGAATTGTACTGGTCTAGAAGGTTTCAAATTGCTCTTGGAATAGCAAGAGCGCTTTCTTACCTTCACCATGACTGTAGGCCTCCAATTCTCCATCTCAACATCAAATCCACTAACATACTATTAGATGAAAATTATGAGGCCAAGTTGTCTGATTATGGGTTGGGGAGGTTGCTTCCCATTTTGGACAATTATGGTTTAACCAAATTCCACAATGCAGTAGGGTATGTTGCACCAGAGTTGGCTCAGAGTCTAAGATCGAGTGATAAATGTGATGTGTATAGTTTTGGAGTAATTCTTTTGGAGCTAGTAACCGGGAGAAAACCAGTGGAGAGTCCAACAGCAAATGAGGTGGTGGTTCTGTGTGAATATGTTCGTGGATTGCTGGAGACTGGCTCCGCTTCAGATTGCTTTGATAGAAGCTTGCGAGGTTTTTCGGAGAATGAGTTGATTCAAGTCATGAAGCTAGGATTGATTTGTACATCTGAGGTTCCTTCAAGAAGACCAAGCATGGCTGAGGTTGTTCAGGTCCTTGAGTCTATAAGGTTGGAGTAGAATCATCGTGGTGTTGGAAGTGCAATACAGAGCTTTCTTGAACCACCTCAGAGTTCAATTAAATATGTACTTTCAATAAAAAAAAAGTGGTAGTCTAGCTGGAAAGTGGTGTGCTTAGTTGTGCAGAGACAAGAGAGTTGCATATTAGGGGGAAAAAAGAAGAAAAATCATTCTTTTCTATTCATTTTGAAATTAAAAGAGTAAATTGTTCCTGATATTTGTAACATTTTGCAATAAAATGATTCATTTATTGTAATTCAATTGCAATAGAGAAAATGTCAAATTTTACAAGAGTTCTAGTTTTATCTTGCTCCTCGTAATTGATGTGGACAAAGTAGGGTAGGTAATCAGCTATTGGATTGGAATAGCATGAACTATGGGACTGGAAGTATGAATGAACCGAAGTGGAATGGAAAGTCTAATCCTTTGATCCAGTGCAGCCTCAGGGACGCACCTTGCTCCGGCTCCTGTAAAGTGGAATGGAAGATCACAGAGCTCTCTGTCAGCATATCAAATGCTTCAAAGATAGAAGTTGTGGCGGTCGTGGCACAGCAAGTTCCCTCTAGAGGTAATGATTTTTAAGCATTCCACTAGTTACTCTCTCTTTTAGTACAACTGTTGCAGAGCCTATCTCCTTCAGAATTCCTTCAAGTGGATACTGTTTCATTTAACTCAACCAAATTAACAGCCTAATGAGAGATTGTTATGTGCCTCCTCCTAATTGATTTCTTTCCACCAGTTATTTTAATGGTAACTAGTGTTCAATTTCAGTTATCAATCATTGAAAAGAAGAGGCAGCAATAAATCAAAAATGAGCTTTGAACACTTGCGCCAAGTGTTTGCCATGGAACATTGAAAGAATTATTGAAAACAACATAAACCAACAGTCTGGATTTAGTTCTGCCTATTGTTGGCATTGAAGGTGCGGAAAAAACTAATAAAATTCTAGATAAAAGAAACTTATATACACTTGTACTGTCCAAGATCATTTGCAAATATTAAATTGGTTCCCTCTACCTTCTCCAGTGTCAAGTGCGTAACCGCTTCAATAAATTATCCTACGAAAAACCTGCAAGGGATCTATTTCTTTAGAATAAACCAAACATTTCAACTGCTTGCTTTACAGGCATTCACAATTTTAAGAATTCGGTCCATGACTACAGGAACGTCCCTTTCAGTCAAGTTGGCAAAACAGAATTGGAACCATCCAGGTTCAATACAACGACAGCAAGATCCTGGAGTAACATTGAGCTTTGCTGTGTTCAACAATTTGTCCCAAAGCTCAAGCTCCCCTTTCTCACTGTACGAGTTGATTAACTCACTCATGTCAGCCCAACAGGAAAAGCCCCCATTGCTCTTTGCGCACTTAATGCCCAGTTGCTTCAACCCCGCCACAAATGCGGCATATGTTTTCTGAAGCCTCTCCCTGTTATTCTTTATTAACTTCTGAACGAAGTCAGTATCTGAAAGCAGAGAGACAAGTAGATGCTGTGTCGGAGCTGAAACTGATGAAAACCTTGTCAGCTTTTTGGCAGCAGCTAGAACATTTTCATTGAAGGAGTAGATTACACCCACCCTAAAACCTGGAAGAGAGAGATCTTTTGAAAGACCATAAACTATATGTACCCTGTCCCGGTCAAGATAATCTGAATCAATGAGTTCTGCCATGCTGACAAACTCCTCGCTCCCATGAGTAGACCCTGCAAATATTTCCTTGGACACTATATGTATGTTCTTCTCTCTAGCAAAGTCTAGAAGGCTATAAAGTGTTTCACGATTAAGCAGATTTCCAACAGGATTTGAGGGGTTTGAAATCATTATCCCACGGACTTTGAGACCACGTTTCTTTGCCTGGTTGAATCCTCGATCGAGTGCAGTTATACTTAAACTGAAGTTGTCAGCACTGCGGCAAGGAACAGGAATTATCTCCACCCCTGTTCTCCATTTTACATCCCAGTCAAATCTGCATATCATGTTCAGACTTCAGTTCTCTTCCGAGATAAACTTAACTGAATGAGAACTTTTGAAATTGCAGATTTCATAGTTACCCTGAGTAATATGGCGTCGGCACTAGAAATGCATTTCCAGTATCTGCTAGACAGAAGCTAAGCATTTCAATTGCAGGGTTTGCACCAGCTGTAAGCACCATCAGAGAGGGATTGAAGGAAACTGCATTTTCCATGATCTGGGACATAAATCCTGCCACAGCCTGCGGGACAAGCAGGTAATGACCAAAATTAGTTTAACTAGACAGGAAAAAAAAAAGTGACTAACTGCAGCTAAAAGAGATGCCAGTCACAAGCAGGAAAGCAACATTTGCGGATAATGGGCGTGCAAGCACTTGTCACTGTGATGCATGAATGCAATGTCTATTTAGTTCATAAATAGGAGAAAAAAGGATAATGCTAAATCTTCATTCCTTTCAGGTATTGTTCAAAAAGAAAGAGTAAATTAATATAATTGGAATCCACATTTAAAGTGATTGGAAGGACAAACATTTTGCAGACGCCACTATGAGCCCAAAAGGAAAAGAATGATGCTGCAATAGAGAGCTAGTTAGGGCAGCACGCAAGCTCGGTCTGGGTTTGGTCTTAAGGTCATATAAAAACATGTCTCCTTACGCTTTGATTTCACTAACAATGTAAAGGTTTGCTAAGGTTATTATAAATAGAACAACCACTTGAATCTGCACTTATGCTTTATCAAAACACCCTGGAGCTAAACAACAGAATGACCTTATCACAAGTCAATACAACTCAATTTCTAAAACCAATCAAATTGCTTTTCTTCTTCTAACAAATTAAACATCCGAGAAAGAAAAACCTTTCTAATTAAGTTGAATGAAAGGTTAAAAACTTCAAAGACTAAAGTTCTAGTTGTAATCAATCTATTACTGAATTAATTGACTGAAAATGACCTAAACACGTTTCATTAATACAAAGAGAAGTAAATACAATTACCGCTTTCAATTGCGTAAGCCCATGAGAAGGCTGGTAAGTAGCAATCCCACAAATACTTAACTCCTCTCCTTCAACAACACCACCCAATATTGCTTCCTTTGCATTCTCTACGAGCCACTCCTTAACCAAATCCAACGTTAACTAAAACAAGCATAAACCCATTATCGAAACACAAGATGGACCAAAAGATTCAGACGTCCAATACCAAAGAGAAAAAAA
Organism: Populus ilicifolia; assembly: GCA_015708895.1. Lineage (NCBI taxonomy): Eukaryota > Viridiplantae > Streptophyta > Magnoliopsida > Malpighiales > Salicaceae > Populus > Populus ilicifolia. The sequence continues at coordinate 811,297 of SRLM01001195.1, read as the reverse complement.
AAATTGCAAACTTTAAGCTAAAGTACACACCTTGTTCTCATCCATACCAAGCTGAATAACCCCATTTGGATTGACCGCTTCGTCATATGGATCCTCCAGGACTTTCTTCAACCCAACACAGTAAGGTGAGTCCCCACTCTTCACTATTCCATTGACCCCGCCCGACAAGAAAACAGGTCCTCTCGGACTTCTCGGTGATAAAAGGTTTCTAGACGAATTCCGATGAAACCCAGAGAGCTCTACCAGATTCCCCGACGACCCAGAAGGAGACGGCGCATTAGGGTCCCTTGCTGGGTCATCCTGGTCATTCGGGTTATCACAGTGTTTTCTTCTTAGATAAAGCTGGAGGAAGTAGAAAAGAACACAGGGTATTACTGAGCCTAGAAAGAGACCTCCTCTACCCTGAACAACGCCTTGTAAAGGAACTATAATTCTCATGGCGGTTCCTCCACTGCTGACAGTGGTGGTTTGTTTCGTTTCCTCGTCGGGTTGGGATGCCCGGGTCCGAGACAACAGGGTTCGGGTCATTTTAGTTGCTGTTGAAAAGTCATGGAGGTGTGTAACGGGTTTCGTATTAAAAATCCATGGGGGTAAACCCAGATGTGAAATAATAGGATGGTGGTTGCGGTTAGGTTTCAGAAAGATTTTTCATTTGCGTTTTTGTAAATTCTAAGGGATATTTTGTTTCCTTCGTTATAGAGAGGTGGTTAGGACTGGATCTCTCTCTCTCTCTCTCTCTCTACTAACTAGAATTTTTTGGTTTTGCAGGCCACGTGAGTTTACCTCAATGGCCCTTCTCAAAGATTCTTAATTTTCTTTATAATTTATGTAACCCTCGATGTTTTTTTCACAATCTTTAAAGGTTCGTGAGAATTAAGTTCTGGCTTTTATAGTAATTTCAGTCGCATAAAACAAGTCACCTGTCGTATCAAAGAGGAGCATTGTTTTCATCTGAACTCAAGGCGATGGTCCCCTTTCGTTTGAGATCCCTAGGAATTTCCAGGCAGTCAGCCGATAGAATCTGTCCCCCCCCTGACACTCGAAGACTAAGTCCCAACTAGTCTATTCCCTTTGTCAACCACAACCGTAAGCTCCAAAACCCAAGCCCGGGAAGGGAAGCGATGGCCGGCCTTGAATGAAGGCAGAAAACAAGTGCTGTGCAAATGTTGTAGTAATGAAGGGTGCAAACCCCCCCAGTCAAAAACCACCTATAATAATTTTGAAGGATGTACTTAACTTATCAGAATTTTCTTTCCAGAGATCACTAATTCAAGTATAATAAATTTCAAGTTATTTGAAACCTATTTAATTATTAACTTGAGAGCCTTGAAGGATTAGGCAAAATAAACATCAAATATTAACTCATATATATATATATATAAACAACCTGTCACTTTCAAATGCCTTTTGGGTTAGGACCTGCTTCAAGCATAGAGTTCTGTTTTTTATTTGGGGCACGTGCTTTTCCTCAGCTCATGTGGATTCTGGGACCAAAACTCACGTGCCTTGAGGGATCCAATTATAGGACAACCCCTTAACATCCTCCATGTATCTTCCCAAACAACAATCACATAATTGCGTGGTGATTGCGGCACGCACACTAGAACTGATTTCTTCTAGAAAAAAATATTAATTATTAATGATAAGGTCATCATGGAGCAATTAATGATACATCTTGCTCGAAAATTAAAAAAAAAAATAAAGCATCGAACTTTACATAAAAAGTTCTGGAGATGCTTAACGATGAGAACGTCACATTTGTCTACCGTGTTCAACTAGATACATGCTTCATAGTTGTGGTTCAGTGTCCTTCGGTTCCGGTTCCGATCGGAGTGCATATACTAGGATGTATATTTCCGAAAATCGTGAAAAAGATGAACTAATTCTATCCCAATTAATATACTAGTATATTTTTTATTTTTCAGCCGCACACCAAACTAGAGACATCAGTTTTCATTACCCGCTATAAATTGGGACCTTCAATAATTAAAAAGAAAATTAAAAAAATAAAATTATCATCTAATTAAAAAAACTAAAATTTTTAAAATATATACTAGTTTTAAAAACCTGAGTAAGTCAATAATTATACTCAGGAGAAGATACTGAATTTTTTTTCAGTGAAGGGTTATTTTAATTATGTGTTTTCATTTAAAATTTATTATATAGATTTAATTAATTCTTGAAATTATTTCCAGACTTATTTAAAAATTATTTGTTATTAATGGGTTTTCATTCATCAAGATAGCGTTGAAGTCTTGCAATTCAATGATTACTTTTAGATTTATTTATTTTTGTTGCAAGTATTGTGCTAGATTTACATCAAACCCTAAAACTATAAGATTTACCAACTTAATTGTTAAAATTTAAATTTAAGCAAGCAATGTTGGAACTTGTCAATACATATTTTGAATATGTTTTAAAGTTAAAAACATAACGACTAAGCCTATTTTGATCACTAAAAATAAGGAGATGTGTTGATCTAACATTAAAATGCAAGTTTTATTAAAATAGAATATAAAATTAACAAAAACTCATTGGCACGATTTTATTTTTGTTTGAGAAATAATTATTAACACATACATAAAAAGGTGACATCACTTTTTTATGAAAATAGTACTAATATTATTGTAATGAGTATTTTTTTTTATAATTTCTTCATTTTTTCTTTAAGTGTAATATATGTTTTCCGCAATAGGGCTTGGGCATCGTGCGAGTGTATGGCTATGTCTTTCTTAAGATATTATAAATATGCATACACAAGACGACCTAAAGAGGGCTAACCCGATGCCACTTAAAGTACGAAAGCCCAATTAACAACAGCCCAACCAAAGTGCCTTAAAACATAGGCCGTGGAAAACTGCCTCTCGTTGCAGTGGGCCAATGTACAAATTCCGAAGCGACGGGCGATTTCGTGTAGTAGCTGGGTGTATAACAAATAGAAATGAGGTCAGGCTGTGGGTGCATGATCTCCATATCAGGGCTGGCATTTTCAGTGGACTCGCGGCCACCAGTTAGCCTTAGAGTTTTTTTGCTTATGAATTAATTTTTATTGCTGTGGTTTTAAAAAATAAATTTTAAAAAATATTTTTTATTATATTTAGTTGGATTTAGATATGTGTTTTATAAAAATTATGGTTGAAGTTTACGTATAACAAAAAATATATATAAAATATTTGGATAAAATATTTAAACTGTTTTTGTGTTAAAAAACACCTTTTAAAAAAAAATATTATTTTGATATATTTTTAAATAAAAAATACTTTAAAAATAATTATAATTACACTTAATTAAAAAAATATATAAAAACTATTACACAAAACCTACACTTAAAACTCAATTTTTGAATGAGTCCCACGATGTAATACACATTTTCCTTCGTTATTAAATATATCACTGTGTTTGTTTTATTAGTGAAAAATAATCGCCCTTTTATTTTGTATCGATTTAAAAATATTTTAAAAAATATTTTTTAATAATTTTTTTTTTAATTTAAGGATACGTCACGGTGTTGCCAATCAAACAAGCGCTTCCATTCTTTATATGACCTGTATTTGAAAAGAAAAGACAGAATCCGATGTGGATTCAGCGATCACTGTCACAAAATCATTTTCAAGCACTCGAATTCTCAACTACCAGGTATTTATGGTGTTTCACATCGAGGTAATGGAGGGGTAAAAGCTAGAATTACACGGGCTTCTTTTTATATCAGGAGGAACCACAAGGAAATGTTTGGCATATTAAAAATAATATATAAAATAGAATAATTCTTTATTTTTTTTATCTTGTTTAAAATTATTCAACTGATGAAACTACGTAATAAGCTAAAAGAATTTTGTGTACCTGTTACTATTTATATATGGATAAAATATTATTGATTGGAAGAATATAATAACAGTTTATCCTTTGATATAAATAGTTGCAATGACAGTTAAAAACGAATGAGGTTGTTTTTTTATTATGATATATTTGATATTAAATGGATATTTAAAAGAAAAATTATTAACATAAGTTTTGATGGGACTGCGAGTTATAAAGAGTAAACACTCAACATTGACAATGCCTCTACAAAAACAACTATTACTGTGGTTGCCTGGCCCCTACGTAGAGCAAATCGAGCACCACATTGGGGTATGGGTGACCTTGCCCCTGCACGGGGCAGACCAGAGCCCTCCTGAATACTTGATTCTTAGCAAAAAAACTAAATTGGCTATATCAATCCCAGCATTACATGGTTTTAAGGAAAACCTAAAGGCCACGCGACACTTAAACAACTCCAATACAGTGGCAAACCCAAGCACTACTTGGTATATGGGTCTTAGCAAAAAACTTGATTTGTTATTGTAGCCCAATCGCCATACAGTATAGGACAGACCAAGTGCCACATGAGGCTTTCAATTGTTATTATAATATTATTATTTATAATAAAAATAGAATTATTTATACCATAATTGATAATATTTTTAGTATTTATATTATTAATTTTAAATAAAATAATAATATTTATAGCACAAATAATATTTTTATATGAATATTTTAAATTTTAATAACAATAATAATATTGTTAAACACAAATATTATTCATCATACAAATAAAACTATTTTGATATTAATAATTTTAATTATAAAAAATTAAAATATTTAAATTTTTTTTATCAAGATCCAATAGAATTGGATTACGCCAAGCTCATTAAGTTGGATACATAATATTGAATTCTAGACAATCAAATCTTGCCTCGAGCCCAAGATAATAGATTCTTTTACATTATATATTATGTCACATGATGTTTAGCACCATCTCATAAAACCTAGGTTATTTAAGGGTTAGGTTGGGTTAAAGATAAAAAATGGAAAAAGAAGGTTATAATGAAAGGGTAAAGTGTGAAAAGAAAAGAAAATCTTAATCTCGCTACTATCTCCTCACAAAGTTTATATACACTCTTTAGCTTCATCACACAAACCTTTTCTCTTCTATATCTTTCCCCTGTAAAATTATATGCCTTCTAAATGCTTGAAAACATTAGCTATAGAAAGAGGAAGATGTTAAAGACTTAATGATGGTAATAGAGTTTGCTTGTTTGATTAGGAAAAGAATACCAAACAATCTGTATCGAGTAATACTTGAAGAAGGAAAAGCCTCCTTGGAGAAGTGGGAAGAGAAGTCATGAGAATATGGCTCCAAAATTTTTAATTCCCACTTTAGCTTACAGCTATGCAATGTGGAATAACTAATTCCCTGCACCGCCAAGACTGTCATTTCTCTAATTTCTTAATGAATCACTTCTATCTGTTGCCTCTCTTTCTCTTGCAACTGTAAGTTGGTCCCATTTAACCTTTAATTTCCTTCACGTTACAATCATCAATCGTCAGGGCTAGAAGGAAGAAATGGGAACCCAACATCAACTCTCAAGATTTCCAAACCTAGATCGACGTGCAATCATCTTAATTAAACCCAATTCCAAAACATCGAGTTTTATTTAGGTAAATCAGGGTCTTTCTATTCATGGATTGACCCACCAGATCAGTCAAATTTTGCTGCATCATTATACTAGTTGATCTTTTAGCAAACCTAGATCGATCTGATTATCATGTGGTTTAGTTTTCAAGTTTGCCCGCTGAACCGGTTTGAATTTAATAACTATAGTTTGAAGGTTTCTCCTGGAAAAAACATGTGTTGAATTTATTTTTTTCATTCCTCCGAACTATTGAATTTTGAATATTGTCTGAAAATGTGGGTTGAATTAGGGTTTCAACTCACTCAGTCTACCTAATTGATCGACCTCAATTCCCCTAATTTACCAAATCATGAGAGCCCTCTAATTGATAAACGCATGAATAATTGACTAATCCACTAGCACCCAATTAATCCCATCAATTTTGAAGTGCTAGACAAGTGTGATAAAAAGATTTCTAATAATCAACTTTTGCTGTTTTATCGGATGCGAAAATTAGTCCAATTTTAATTACCCTATGGCTTTTCCCGCAGACCCGGTAGTCGTTTTCTTTGGAACGAAAGTATTCAATATTCATACTTAAATTCATGGCTGTGATGGCAGTAAAAATTATTTTTTATAGTATTTTTTATTAACAAATATATTAAAATAATATTTTTAATATTAATACATAAAAACGATCTAAAATTTAAAAAAATAATTAAAAATTAAAAATCAAATTAAAAATTAATTAAACCAGAATATCACATATATATTGTGATTGTTTTCACAGTGCATTATTTTGTGCTTTTGCTGTGATGCAGATTTTATTTAAAGTTTGTTTGTAATTGTTTTTTTTAATTTTTTTTATTTTAAAATATATTAAAATAATATATTTTTTATTTTTTAAGATCAATATATTAAAATAATTTTTAATATTTTTTTTTGAAAAACTGACCGCACTTCCAAAGAATCGCTTAACGATACGCACATGAAAAAGTTCCATATTTTAGCTTTTCAATCCGAGCAGAAGCTCACAATTTGCAACTTCTCATCTCAAGTAATGGGTCTCCAAATGGCAAATAGAGAATGCTGATGAATGGTGCCAAACTTGAGACCACCGATTCTCCAACTCTCTCAATTGTCAAGTTTGTTATTATATGATTGCAGCATACTTACACATTACTATTCACTTGAATTTCAGTTTTTTTTTAATTTTTTTTAAATAACTTATTTTTTTTTATTTTATCATTCATTATTAAATTATATTTTATAACTTTTTTTATTTTATTTTTTATATGTTATATATTGGTCTTATTAATTTAGTTTTTTTCCTCGATTTTAGACTCAGATATTAGATTTGTTAAAAATAAAATTTTATAATATTTTTATTTAATTTATATGAATCTATGTTATTCTCATTATTTAGGCACGGAGTTTAATGGATTAACTTAAACCCACTCTTGTTTTTTTAAATTATTTTTTCTAATCGATTATTTTTAATCTTATCCTTTAATATTGAGTTTGTTGAAAATTAAATTTTATAATTTTTTTATTTTTTTACGAGTTTATCTCAATTTCATGATTTGAATAACTAGTTTATCATGTTGACTTAGTTTAATCTCGTTTTTTTATTTTCTAATTGAATATATATTTTTTTATTTCACCATCTAATAACCCCATTATTTTTTTCAATTACATTCTTTAATATTGAGTTATCTAGGAATTTGAATTTATAATTTTTTTAATTTGTTTTTTAGGAGTTTATCTCAATTTATGAATTTATTTTTTATTTTTTAATTTCAATCTTCAATATTAGATTTGTTAAAAATGGAGCTTCGTAACTTTTTTTCTACTTACTGTATAACCTGGGTCACTGGTTTAACACGTGTTAATTCGAGTTAACTTTAGTTATTTTTTATTTTATTTTTAATTAATTTCTTTTTATTTTTTGATGATTTTTTAATATAATATATGTTTTTAGTTTTATTATTCAATACTTGATTGATTAAAAATTAATTTTAATTTATTTTTTTATAAAATTACTATAGTTTTATGAGTTGGATTATAAATTTAATAAGGTAATCTAGATTGATTCAACATGCTGCTATATAAATATCTAAAAAAATCATTTAATTTATCACACTATATCACCGTTCTAATATTTTTAAAATATAAATATATATATTTTATTTTAAGTTTATAATAAATATTTTTTATTAAACAACATCTGAACAATAATTATATATATTTTTATATTAAAAAAATAATACAGCTTGCAAAGGAGCACCGAACAATGATGTAGTATTTTCAAGTGCTGGTCCCTTCCCTTCACTTGCTAGTAATAAATAAATACACACATCCATGGAGTCATCCTTATTTTAGTTCCCCCTTCTCGTCTGCCTTGTCCCTCTCTCCTTTTTGAATTTTTGAAAGCGGACCCTACACCCGATCCCATTACTGGACAAAACGAGTAAAACCGTTAATGTCAAATATCGTAAATATTTTGTACCCACAGGGGCAATTCGATCACCCGCCGAAATTTCAGACTCCTCGACAGTAATCTCGATCCCCTCCCTATAAACACTTGCCTACATGTTTAAAGACAAAAACTTAATTCCCTTCAACAACTAATTTCCTCATCTTGCCCTTACTCTCAATTCAAATCTTACTCACCACTCAGAACCCAACGACAGCCATTCTCCCAAATCCCCAGGGACAAAACTGTCTAGTCATTTTCGCACACGTTATCCAAGAATTGATATATATTATTTATTATAAACTTAAGTTCAAATTTTTTGGATCGTTGCGAAAAGGCTACAAATAAATCCAAAAAAATTATAAAACTCAAACCTTATCCTTTGCTTTCATTTTGATAATTGTTTTTTATATTTTTAAATTATTTTAATGAATTAATATCAAAAAATAAAATAATATTATTTTAATATATTTTTAAATGAAAATTCTTTGAAAAATATCCATTACCATGATACCATACAAATTTTTAAAATATTGCATTGGAGATTTTATTTTATTTTGTATTTTTTTAATTTATTTTTTTAAATTTAGAGTTAGTTATGATGCTGGTGCAAGTTTCTTAAAATTTTTATTTAAAATTAATTTTTAATTTTTTTAATAATTTTGATAATATAATATCAAAAATAAATTTTTAAAAATAATAAAATTATTATTTTAATATATTTTCCCATAAAAAAATTTTTGAAAAATCTACTCTTGCCCTATTACAAACACCATATTAATCTGTTTCCATAGATTTCTCAATCTTCTTTCCTTTTAATAAAAAATAAATCAAGTTTAGGTAAAAACCATTCACACCTAAAAACTGTGTATTGTTTCTTTAAAATTGAATCTAAAAGATACTACATTATGAGGAGCAAAGGCCCCTTGCCTCTGCGGTTTATTTTCATTTATTTCTGCCAGCTAAATAAAATAAATTACGAAAAAAAATAGTATTTACTTAAGTGATCTATTCATTGCATTGGATGATACGGTAAGAAGTTTAGCTAGCTAGCGAGAGCCCATACAACGGAATCAACGCCGTTTCTCTACTCTCCTCTCCTCGCATTAAAAACGGTTATAGACAGAGAAAGGGAGACATTTTTGACAGGACAGAGACAGTGTTTTAGAGAAAGATGGAGATGGAAGAGGAAATGGAGGTGGAGTTTATGGTTTTTGAGGCGCGTGAAGTTGATCTTGATTACGAGTTCGATGCTGCAATGTACTTCGATTTCACACTCCAGGAGTCAATCGCGGAGGCGCGTGAAGCAGAGCAGTGGTTTGATACGGCTTTGAGTTATCCTCCCTCTCGTGAGTCTCGAAGCCCTGATTCTTTTCATTTTTGGGTTTTATTTGATTGATTATTGAAATAATGAGCTCACAGTAACAATCATCAAGCCCTATTTTTTTTAATTTTATACCTAGTTTTTTTTCTTTGTTGTTGTGGTTTAGTTATTCTGAGCTTTATTTAACTTCAATTTCATGAAAGTTTCTTTTTTTTGGGATACTTTTGAACATGTGAATGATGATTTTGTACCAAAAAGTTTTATTTCTATAAAAGAAGCTGTCACTACTGGATGATTATTTTCATTTTTGACTCTGATTTCTCTTTTTAAGTATTTGTTATGATTTTGTTTTTTGATGTTTTTGTTTATGTTTCAGCATTTGTGGCGAAGTTAGTGATAGGAGAGGACTCTCTACTGGAAAATGTTAATACCTCTCCAAAATCTAAAGATGATGAAAATATGGCCTCTCTGCTCAATGATGATACGGGTCCCAAAGTTTCTGCAATAGAGGTGGACGATCGAGGTACTACTGATTACGCGTGTTTATGGGGTATATATGCCCTTAATCTGACAAAAAAATTCTGTCATAATTTTTTCTCTAGCTTGAAACAGGCCATTTAAGATTAAATATACAGAGCGCTGGATTTAATCTGGTAGTTCAATTGATCACTAGCTCATAAACTCTATAGCTAACAACCTGTCTATAAGAAAAAAATATCCAGACTTTTTTTTTTTTTCGAGTGAGGGGTGGATGTAATGAGTCATTTTGTTTTTGCAGAATGTGAACGAACATACAGGGGGATCTTCGCCAACATACAGAGTGGCAACCTGCAAAAAGTTTCTAATCAACGAGTAGAATTAGCAACAGGTCACTAATTTAAATATACACCATGTTTTTTCGATTATATCTTAATACCATCCTAATTATTGATTTCTCAAAAGTTTGTTTAACATACAATTTTAATGACCTGTTTTCTTGAAGCTGAAATCTATCCTCTCTTAAGATTGTAGTAATTTGCACAAGTGATGGTTTGACTGTATCTATTATGGTTCTCTTCCCAACAATACTACCATCGTTTGTGCTTGCAGGATTGACCTTTTGCCATCAGAAATCTACTGATAAATCAAAACCCAAGGTGACGTCCTCTGTCAAGCCAACATTTCCCAGAAGTTCAACTTTGATGAAACCTACAGCTAGTCAGTTAGCTAAGCAAAATCAGACCCCTCAAGTTGGTGGTTCCAGGTGATTCTAAAAAAATTCTTTTCGTGGCTGCTTATTCTTTTTCATGAAATTTCAAATAAAGCTACCACTTAACACAGTCTCCAGCCCTTTTCTTATGCATGGTGGATTATGTGCTCTGATTTTTGTTAGGTGGTCCATTCAATTTTAAAGCTCATCTTTTGCAAACATGGGGATTGTTTTTGTTTAGTATATGCTATATAGCATTCATCTGCTTTTATGAAAAATATTTAATAGTTGATGCACTTTTTTCTCTCATAAAAAAAGCATGCTATGCGCTTAAGTCAGAGGCAATTACCATATAATCACTTTCTAATATACATCTCAGAGGAAGCTTAATCAGAGACCTCTCAGTGTAATAAAGTCACTTTCTAATAATATATCTCTCTAATTTTTTAGATTTCAGTCACAACTGGGTCAAAAGGAGAGAGGCTTATGCAATTCATCTGCGGTTGATAGTCATTCTTCCAAGAGGCAGAAACTGGAAGGAGGTCACTTGCGTAAGGTATGCAGCTTTTGCACAAACAAAGAACTATTTATATTATTCAAGGTTTTGAACATTTTTTGACAGGCAGACCAGTAATTACCACATTGATGAATGTTATTGGGAATGTTCCCTCAATTATTTTGCCTTGTCCTGTGTTCTCCTTCTATTATCAAATTAAAAGAGTTGATATGGAATGTGTGGGCTGACCTGGCTTGACATTTGGGAGCCAATGTTAGTGAATTCTGGATTGTGAGCGAAATTTAGTGCAAGGGTCTTGAGCTAATGCTTAAGTGTTATTTTTGTTATCCTTTTTAGAAATATTTACCAGTCCATCTACATCTTCTGCATAACAGATTGGTGATGGAAAACAGCAAACAGATTTCATTCACAAGACATCTAAAAAGGTAAATGGTTGATGCTTGATTTTGCACCCACATTACATTTCATATGCATTGCATATTTGATCAATTATCTCCCATCTTCACACCTCAAACTCTTAAATAAATTGATTTATCAGTTGACCTGAGCTAATTTATGTTGTAATCAACCCTGAGTAATGCATATGAAATGTAACTAAGTCCTCAACCACAAAGTTAGGGATGTACTTCCAAAATGCAAAGCAAATTCTGGACAAAAATATGTTTGCAAGTATTGTATTATAAAAAAGCTATAATCTTAACTTGTAGTAACATATAGTGGGTGGATAGGACAGCTTTGACTTTTGACCAATAGTCTTGAACTATCAAGCGCCTAAGCAAGTATTTCTTTTTTGTTTTTAGTTGTGATCTTCTCTATATGTTCTGATATGTATATAAGAGAAAAACTTATAATCATCTGAACAATGGGGGTGAAAAAGAGATGAAGTCCGCCTTCTGGAATTGGAGTGAGGATTGTGTAATTCAACCTACATAAGAGGATAAAATCATTAATTAAAGTTATCTAATGTTTTGACATGGTCTTGCAGGATGGTAGTGTTGATAAAATCTCTGGTCATGCAAAACTAAGGCTCACTGTTCCAAGAGAGCCTGACCTTGAAACAGCACATAGGGCTCAAAGGACGAGGTCTGCACTTCTGTTCTCAATTCTGAGGTACCAAGATGTTGTCTTTAACATGATGCATGGATAATTGACAGTTTTGTAAATCAGGCCTAAAGATAGTATAGAACAGCAACACATGACAGCACCTGCACGGAGATTCAAAGCACGCCCATTGAACCGAAAAGTGAGTGTACAAGTTGAATTGTTTGAGATGCTGTATAGAGTAACTGTTTTGTTTTCTCAATAAAATATATGTTACTTTGTTTTGCAGATTCTTGAGGCTCCTTCATTGCCTCTTCCAAAGAAGAGTACTCCGAAGTTGCCTGAGTTTCAAGTAAGTGCTTGAACTGGTTTCTGCCTGTTTTTTTTTTGGTCTACAATAAGTAGCGCAGTGCACAAAATTTGGGTTCTGCACCAACTGTAGACAGAGATTACTGCAGAAGTCTTTGTTCGGTTTTTAGAGTTGATAAAAACCTTTTCCATTGCTTCTCAGGAATTTCACCTAAAGACATTGGAGAGGGCAATGCAGCACACCTCTTCAGTTTCATCTTCCTTATTTCAGTGCAATGATTTGGACAAGGTTTATATAGATTTTGAAATCATGATTACAGTTTCAACTGAAAAAAATGTCTTCATCATTGGTTCAAATCTTGTGGATATTATGATGATAACTGTTTTTTGGTGGCATTGCTCTTATTAATAGTTATTGTAATGATCTTCTTTATCATAATTATTAAAATATGGAGAGGTTGAAGCTCTTTTATTGCAGGGGCTGGACAAACCTAGTACAATTTCTGTCACTGAAAATGTGAAGACAGAATCCAGAAGGTAATGATGTGGTTTTTTTTTTTTTAAAAAAAATGGCTTCAGAACGAAAGAAAGGTGATGCTCAATTTTCATTTGGTGATGTTTATGACCCGCAAGTGCTTACTTTCAATTTGCTCCTACATTGCTCAGACCAACAACCATGGATGCTCCAAGCCAGGATGGATGTTGTGCAACGCATATATTCAAAGCTCGCCCTCTGAATAAGAAGGTAATGGAGAAATTAGTGCATATCTTATGCTCTAAAGGTTATGGTAGCAATTGCTAAATGTGAACCTGCTTATTGTATGAATGCAGATATTCTCAAGTAAAGGAGAAATGGGTGTTTTCCGGAATAGCAAGCGGGAAACCATGGTGCCAATGGTAACTCATCTACGGCTTCTACGGCTTCAGTTGCTATATATGTACTGAATTACCTATTAATTGTATACATAATCATTTGAGACAACATTATGTGTTAATTACAGGAGTTCAATTTTCATACCGAGAAGAGGTTTCAACATAATCCACCCATAGATCTTTTCAGCAAGGTGTTCCTTAAATTTTGACCTCGTAGTTAAACAAACTCATTATGCTATCTCTTGGTTAAGGGATACATGAATCTATTTCTGTTGTAGTAGTGCTCACTGTTGTTATCTTAGCCTTCGCAGTTTGGACTCATATATTTTGAAGATTCTAAAATTTTTACCCTGTGAATGCTAGCTCTCCCTTACAAGTGGACGCCAACCAAATAACAGGTCACAATTGCAATTTCCTCAACCGAGCAATATATACATGAAGGTTCTCTTTGTTCCTTGTAAATTCTTTAATCTTAGCAAACACACAATTCTTTATCTTCAATTCCACTTTGCTTAATATCTAATTGTTTCTTTGGTGCAAGGGCTCGAAAGAAAATAGATTGAATCCTTTGCAAACAGGGCAGAAGGTAAGCATGGCATCTGTTAAGAACCATCTCTGTGCCATATTCTTTTCCTTTGTTCCAGCTACAAATTATTTTTTTGCCTTATTTAGATGGTGAAAGAAAGGCAACCTATGTTTGGTGGAAGGCAGCAGATTCAGTATGGGACCAATACAGGCAGCACCAATGAAGTTGTAAACCAGTTGAGCAGGAGGTGTGTTGACAGAAATTGGTAATTTTTCCCTAGTTCCAATTCCACGAAGTAATGATTTGATTTTGAAATGTCCACAGGAACTTGGGAATCCGGTGAGATTTGTGAATTACTCGGACACGAATCATCAACCGTTTTGTTATACAGAGAAGTCATGGAAATCCGTATCGCTTGAAATGAATTGTTTACCGGGGAAGAAACTGATTTCACACATCGATGTAAAGCTAGCCTCCGTCCCCTACAATTTTGTGTAGGCTTGTCCCCGATCCAATAAAATTATTACGTGGCCGGTGTTGTACAGGCATTAAAGGCCTTCTTACCGTTATACCACCTTCCCTTTCTGTAGCATGAACAACAAATGAAATGGTTAATGGTAAATACAGAATACAAGTTTTACAAATTATTATAGGTTTTACTTGGGAGATAGTAATCCTTTTCATTCTCTCAACCAAAATCCTTGTCTGATGAATTGTGCATGCCTGGTCAATTCTGTATACTGTTAAGCTTTCTTGAAGGATTTCTTTTCGCTCACAAGTCTTCTCTTTGAGAAATGAAAGAGACCCATCATCATATTCTTTTTAAATAGAACTTTCAATCCTCCAAAATTAAGATGTGTCATGCTTCCTCATCATGTAGAAAAATATGCAAGAGTAATTCATGTTATTTTTAGCGATTAAGCCTAGTTTGTCTTCTTCAATTCTACAAGCTCTGATTTTTTTTATATATATATATATATATAAACTCAATACTTGTTTTTTTAAAGTTCAATTCTAAATAAATTTATTTTTAATTATGGAATAAAAAAACATTAAAGATGGTGTGAACAATATTCTTCTTGGGTTGAGTTGCTATAATTTATTTTCTCATAACATGAACTTTAAACTCACCATTAAATTTCATAAAATCGTGATAAGATTTATCTAAATAGAAGAAAACTAACTTATTTTTGTATTGATATAATTGTTACAACTAATGTCCAAATATTATAAATTTTGGTGATTTTTTATTCATACGATAAGCCATTAATTAAGATGTTTCATATATATATATATATAAAATTAGATTTTTTTCCCACTATTCCTATTTAAATTAGTTTGATATTCTGAGTTGTAATGTTTATACCTGTGACACATATACCATTCAACTTTTAATTTATCCATTAGCTTTAGCTTGTAAAAAGTTGAATTATTGTTGTCATATTATTTTTCTCCTTTTTAAGAATTAAAAAATTGATTATCTTCATATTTTTTATGTGAAAATCTATCATTTTTGGTGTTTGCACTCCTTTCTCTTCTTGTACCATTTCTATATGAGGTAGAATAGTGATTATTTGATGAAACTTGTAAAACGTATTTTTTTTATCTTATCAATACATCTTTTGCTCATGAATTAACAAAGAATTTTGTAATTCATCAATGAAAAGTCCATTAATACCCTTAGATTCTTCCATTGAACACAATAAAATTGAATTTTAATGTCAACAATCAACACTTTAATGATGGTTATACCTTTTATTTTATCGTCAGGAATTCATGTCTTGTTAACTATTGTTACTGTTCATGAAACATAATTAATCTAGACCATATTTTTCTAAGCAATTTGAGTTCTGATTAAAGTGCTTGAAGTTGTTGTCTCTTTGTTTTAATTGTTTTTTGATATTTTTTTCAATGGAATTCTAAATATTCTTGAGGTATCCTTACAGAGTATAGTTTTCAAGATTTATCAGTTAATTGATTGAAAAAGATATTTTTTCACCTTGAAATTCAATCATTGCTTTTGTTATATTTGTTTTTTGTTAAGGATAATGATTCAATTATTTTTTAAAAAATGACATTTCAATATACTCCTTGAACATTAAGAAACTTTCCATTAACATGCTCAAATGATCACAGTGACCAGCAAACTTATTCGAAGCCATGTTTTGATTTGTTGCATTGGAATTGTTGTTGCTATTGCAAAGAAGATTGTGATGCCAGCAGCGTAATCGGAGACTCTTTCTGGCCTTGGAAGGCAGCTATTGTCGTTGTGACTTTCTGCTCCACGGGAGCTGCAAGTTACCGCCTTTTTATTATTTTTTGAAACTGGCCTGTTTTTCGTTGTGTTGCGGTATTGAAGGTTGTTTTTCTTGCTTGGAAGGTCCCTACCTCTGCTGCAATTTTTCTGATTTCAAACTCTCTTGTTTACTGTTGAAGTCTGCTAAAGTTGTGTTTTGGAGCTGCTGCTGCTTTTTATTCCGCATCTAACTTTCTAGCTTTTGCGTTGGGAGTGGGCTGGCCCGTCTATGAAGGCTGTTGTCATCTTCGTTGCTCCAAAAACTTCATGCTGGTATGTTTTTTTAATTTCTGTAGCTGTTAATATTGTGTTTTTCTTCTAAAAAAAGGATTCTTAACACATATTTTTATCGAAGATTTCTACTTAGAACATAGGATTTCAGCTAATGTCAGACAAGGTCAAATAAAGTTCATGCAGGCCTACTTTCAAAAGTAGAAACAAATTTTTTTTGTGCTTGATGTTGGAGTGACTTTTATGGTGAAGTTTTTTAAAAAATAAATTTTAAAAAATTATTTTTAGTTGTATTTTTAAAAATAATTAAGTTTTAAAAACTGTATGTTTGATTAGAAATGCCATGTGATTAATTTTTTGATGTAAAATAAATAAAAAAGGGTTTTTGTGAATGAAAAATATATTATTTTAGTTTTTATAAAATCAAGATTTAAAATATATATAAAAGAACCAATGCAAAAACAAAAATTATTTAACTAATAAAAATACCTTTTCTCTTTGATTGGACAAAAATAAGAACCACCTCTGACGTTTCCGATATGTTGCTTCAAGAAAAGGCCACAGCCATAAATTTGGCTTCCACATTTGGCAGGCAAAAAGCGCATGAGTTCCGAGCACTGAATCCGCGTTGTTGACTCTTCATTGAACAAGTCTTACGTCGCAAACAAAATCTGAGCAGCTCTGGCAAAGCAAACATGGAGTCGTCAATTATAAAAATAAAAATAAATTAACTTTCTGTGCAATGTAGCTGCAAATGCTACAAATTCAAGAATTTTATGGTGCCATTGCCGCCCCTTGCCGGACCATGTGCTATACATCTTAGATCCCGCTATTTCCCCCCAGTGAGAACCCTATAAATAGGCAGCAGCACTTGAGCTCTTTGCCTCGAGCAAATTGCATTACAAAAACATCCCATCAACAACTATCGAAAGAAGAAAAGAGGGAGAGGACTGGTTAACTAGTAAGTTGTAATTAATGGCTTCTCCTAAGATGTTCATGATCATCGCCATTGTTGCAGTCTCTGTTCCTTCAATTTTGGCAACTGAACATTTGGTTGGTGACGCGACGGGTTGGAAGCCAGGCTTTGATTACGGAGCTTGGGCCAAGGGAAAAGAATTTCACATAGGAGACACCCTTGGTACTTCTTCCTCCATATCGACTCGCATTATCAACTCAAGCATCATTTTAATTTTAGAATGTGAAGTAATTTTATTTATTTTTAATTGTCGTTTCGTTTCTGAAATTGGTTTTTTCTGTTCTTGATGCAGTGTTTAAGTATAGAGCTGGAGCGCACAATGTGCTAAGAGTTAATGGCACTGGATTCCAAGAGTGCAAGGCAGCCGATGATACTGTGCCCTTGTCTAGTGGAAATGACGTGATTTCACTCTCAACTCCTGGGAAGAAATGGTACATTTGTGGTTTTGCCAAACATTGCGAGTCTGGGAACCAGAAACTTGCCATTACCGTGCTGGCTCAACTGGGATCTCCTTCAACGTCACCTTCTCCCAGTCCGACCGGCACCTCGCCATCCGGAGCAACAGGCAGCACTGCATCTAGATACTATGGCTTGATTGTAGCCATTGTTGGGATGGTCATGCTTTAATTTTTATAGCGATGTTGTCCAAGGATTACTCTTTTCTTGTTGACTCTTGAATGTGTCTTTTATTAATTGTCTTCGTTTGGGTTACGAGGTTTACATGCTGTTCTGGTTAATTCAACAATATGGCACTTCTTGCTCTTTCTTACCACACCGCGAGACAATCTTCAAAGTTAATATGTATTTAGTTATATTGTGATTAAAATAACTTTTCAATCCATGATGGAGCAACCAGGGATCCATGAGGAGGAGGAGGCTCACCTTCGGGATAAAAAGATCTTGAACCTGTTGTTTTTGTTTGCGCCGGTTGCTGTAATTAAAAATCCTAGTGACTAAACTTAAAATGAGACGACTCCCATAAAGATGTTATATTGGAGATTCACGGTGAGATTATTTACACAGATATATTGAGTTAAAGATCTATAATAGAGTGATTTGTATAAAAGTAACAGGAAATCATAATAGAGTGGTTCATTCATATATGAAGATATTATTGATGGAGATCAATTTTTAATCAAAAATTAACCTCAATAACGAGTTCCTACTTAAGAATACTAATACAAGAGATTTTTTATACAATACATATATTTTTTTTTTATTTTGTATTATTATGATTTTCTAGTTTTTTTTCAAGGGAATGTTTTTCTTATTTTATTTTTTCTATTCAATATTATTGAAGTTTTTTAGTTTTATTTATAGAAATGAGTGTGATAGCTTTCTAGCAAATGGAGAGATGAATAGATAAAATTAAGCATGTTGAAAATATCCTATAGTTATGATGTTCTTACTCTAGATGATTTTAACCTGTAACAAATTTTGTTATTTTTTATTTTTATATGCATTAGTTGATATCAGAAATTAAAATTTTTTGATGATTTTAGTTGGATGTTGTAAAGGATATATTATTATTATTATTATTATGTTAAATTAAATTATAATTTCCATATAAATTAAGTAAAGATGGAGTAAATTAACGACGGGGGACATTGTTGGTGTTGTTTTGTTAAGAGTTAGTCTTTCTTTTTATTCCTTCCTCTGCACCAAAAAAATAAATAAATAACTAAATAAATCTCTGCACCAAAAATGAATAAATAAGTGGTTATACTTTGAGAAGGTGACACTGACAATACGTTTCAGTCTACATAAACTGGCTTTCCATTGTTATTTCCGTAAAAACAGTCCAGTGATCCCCTCGGACCAAAGTGATCATGGCATCAACTTCCACAGCTGGTTGCACCATATAAGTTGCCGTGCCACCTTAGACAGCCAGGGAACTAAAATTGAACATCTATTAAAGAAATCCAATGCTTTATTTCATCAAAAATATTTTACAGACCATTTAAAGTTAAAAAAACCAGCCAAGAGGGGTACTTTCTCGTAAGTTAAGCACTCAAACATTAAATGGCTTCCAAGAGAACGTTGCTTACAATTGCACTTGTGGCATTAGCTTCGTCTCCAGCTCTGAGCTAAGGAATAAGTTGCTGGAGATGGCAAGGGTTGGACAGCAATCGATCCTGGTTATGAAGGCCTGGGTTTCTGGGAAAGAATTCCGGTTTGGAGGCAAACTCCGTTGATTTTCTCTTTAACTCTTGACAGAATTATGCAACCGTTAGTGTGTTGTGGCTGCTACTTGCCTCTTAAAATGTTAAGCATTTGCATGAACACTAGATGTGTAGATTTCTAATAATATAATGGTTAGAAGCTGGTGCCTTCTACAAGGCCTTTAAAGCAGGAAACGTTGTAATTTTGTTGCAAATTGTGTTTGAAAAACATCGTAACTGGTATAAGAATCATTGCAAGATTTGGGTAAGAGATTCAACCAGATATTGTTTTATATCCATTTGTAGTTTTCTGTGCTACGACCAGGTCTTTGCATTATTCTGTTGAATTTTTACAGAAAAATTCACAAAATTTCCATTACTCGGGCAACATTTTCAACACTATTTGCAATGGTAGAATTTGCCGACTTCCTCAACCTCATGGCGTTGTTTTGGGGCTGTTCAGTCCACAAAGTTGTCAACGTGGATGAAACTTTCATTCCAAATTATGTGTCGTGGAAGAAAGAAGCGAGCCTTTAGCTATCGCTAGGTATCGGCAAGCAATGCGAATTGAAACAGAAGCTAACAATTACTCTTCTTCCTAGGGACGAGGCACCATGCACCCTTGCCTTCTCACGCAATCAGCAGCCACTGGAATCACTGCTTCTAAGCTGCGTTCAAGTATGGCAGTGGCATTAGGCTTCCTATCAAGGATCATGGTTTAGAAATAGCGAAGTGAAATTTCCTGTGTCTGTTTTAGCTTGACAGTTGATTCTATTTATTTGTATTTTATGTTCATTTCATTATTGCATCCAATGAGATGAGGAAATTATCCTTGCAGTACAAGGCTTATTATTATAGATTGAAGAATACAGTAACAGGTGTGGTTGATTTACTTTAGCCTGTCACTGTTCAAATACTCACATAACACTATGGATTACTGTTCATTATAGAATAATGTATTTTGGTCCCCAAAATTTCTATTTTGTACTATTTGGTTCTAATTGAAGGTCACTTGATTATAATTTTTTAGTCAATAGTGAAATTGAAAGAAAAGGGATCAAAATGCAAAAGGTACCAAACATGAATGAAGTGCCGATATTCAATAAAAAATATGCTTAGGTGCTCAATTTTTGAAATAACATAATTTATACAATTTAAGTTTCTTTAAATTTTAAAAAATTAATTTTGATATACAAATTTATTTGTATTATTTTTCAATCCTTTGTTAGGTAAAGGAGAAAGAGAAGGGTTGCTAGATTCTCGCAATGAGAAAGAAATTTACTGTTTATAATCTATTTTTAACCATCAAAATAAATATTTTGGCATCCATTGATTTGATGATGAGATGAGACAGGCTCTATGGTGGTTGTCTAGAGTTTCAATATTGCATCAAAAACTAAATCTAAACCAATAAAACAAAAAATAATCCTATTTTATTTTGGTTTTACATCATTTTTTAGGTATTTGAAATTGATGAGATGTTGTGTGAATGTTATAAGAGTGTTGATGAAATACTTTTGGATTAAAATAACTTAAAAAATATGTTTTTTTTTTTAAGATGAATCACTATTCTAATTTTTTAAGTACTAAAATGATAGATAAAATCTGAGCTTGCGAACGACATATTTTCTGTCTTGGTAGGTGACATGGTACCTCCTTTTTTCTTCTTCTAAAAATTAGGTTAAATGTTTTTTAAAAAATAAAAACAAGTCTAGACTTACAAGCCTAAATTGTTTTTTTATATTGCTAGTCCGAATATAATCAATGAAGCCAAAACACACAAACTATTGCTTATATATATATATATATATATATTGCTTCTTTTAACTAGTGTTGTTTTTTAATAATTTTTAAATTTATATTTCAATTAATGTCCCACATTTATGAATTGTATTTGCTTATTTAACTTTTTTTAAACAAGAGATTACTTTATTTAACTTTTTTTACACATTATTTTTTGATGGTATTTTGTGTATTTAATTTTTAAAAAGAACATTTTGATTCATTTATAATGTTTTTTATTTTTTGTATTCCACAACTTTAATTTTTTTAAATAATTTTTTTTAAAAGAAAAAAAAAGTGTGGCCTATGATGAATCACGAGTGAAATAGCTAGTTTACTTTAAAAGGTGATTCGCAAAGACTTGAAGTAGAATGATGTCTACATGGAAACCAAGGAGCCAAGCCAAAATATGAACGACCAAGTTGAAGTGGTTGATAATCTATTCAACCAAGCCTTCATAGTAGCTTAAAATCTTTGGCTTAAAACAGACAAAATTTAATGCGGGCTTGACTCATCTCACACGAAAATTGAGAATTGAAAAGGACTTTGCTGTTCAGCCAGAGCTTTTTACCCTTCAACTAACATGATGCATACTACTAAGCTAAGCTAAACTAAGCTGAGAAGGAAGCTCCAACCACCATAATTTAAGAAAATGCAATTCTTCATGCCCCACATGATGCATATACCTAAGTGCATTGACTGTAAGTCTACAAAACCATAACCAAACTCACAACCACTGTGGTGGTTGGTTTGGGACAGACAGCGAGGCACCTTAATTAAAAGTCTTTCGCTTAAAATGAAGGTGCCCATGTCACCTTAAGTTAAAATGGTCGCTCTCCAGCTGAAAACATGATTTCAAGTCAATAAGAAAAAGATTAAAGAAACAGCATTAGTCTTAGGCATTGGTAAGAAATGACTACAAACTGGAAAAAACCAATTCAATAAAATTCCGGCAATTTCAACCTACTCAAAGAAAAGGTAGCTCTTTGTACAGTTATTGCATTTGGGAGCCGTTTCAACATGTCCTTCCTCCTCCCTTCTGTTATCTAAAACCATGCCAAGCAACTTGTTTTGCGTTTCCTTCCAAAAGGAAAACTCCCTGTTGATTAAATGAAAAGGGTCTTGACAAATGGGGGAGGGGAGATTTACATGTTTGCAACAAACAATAACAATGGCACGGAAGTGTAATTTTAATTATTTGGCTAAAGCTTGATCACCGTTTTTTATTCAGCCCAGTTTCTTGCAAAATGAATAGAGATGGAAATTGTGAATGAAGGAAAGTTCTATCATCATCTCTGGTAGGGACTAAAGGAGCATTAATAACCTAAAATGCTCATCTAGAAAATTTGCTAACAGGCTCAATCAAGTGTCCTCATACCTATCAACATTCAATTTTATGCATGACATTATCCAGAAGGAAATATGAAAGGCATCCTCCATCACAAATAAAAGCAAAAAAATAATAAAATTGGCCGATGAAACATGACAATTGCAATAACGGTCACATTTTACATCACAGAAAAAAAGTCCATCAGAGTATTTCAAATTAAATTCAACACCTACTGATTCAAGCATTCCATAATCTCAGTCCTACGCTTTTTTTAACTCATCAACACACACACACACACACACACACACACTTTGCTGCTAAAATTAGCTGAAGAAGACAACAAGTAAGCATGGCAAGAGAAAGAATCCAAAAGAAAAAAAAGTTAGCCCTCCACACCCGGAAATGAATTCAAGGAATGCCAATTTTACAGACAAAAAACATATGCTGGACAAAGAATGGAATTGCTTGGCAAAAAAGACTTTTAAGATGAAAAGAAAGAACTTTTCTCTTTCCAATTAAACAATTGAAAATGAATATCAGCATCAGTTCTTTTATGTGTTCCAATTGCAGTAAATGCAATTATATAAAGTTACAAACAGGGGAAACTGTGATAGAATTGCATTCCCTTTAACCCCTCCCAGCACGAACAATTAAAAAACCAAAAAAACAAAAAAGAGAGAGAAAAGGAGCTAATTCTTTCCCTTTTCTCCATCATCCTGTACAATCCAATCGATCCAAATTTCCCTTCTTTTCTTCCATTAAAATCTAACAGTAAAAAACTAAAACATTGAATCAATAGTAAATAAAGCAAAAAAAAAAAAAAAAAAAAGCCTCACCAGTGTTTGTGGCAATCAAAATGAATCGTTATATCATTTCTCAGTGAGTTGTGACCTTAGATCTCTTCTTTGCTTCGCTGTAAAGCACCACACCCATGATTGTAACCGCGAATCCAGCCATGCCCATCACGGTCACCGGATTCCTAAAGATCAAGACTGAAATGACAGCAGCCACTGCAGCCTTAGCATTGCCTAACACTTGTAGAGTCAGGGCACTTGTGTGCCTGGTCACCAAAAAATTCGTCAAATTCACTAAATAAGCCACAGTTGCATTCCCAGCCAACAAGAACACAATAAACGGATCCCCTCTGGCTTTCTCAATGGTAATTGCAGCCACGTTCCCTTCAATGTAAAGTGTAAACGGTAACAAAATCAAAGCAGCCATTGGTGCCATATAAAGCAACAAATTCATAGAATGTAACTTCTCAGCTTCTGATGTTAGCAAAATCCCTTGAACCACGGATTTTAAAGCACGTCCAGCAGTTGAACCAACACAAACCAAGAACCCAAAAAAATGAAACAAAGGCTCACTATTACTGGCCAAAACAATTCCAAAAACCACAGGCAAGAGTGCGCAATAAACCTCAGCAGATTCTTTCTTGCACGTTATAAAGAACGCAAAAATAGCAGTAAAAAATGGTGTAGTTGCCCCAATAGCTTGATTAAAAGACACAGGCAAGTACCTCAATGAAGTATTACCACAAACCACAGAAAAACAAAAGATAGCACTCAAAGCAAAGATCTTCATAAACTGCTTCCTTGATAAAATATGCTGCAGTGGAACTATTTCAAGAAACTTTATAGCCACATAGCTATAACAAGCACACGAAATCATGTGCAGCATTGTTAAGAATATTGGGTACCGGAAGCCATAAAAACTTAACAGGTACTTATTAAGTAACAAAACACCAATGTTGGACATGTACCATGATGCAATTATCGCAGCTGTTAAAATATTTGGAGAGAAATATGATCCCACGGTGGAATATGCATTGTTTCTTACATCACCAGGTGGGGTTGCGGGTATGTCAAGAACTTGGTCATCGGTGGTGGTTGACACGGTGGTGCCATCCACTATTCTCGGGTTGCTCATTCTCCTTGTTGCCCATTTTTGTGGCTCCACCATCCTCTTTGGTTCGAGGGCAAAATGGGTTTTTACAAAAATCTTCTCTTTCCAAGAATGTGCGATTCTACTTAGAGATAGAGGAAGAAACCTATGAGCTTGAACTGTGTGGCATGAGATCTGTGAGTGAGAGGTGAGGATGACACCATTCTTGGGTTTTTTTAGTCATGTGGAGTGCTTGTGTGTGGATCTGAATGGACGGTGGTGGTTCAGATTTAGGGTGGATTTGAAATCTTGGCCTTTGGATTAAGGGAGGGTATGGGAAGAGAATAAAAACCATTATATACCTCGTGAACAGCGCTTCATGTAAAAGTGAGTCGGTAATGGATACGTGACTGTGGCCTGACTAGATTTTACTGTGTACGGGATACTTTTTATGGAAATTAAAAAAAAAAAGAGTAAATTGTAATTAAGGATTGGCTTACGCACACGTGTGAGGGTTAATATAGATAGTATATTGATTGAATTCTATCAATTTATGCAAATCCCCCCTTGCTTGTGTTGCAGGGGCTCAGTTGCGATTAGGAAAGACTAAATAATTAAATTAAATACATACTAATTTGTCTACACAACACAGTTTTCTCCAAGATAAATAACCATAGTTAGCTTTTTTATCCTATTATATATTATTTTTTATAATATTTTTTATTTAGAAATAAATTTAAATAATGTTTTATTTTTAAAATTTATTTTTAATATCAGTTTATCAAAATAATATGCAAATATTAAAAAATATGAATTTAAAATTAAGAAAAAAATAAAAAAATATTTTTTTTCAAAACGGTTTTAAAACACAAATACAAATAGGCTTATACATATCTATGAAGGATTTAACAAATTGAGTTAAGAAACTATTTTTAACCTAAATTGTATTTAAGCATCAACTTGAGAAACTAGATAGTGTAGCTATTCATAATAGCTTTATTTTATTAATTTTTTTTCTAGATTACACTTTATGTACTCAATTTCATTGCTAATTTGTCAAGATTTGTTATAGATATAAAATTTTAAAAAGTCGATATAAAAGCTTATTTTTTTAGCATTTCAATTTCTGATTTTAAGAAAAGAAAGAAAAAATTGCCAAAAAATAGCAAAGAGATTAAAAGTTGTAAGTTTGATCACTTTTAGAAGACAAAACTTGCTTTTATTTCAATGGGTTCCATTTGACAAGAAGAGTTTGATATCAGGTTCATCTTGTTTAAAAGATCATGACCATAACTTTCACAAGGATTATGATCATCTTTACCATTATCCTCTAAGATATAGAACCCTCACGAGTTGGGAATTTATTAACATCCAATATTAACTTTTTACCTCTCCCTCTACTAATAACCTTGTTGAAACTTCTCTTTCAACAATTAGTTTTACAGAGATAAAAACAAAACTATGACTAGAAACAGGGTAACAACAAAAAAAAAAGTTAGCAACCTACATTGCAAAATGCCCTACTGGTATTCTTGGACTATTCTGTTTACTTCATACTTAATTGAAGTTGACTCAAACACAACACAGTTTTTCTCTTCACTAATTTCCAACGAACCTTGCTGTTTATTTCATGGATGGACTTTCTGGTAACAGGGACAACCTCAGATAGGTGTCTTACCCTAGGACTAACTGTTCTAATAAATCTTACAACCATCCATCTTCTACTCCACTTCTTGATATGCATTAACTTCTTAGCCAATGTGTTCTTTATTGTGTCATTGTTTTTATTAACAAAGGTGAAGAACCACCTCATGTCATTGTTGACATCAGTGCCAATAATCAATTAATAACAACTTCTAAAAACATTGACTATAGGCTTGAGCACTATAATTGTATTTTTTTTTTTCTGAAAATAGAATATGATTGTTCATTTATTGAGGTGTGGCGAACAAGGACCCAATTAATAATAGTTGA
Organism: Populus ilicifolia; assembly: GCA_015708895.1. Lineage (NCBI taxonomy): Eukaryota > Viridiplantae > Streptophyta > Magnoliopsida > Malpighiales > Salicaceae > Populus > Populus ilicifolia. The sequence continues at coordinate 784,975 of SRLM01001195.1, read as the reverse complement.
ACACTTTTCATGTGAACCTTTAAAGAGGGAAGAAATACCTTATCATCTGGATATGGATGAGTGTGATAATTTCAAGAGCCTAAAGTCTATTTACTAGACATGTTGTCTTTAGAAGTTCGGGGCATTCTTCTTTTCTTTTCTTTTTTATCTAAAAGTCTCCCACGAGGACAAAAAAAGGACTTTTTCAAGGTCTCCTCTCCTAGGTATCTCTAATAGGGGAGGGGGAAGGACTTTTACAGAAAGGTTTTCCCTTTTTCCTACCGAAAAACAATGCTAATATGACACCTTTTTTTATTTTAGGGCTCAACATGATATACCCTTGTTCCTATTGCTTTTTTTAAGCTCTAAATAGACTTGAATTTTTTATTAAGGATATGAATACTTTTATTTTTAGATATGGATTTGACATTCTTAAGGTCTATTGATTCTAGTTTAAAGAAAGGTAGCTAAAAAGTATTTAGAAAAAAAAGTGTTTAAAGTGAATCTTTTCTTGAAATTAAAAAGAGATGATTTGCAGTCTTGTTACATGAGTAAAGTTTTAAAAAAATCATAGAAAAAAAAAAGAAAAAAAAAGTAACATGTAAGAATGAATAGGATTATAAAAAAAATAAACTTTTCATTTTTATTGTCAGATAAATAATCTTTCATGTCATTATATATCTAAAAAAATATACTCAATTATTGCATAGAAAGCCAATGCCATTTAATTCCCTAAAAGATAACCTGAGGATATGACATCTAGATTTGAAGATCCCTATAATTCTATACGAGAAAAGTAAGATCTTACAGGGAAGGTAAAAAAGATCTCATGGATTGCTTATAGAGATTCTTCAAAATTTTTGTATATAAAATCCAAAAATTTAAGGGCTATTGATAGATCAAAATTTATTTTTTTTGTTTGGATCTCTCCTTTTAAAGAATAATTAAAGGGAGGGTAATGACATATAATTGTTGAGCTCAACTAAGCAATCAACCTATATTCTTCTTACATTATAAATATTTTATCTTAGCAAATTAGAGTTACTTTACCTTAAAAAATCAAATATATTTTATTAATACTTTAAAATTTTATCTTTGATAAAAAAGTGTTGGGGTATAAAAGAGAGGAATATCTTTTAAAATAAGGTTAATCTTTTCTTAACAAAAATTGACATATGTATTTTATGATTTTCTTCTAAATTGTAATTGTTTTTTTCTGTAAAAGATATTCATTTAATTATTAGAGGGTTTTCAAATATATAAAACGTGATCTTTTGCATATATAAGTATGATCTATTATTGATTTTTTCAATAATGAATGTATGAATTTATTAGAATCAAGAAATTATATATTTAGAGAAATCCTACCAAAATCAATATTTCATAAAATTAATTAAACATAAATTCACCTCCGTTTTAAGGAGATACTAACATGATTGGAACCGAGATGTCTAATTAAATGAGTCTTCCATCATAAAATTTAATCTCGAGTGGAATCTAATGGATACTTGTGCAAGTAATTCTCTTGCACTTCATTACCGAGAAGAGAGATAGGACGACTAACACTTGTTTTACATCACACGATCAATAATGTATAACTAGAGGTAAGCATTCGGCCAATTGAAAGAAAACTTTTCATTTTGAATAATTATTTGAAATTATTTTCGTTCTTTCGATTCGGAACTTTTGTTCGTTCATACCAAGTTCAGGTCCGAATTTCTCACCCGTAGATTTTATGTTATCTGAAATACTTCAAAAAAAGAGAGTCAAACTTAGGATAAGGGTAACAATTAGGTTCGATAAAATTCACGAGCCAATCGGTTTTATTTATTTAAAAAACTAGCAACTGACAAACTATAGGTGATGGGTCTCTTACAAGACGTGAAGTCCCAACCACTAAATATTTGATAAATTATATATAATAATCGTTGGTCAATTACCATTTCCGTTCTTTATCCGCTCCTAATTAATCGTCTTCTCGCGATAAAATAAATAAATGACAGTCTACGTATTGAATGTTAGAGAATTTTATCGGTATATATATAAGATAGAAGATAAAATAATTCGATACTTATGAAAGTGATAAAAATATTTTATTAAGAATTTCATATTTATTTCTTTTTTAAAAATAGATCCTATAAAGCAATGAATCACATGTAATCTATTACTCCTCCTTGAACCAATTTCTTGCTCGTACTTCTAGCCCCCTGACCCAAAACCAGGATGGCAATGAATATTTTGATAATCAATTGCAATCATCCTTATTAATTTTAAAATCATCCACATTGGATTTTAAATTAAATAAAAAAAAGATACTGACTTGGTAAAAAATAATTCAAACTAAATTTTAAATTAAATTGAAAAATAAATTAACATGGTGAAAGTGAGAAGCTCACCTTTCTTATAATAAATAAAAATACACATGTACATGTAAATATTTGACCACGACTGTCTAGTTTATTTTATATGTTTTATTTTATTTATCTTAAGGTTGGTTATGCAAGTACAGCTTATCTATTTAAAATTTAATTTAAGAAAAATTCAACATAAATTAGAATAATCTCTTGGGACAATATGAAATTATAAAAACAGAAATTGTTGCATATAAAAAACTTGTTTTATTTTTTTTCCTAAAAGATTAAAAAGAAAGCTGGTAACATATCTTCGGGTTTAAGTTTTTTTAAACATGATATATGATATGTCATCCACTTGGGGTAGGTAATGTATTATTTATTTCTATATTTTTTAATTATTATTGGTATATTTTTCTAGTCATCTTTAATGATCAAAAAATTAGGATTGAGGTATTTGGTTTCTAAAAAATCTAAATTTTAATATATTTTTTTATCCAAAAATACTTTAAAAATATCATAAAAATCTCAATAAACTCATTTTTTTATCCTAGAACACCTTAAAATAATTTAGAAAATCAAACATCAAACCAAATTAGAAAACCATTTTTACATACACAAAAACTGATCAAACTCCAAACTCCAAATATAAGTATGTATATTTTTTAACATATTATCAACTTAAAGGTTCCGAACCCTACATGAATCTAGCAGCCCAGAGAGAATAATAGTCTCAAAGACGAATGCAATTTTAGTTGACGGCGGGAGACGCTACTCAAACAAGAAAGTAAAAATACAAGAAAAAGCAGCCCCTAAACATAAGTTAGGGTCTTTGAAATAAAATAAAGAGGTGGGTATTTTTGAAAAATAATTTCTAAATTCAAGTAGAATTGAATCTCTGATTTGTTTTTGGTCATTTTTTTTATCAATTGAATTCTGTTTGGAATTCAAATCGATACTCTAAAAAAATCTCAAACAAAGAAATTAACATGGTTGGAACCGCAAGTGTCTAGTTGCAAAATATGGGGAGGATGAAGATGGAGTTTTTTACCTCGATGTTCAAGACTGTAGATGTAGTTCTGAATCTACGTTGTATGTTCAATGCAGGGGAAGAGACACAGATACCACCTATAGTTTAGGGCTACCTGGGAACAAATTAAAGCCTTGATTTCTATTCTAGGTGTTTTGGGCTTGTACAAAAGATGACAATCCTTGAACCAATCTCTTGCATGACAAATGGCTAAAGAGCGTACTCATATTTAATGTTTATCTCTCTGATTATTGAAAAGTCAGAACGAGATTTGACCGAACCTTCTATGCTCAGAGAAGGTTGGATTGATACATGCTGCATAAGCAATGTTACGTGTGGCCCCTGAGAAATGCTGGTGCTGGTTGCTATCGAGAGTGACCTCTATGGGCCCAATAGCCATTCTTGTGAACAATGGGTCTCGTGGTTGGGAACTTGGGCTAAGACTCATGCCCTTCTCACACGATATTGAAGCAGTATGTGTGTACATCTTTCATATCCAATTATAAAATCAAGTTAACTTTAATTCAGCCATTTTTGCAATGTATATATCGTTAAACGAATTATTAACACGAGTAACTTTGATAATTAAGACAAAACTAAACAACAATTATTTCATTTTTCCTTGCGTGTCTCCATGAAAAACACTCTTTGGAGAGAAACGACATCTTGGAAGGAGATGACCACCACTAGGCTCTAGCACCACTGATTCCAGCAGGGAGGGAAATGGAGAGGTCTGTGCTGGAATTACCATGGGAAGCAGATTCCTCAAGCTTTCTTGAACGCTGGCGTCCTCTGTGTATGTGCCTGACACAATACTTTTGATATGGGAGAGCCTCTTTGCTACACCTCCATTTCTTTCCATCTGTTCTCCTACATCTCCATGGTTCAGGGTCCATTCCAGTCTTCAATGCCAAATATAATGGGTTGCACCCCATAACTAGACCCCCACAAAAAAAAAAAAAATCTCTTTTAAAGATTAAGAAAAATAGTTACATCGTAAATTAGTTAAGGATGAAGTATTCATGAAAAGAAGACAAGTATCCAGCATCATTAATTTTGTGGTGACTGGTTGAAAGAAATTCCTAGGTAAAAAAGAAAGGGAGAAGAAGACGGAGTTATTGGGGACTTACGACTAGGGTAGAGTTCGTACAACCTTGAACTGAGACCACCAAGGGAAGCAGCAACACTTCTCCATATAGGTAAAACAAGGTGGTAAGGTACAGGAAATCCAGCTTGGATATACTTATAGATAAGAAACTGGAGTTGTAGCTCCTGCAGTTGAAGAACTGTGAACCCGTAAGGGTTTTTGCAGCTGATTATTGGTCTTTGACTAGATCCACCGCGTCCAAGCTCAAGTCCTAGCCCAAGTGGAGGCGACCCAGATTCATCACCATCGCGCCTATTTCTCTCCACGTTCCAGCCACTTGCAAGCCTAGTCCCTACAAATTAAAGCAAATAAAAAGATGAAAAAAATTGAGAACGGCATTGTTAGTTAGACTTGTTTGATTGAAAAGGAGAGAAATTGAAAAATATAGGAGTAAGTGCATACTAGAGTTTGAAAGACGGGCAAATTTGGAAGGTGGGGCTTGAGACTCCATTTCATGGTAATGGGCATCAAAATTGGCCCAATAAAACAGACAGAGTCAGCCGAGTGAAAGAAAGATGTTGCAATGAAATCTTCTGTGCAAGTTGCAGCAACAATTGATCTCAATGTCAGAAATTAAACAGTAGTATCTTCTCTTGTCTGCAACAAAGCCTTTTCCTTTCACTTAACAGCAATAAAAAAACATGTGCTTTGAATAAACACCGAGCAAATGACAGACGTACCGGCTTGTCTTTATATGCCTGCCTATTTAAGGGAGAGAGACAGGGAGTGAAGTGAGACTGAAATCTGTTGACATGTCAGGTTTTTGTTCAGGTTTTGTCAGAACTACACGCGTTTATCAGGCGGTGACAGAGAGCCGGTAGGACCAATATGAATATCCATCCTTCCGTTTGGTTGTGCCTTCTGTGCAAATTTTGGATCTTTCTTTGTTTAAAATTATTTGTTTCATGTTTTTTATTGTTTTGACTGTTATTAAAAAAAATGTTATTTTAATAAACTTCAAAATAAAAATCACTCTCAAAACCATCACATTAACATTCTACCAGATAAGAATTTTCAGGTCACAATCCGAGGTGAGCCATGGTGGAGAATTCTAATATCAAAGCTTCGGAGCAGAAGACTTTAATGAATAAATGCATAGCATCCATTACGAACTCCAAGATTCCAAAACTGAAAACCAGAGACATTGGCTATTTCAGCTCCTGATGGAATCCTTCCTAGACGAAGGGGATATAGTCGTGGGAAAGTGATTGAAAATCATCACAATCATTGGATTGGATACAATATGTAACTACCTAAGGTTGAATTACCCGCCTTCTAGTCAGAAAACCCAAGAGAATGGATGAGAAAATCTTAAAAATTTCTTCATGATGCATTTTACTAACTTATTTGTAATCAAGAAGAGAAAGCAAAAATATGCTACGAAGGTTTCTTGTTGGGTAGTGATGACTTAGCACATTGAAAAGAATTTACATGGATCATTTGCATTTGCATGATGTTTGGTACTAGAGATGAATGGTGGAAGAGTTCAATAAATTAATGCAAGACAAGTGAGTGGAGAGTATATGAAGAGATCAAAATAGCTCAAATATTTAATGAATAATATAAATTTATCATTACAAAATCTTATTATATTTTAAATTTTATAAGTGAATTCAAGGATGATATTAAATCTTTGATCGAGATTGTTAAACCAACAACTTTTATGTACATAAGCCTTTAATCAAACTGAATAATGAGAGAAATCTGATAATATTTTTGTCAAAAAAAATATATTTATATCAATTTTTTATATATATAATCGAGATAAATTGTAAAGTATTTCATCACCTAAAACTCATAACCATTTAAAGGTAGTGTCACATCATAATATTGGACAAGATTTCTTGAAATTGAGAAAAATTATATATCAAGAAAAATTAGATTCGTTATGTATTAATTAGAAGAAATTAAAAAAACCTAAAACTTAGCAATGGTTTTAAAGATTTTGGTAAGAGATAGATTATGCTAAAGAAAAGAATAACATCACCTTGCATCATTTTCTGATGAAAGATTATATTTATTATGTTTTTTTAAATCTATCTTTGTGATTGTAATTGTTATCCTAATTGTTTTTAGCTGATTTTAATTTATGCTTAGACTTCTTCTTATTATTATTAAAAAAACAAATTATTTGATGTGAATTTTTAAAAACAGAAGACGTATTATAAAAGGGATTATCTGAGAAAATTTTGGTGTTGGTTTCTAAAAATTATATTTTTGTTTCATGTATAGATTAACACCTTGAACTCCTGAAATTTTTTACAGTCTGCACAAGTAATTTCATGTCTTGACTAGTAAGAGATATCTCATATCAAAAGTAAACATCTAGAGCTAGGGCCTCATAACTGCATGCTTATCTTGACTAGTAAGACAAGTTTTTGAGCCGTGCGTGGCTATCAAGAACAAACCCATGAGGGAGACTTGGATGGACATCCTGGATTTGGGTGAACTGGGAGGCTCAAAACAGACAATATCTTACTAATAAGGTGGAGTGTTATATTTGACATTAAAGTTGAGGACGACTCGTCTTAAGGTTGGGGGATTGTAAGAAATCCCACATCGAAAGCGGACGTCTAGAGCAAAAGCCTTATAAGTGTACGCTCACCTTGACTAGTAAGACTAGTTTTAGGGCTATGCGTGACTGCCAAGAACAAACCTGTAAGGAGGACTTGGGTGGAAGCTCTAGAATTTGGTGGACTAAGAGATTCAAAGCTAACAATATATTGTTAATGAGATAGGGTGTTATAAATAGTGTTGGATATTTCTTTTAAGCAAAGTAAAATGACTCAGCTATGTTTGAAAGCAAATATTTAAAATTGGTATCTAGAGCTTTTTAATTTTTTAAGCACAATAAAAAAACTTAATTACCTTTAAAACTCAACCTCGGTCCTTATTATTTTAATTTTTAATTTTTTGTTCTTGGCTTTTTTATAAAAGTTTTATTTGTTATCAATTTAGTCCTTTAATCCTAATTTGTTACATGTTTTTTTTCAATTTGGTCCTTATTATTTTTATTTCTATTTTTTTTCTTGACTCTTTTGTACATTTATTTATTTATTTATTTTTATTTTTATTTTTCAATAAAAAAAGTCATGGTTGTCCTCTAATTTACTTTTTATTTCAATTTTTATCCTCATTCTTTTAGTTGTTTTTTGTTATGGATCCTTTTGTATAATTGATTTTTTTTTCTTATTTCAACCTTTAATATTTAATTGATTAGGGATTGGGCTTCACATTTAATGACTGGGTCAAGGGTTTAAAAGGTTAATCGTAAGTTGATAATTTTATTTTTTTTATATTTTATCATTTAATATTGATTTTATTTTTTTAAAATGGGCTTCACTATTTTTTTTTTATATTCAATTATTTCAATCTCATTACTTAAACCACATGTTTGAAAATTTAACTCTGGTTGACTCATTCTTTATTGTTCAGAATACATGTTTGTCATGCTAACTGAGAATATATGTTTGTTATGCTAATTAAGGTTGATTTGGATTTTTTTTATTCAAATTAATTCTTTTATATCTAATTAGTTAAAAATTAAATTTTTTTTTCTCTTTTTGAATTTTTTTCCAAGTTATCACTATAGGTTTTTTTTTTTTAAATAGTTCAATTACTATTATTTATTTTTTATCATCTAATTAGAATAAAAGTAACTTATCTGACACATTCGAATTTATAATTCAAGCTACAGTTGTTTTTTTCTTCTTTCAAATACGCTTGCCAGGTAAACATGTTTTTTTATGGAAAAAAATTAATGCGACGTTCTCCTGCTTGCACACAATCAAGTAGTATTACTAAATTATAAATTTGGAGTCAGCAACAGCTAAGCATGCACGTCCTGAATCCGTCAAGGTTTGATTTTTATCCTTGAATTATTGATGAGCTGATGGTGGGTGAGCGTTGACTAGTGGTAAGCGTGAAACTCGCGCGAGAAGATCTTTATGCACGAAAATGAGCTTATTATTTTAGAACAATTCCACATCAGCTAAATGCGTGTTATTTACCTCGACAAAATCATCAAAGTTTTGTTCAGGGTAATGATGTCTCTTCCGCGAGGAGTGCGTGATAATCTTCACCTGACAACATCGTATTAATTAGATAATAATAATAACAGGAAAATCATACAGTCGCCTGCATACAATTATAAAATGGATCGAATAATTTTTTTAGTGAAAAAAATAAATATTCATGTTTTTTAAATATTTTTTTAAAAATTTCAAGTATAAATAAAAAAATATATACATGTATTTAATTAAATATATAAAAAATTATTAATGTAAATAAATGTAAAAATTAAAGTATTAATGTGTCTATTCAACTCATCTCATCGCAAATCGATTAATTTTTTTCTAATGCAAAATAATTGATGTGTAAATGTTATTGAAGTGTTTTTTAACATCGAGTAAAAAAATATAATTGCGAGTAAAAAAGTCAATACTTATATATAACAAATTATAGTAAAGATTATATGCATTAATAAAAATATGCAGGAACTTCAGCTAATTCTTAAAGTAGTGTAACAATGTTGCAATTGCTACACTAAAACATTATTTTTTTAGTCTTTGTATAATATTAATGTCTAATTATAAATGAAGAATCAAAGGCAAACACAATCAGATTTTTTGATCTTTTAAAAGATTCTGATGAATCATTATGAGATGGTTGTACAAATCACAAGAAATTATTAATCATTACACATGTATTTAATATTAAGTAAAATCATGAATTGAATGAGGTCAGTTATAATAGAGTTTTGAAATGAGCGAGAAGTTTTTACCTAAAGGATACAGGTTGAAAGAAAATTTCTATATTGCTTAGTTCATAATGAAACTCCCTAGTCTAAGATACCAAAAAATTATTATGTATCCAAATCTCTGCATGTTATACTACCTTAAAAATATAAAGATGACTAAGTGTAGAACATGTGGGTATTCTCGTTATAGACTCATAACTGACAGGGAAAGTACTCTTATTGCACATAGAAAACTTAGATATTTTTTAATCACATTTGGACTGTAAAGATTATTCATGTCATCAAAAATTGTTAAGCACATAATAAGGTATCAATCACATAATATAGTGGAAGGAGTAATAATACATTATTTCTAGGGTAAAGCCTGGAAACATTTTAATAATATGCATCCTTAATTTTCAATGGAGATAAGGAATATGCATCTTATGTTATGTATAGATAAATTTCATCAATTCAGGTTATTTTCTGCTTTTTATTCTAATGGGTTGATGATATTCATTGTTTTTGTCATTAAGGATACGTATTAGGCTAAAGTTTATTTTTTTTATCTACGCTTATACCATATCTTAATAGTCCAAGTCAGAATATAGATATTTATCTTTGATCGTTGATTGATAAGTTAAAGTAGTTCTGATTATCTAGGGTTTTGACTTATGATATATTAAGAAAAGAAAATTTTGTGATTAAGGCAACTTTGATGTGGACTATCAATAATTTTTCAGTTTATAAAATAGTTTCTAGTTGAAGCATATAGAGAAAACTAACATATTCATACTATATGAAAAAGAACTTGTGAACAAATTGTAGTGTTTTGATAGTTGGATGCTCGCAATCAGTCCTTAGCTTCTATTTTGAATTTATTATATTTGACCGTATAAATGTATAAATTTGTAGTAAATATGTTATTTTTATACTAATTTATTTTATTTAATTATTTTTATATTTTTGTTCAACATATCTTTTTTAAAATATATATTTTTAAAATATTATTGATGAGGTTACCAACTACATAACTCTGTTGTTATATTACAAAGAGTTAAAAAAAAAATTATTATAAATGTCACTAATACTGATAGAGTTATTAATAGAACTAGACCATCGGTATATTCCATGAAGTTGGAAAATAATTAATATAAATATCATTGTTGTTGTTAACCCACTAATAAAATCACAAATGGTATTTTTTTTATATGTTATATTTATCGTGAATATATTAACGGATAAATAAAAACACTAATGATATTACATACGTTTTTCCTGTCTCTAATATATTAAATTTACTGATAAAGCTACCAATAAAATAAAAGGAGATAATTTTTTTTTTGTGTTTTGTTTGTCTGTAAATTTATCAATATATTTATTATAGACAAACTCTTTGATAATCTATAAATTATTGATAAGAGTTTTATGTGACGGATTATTTTTGCTCATTAGTAATATGTGTATCAACTAACTTTTAATGTAAATATTAATAAAAAAATTTATTGGTGAAACTATTAAATCTGGTTGTGATGTTTCAAAAAAAATAACAAAAAAAGATTATTTTAATATACAAAGAGATCCAGATCTGTTTTATGTAAAATATTCTTCTATTCCCCTTCTTCGAAAAGGTTAGTGAATGTTATGGCTATAAAAGTGGACCTTTATTACAGTTTTTTTCTATGATCTGGTTTACATTGTAGTACAGACAATCTCCCAAAGTGGCGTTCAAGAGAGATGAACTTCTTTGTTAGTTTTTTGCTGTACTTTCTTCTGCCCTTTGCCGTAATTCAATCCCTTGATTATATTTTACGAAGAAGCAAAAGAAAATCAGGCAAGCTTCCACCAGGTCCATCGCGTTTGCCAATTGTAGGGAACCTCTTGGATCTTGGTGATAAACCCCACAAGTCCTTGGCTAAGCTTGCCAAGACTCCTGGCCAATTGATGAGTCTAAAACTTGGGCAAGTAACCACTGTTGTAGTATCTTCAGCAGCAATGGCCAAAGAAGTCCTCCAAAAGCACGACCTCACCTTCTGTAATCGGACCATTGTCGATGCAGTTCGTGCTTTAGATCATCACGAAGTGGTATAGCTTGGTTGCCGGTTGCAACGCGCTGGAGAAACCTTCGCAGGATATGCAACTCCCATATTTTTACCGCTCAGAAGCTCGATGCGAACCAGGACCTTAGGCGTAAGAAAGTTCAAGATATCCTAGCGGAGGTTCAAGAACGTTGCCTTGTAGGCGAGGCAGTGGACCTTCGCCACGCTGCTTTCACAGCTACACTCAATGCATTGTCCAATACTGTTTTGTCACTGAATTTGACCGATTTGAGCTCAGATATTGCAAGGGAGCTTAAGGAGCGTATAAGCTGTATCATGGATGAGGCAGGAAAACCGAACTTGGTGGATTATTTTCCTTTACTCCGGAGGATTGATCCACAAGGTATAAGGCGTCGCATGGCAATTCATTTTGGAAAGGTACTTGATCTCTTCGATCGTTTAATCATTGAAAGGCTGCAGTTAAGAAAAGAGAAGGGCTATATCCCATTGGATGACATGTTAGATACTCTTCTCACAATCAGTGAAGTGAACAATGAAGAGATAGATGCAACTCGTATAAAGCACTTCTTTTTGGTCAGTTCTCCTTTATTATATCCTGTGTCTTCTGCGTGTCTTTCAATTTTTGTACTGTTTTTTTTTGCATTCCGTTTATCTGCTTTGCATCAAACACATGTTCTTGGCTACTTCCCTTTTTGGGCTTCCATTTGACTCAATTGTGCAACAGGATCTCTTCGGCGCTGGGACTGATACGACTTCAAGCACACTAGAATGGGCAATGGCAGAACTCCTCAACAGTCCCAAGACTTTATTGAAAGCTCGAGCAGAGCTGGAGAGGACGATTGGCGAGGGAAACCTGCTTGAGGAATCAGATATCACTCGGTTCCCTTACTTGCAAGCAGTTATTAAGGAAACCTTAAGGCTGCACCCAGCAGTTCCTTTCTTACTCCCTCACAAAGCAGAAGCAGATGCAGAAATAGGTGGCTTCACGGTCCCAAAAAATGCACAGGTACTGGTCAACGTCTGGGCGATAGGGAGAGACCCAAGCATGTGGGAAGATCCAAACTCATTTGTTCCAGAGAGATTTTTGGAATCTGGTATTGATCACCGAGGCCAGAATTTTGAGTTTATTCCATTCGGTAGCGGAAGGCGAATGTGCCCTGGATTACCATTGGCTATGAGAATGCTACATTTGATGTTGGGTTCGCTTATTCTATCGTTTGACTGGAAGCTTGCAGATGGGGTCACGCCAGAGAAATTAAACATGGATGATAAGTTCGGCCTCACCTTGCTGAAGGCTCAACTACTGCGAGCCATTCCAATAAGAGCGTGACATAATCTTTGAAGTTAGAGTTATTTAATAATATTTATCTACTTTTTTTATTAAAAAATAATATTTTTAATTTAATATATATATAATTGTTTTATATTTACCTTAATTTAAACACTCATTATGAATAAATTATTAAAAATTCTAGCCTTTTCTTTAATGTATAATCTGAATTATTTTAACACAATACCAAAGTCAAACCCTTAAACTTGTTAATTTTATGAAACTTGTTGTCCCTATAAAATTCATATTCACCAATATCAAAGCTATTATTAATATTAAAATTGTTATCATAATCCACTTCATTCTCTGTAGGATATTTCAATATGCTCAATACATTTTTATAAAGCTTAACTTCAAATCTATTCATCAAAACATCAAACATGAGTTGTTTAACTTATTAAAAGATAAAGGATGAAGATCAAGTTTTGTGCTTGTGGCTGAATAATTAATATCTGAATCTTTATTTTGGATTCTTTAGTTTATGCAATTTGATATCTATGTTTGGTTTCTACAATTTTTGAGTCATATTTTGTTTTTTATTTCCGTAAAATCTAGTGTTTCGATTTTCTTTCAGTTTCTATAATTTAATATTTTTGTTTTGCCTTTGTAATTGTTTTGGTATTTCTTCTGCTCTTCAGTTTCTGTAATTTAATATTTGCGTTTAATTTCTATAATTTTTTTAGAGTGATATTTTGTCTTTCGCTTCTGCAAAATCTAGTATTTTAAATTTCCTTCAACTTCTGCAATATAGTATTTCTGTTTTGTCTCTACAATTGTTTTGGTATTTCATCCTTGCTTTAGTTTCTACAATTTGGTATTTGTGTTTATTTTTAAAAAAAAATATTTGGAGAGATATTTTGTCTTCAGCTTCTGCAAAATCCAGTATTTCAACTTTCCTTTAGCTTCTATAATTTAATATTTATGTTTTGTCTCTGCAATTGTTTTAACATTTCTTCTTCCTTTTGATTTTTATAATTTGGTATTCGAGTTCAATTTATATAATTTTTTTTTAGTGATATTTGGTCTTTCACTTCTATAAAATTTGGTATTTCGACTTTTCTTCAGTTTTTTCTGTGGCATCACCAAAAAGATTGTTTAATTACGTTGGTTACTTGTAGATATACGAGTTTTCTTTTCTCATCCTACTCCTATATATTGTGACAACTAGAGTTCTATTTAGATTGTTAACAACTCTATTTTTCATGAGCGAAATAAACTCATTGAGATCAATTGTCATATTACTCGTTATTATCTCAAGCATGACACCATTACTTTCCATTTTGTTCGTTTTTCCTTACAGATTATAAATTTCTTTTCAAGGCGCATTTCATCTCTTGTTTTTGTTTTTTAGCTAGCAAACTCTCGATGCTTGGCAAACTCTCGATATTTGTAATTGTTGTATCATTAGTTTGAAAGAAAATATTAAATAATATTTATCTAATTTTATTTATTAAGAATAGAATAATACTTTCAGTTTAATCTATATATAATTTTTTTATATTTAGATTAATTTAATCACTTATAATAAATAAATTATTGAGAATTCTAATCTTTTTTTTATGTTTAATCTAAATTACTTTCACAATAGCAAAATATATGTGTGGTAGAATTAATAAGCCATCCTTAAAATTTGCCTCGTATAGAAGAGGTTATGTTCGTGTGTGCGCTAGATTAATTGCCCATCACCCTGTACTGCAATGGATGTGTGGCTTTTATAGAAAGAAATAAATAAATTAACTGGAAGTAATTTAGATTATATAAACTCTTATGATTTAAATGATTATTAAATTTAATATCTGTAAATTAGTTGAGGTATGCTTCAACTGATTTAAATACTCATATAAATAATTTGAATCATATAATTACTTAAATTAATAAAGGTGTGTATAAACTGATTCAATTATTCAAAATACTTTCAATGAAAAAGAAGAAGAAAAAGAAGGTTGAGTGTCTCGCTGCCAGATACCCTATGATTTTTAATAGCATCATAGTAAATCCTTGCTATAACAATGATATCAATCTAAGTTTAGAAGTAAAAGAAAGTACCGAACCATCATATTAATTTTTCTTAGGAAACCATTCAAGTGCTTTACACTTTCACATCATTGTGAAGGCGGATTATTTGTTTCAACCAATTACCATGGATTCTGTAGAAGCATATTGACATCTCCTGCTGAGTTTCCTAGTATCTTTGACAAGGAAGCATCAGACTCGATTGTAACCATGCGAATCATGTTTCTTACGTTTCATTGGCTGGTCTTTTAAGGTAAAACGCGCTTATTGACATTCGGCAGGTCTTCATGGAAAAATGGTAAGGAAGAGAATCACTTTTGTCACGCGTAGGATTATATATATAGTCAGTGGCATGAAAGAATATCAAGATATTGATTCTCTACCACTGCTACATAATTGCATCTGAAAGTTAGATAAGATGCCCATGTTTTAATTTTCTATTTCAAATTTCAAAATTAGATGATATTTGAAATGTTAGTGAAGGTAGGAAAAGAGCCGTTAGGAAATTAGACCCCCCCCCCCCCTCTTGAGGATAATGTTTAAGTGATAATTCGGGGCTGATCACCGCTGATTGTTGGGTCAGTGTTTGTGCTCAATAGTAACACAACAAAATAAATTAAAGAGGGGTTGAGCACGGCGGTGCACGTTATTGTTGCTCTATATTCATGCTGTGAGAGAGAGATTACAGTTTTGTTCCCCCTGCGAAAATTATTCGGTCTGTCTGATGGGGGGCAGTGAGGATTTTTTATCCTTTCTTTAACAGTATAAATATAAAAATACCCTTAGAGAAAAAAGGCATGGCATCCAGGGGCATTTATGTTTTTTCACCTTTAAAAGCAAGATGCTTTTGCACGACTGTACTTGAAAGTCAAAGAAAATTAAATTTAATCTACTGTTGTTTTTTGCCTTTTCACATTGTCTTTTTGTGCTCTTATTAAGTTGGATGAGGGGTACATTTGTCTTTTAACATTCAGTAAATATTAAAAAAGTGGCTAACGTGTCAGTGCGGGAAGATGGTAGCGGTCTTTAAGCAGCATGTAATGCATTGCCTAGTGGCCAAATGATGGTTTCCAGGATGGTGTCTGAATCCTATTGGCGACCCCTCAATCCTCGGCAACAAATCTCCAATTTGATGACGACAACTCTTTCTTTCGTTTTTTCTTCTTTTCTCTCCTCCTTGGTTTTCACGACTCGCCCTCCAAAATTTGAAAGATGCCCTTTGATTTTTTTGGGATTTAGTTTTTATTATTTTAATTTTTATTATTAATTTTTTTATAAATTTAATTTTATTAATTTTATTATCTAACTCTAATTTATCATGTGTTATTTTTTTCACTTTAATCCTTATTTATAATTTTTTTCTTAAGCATTTTATACAAATATTTTTAATTTTTAATTTCATCTCTTAATTTCAAATCTTCAAACAAGAAATATTTTAAAAGATAACAACCCTCACTCTAGTAAACATTACCTAAAGAGATGTCTTTTACTAACTACCACTTCTCATAGCATTATCCAGGTTTTTGTAATGTAATTCTAGTTCACAATGATTATTTTTTATTTATTTTTTATAAAATTATTTTAGTTTTATAATTAAGATTATGGCTTTAATGAATTAATCTAAGTTAATTCAAGATATTTTTATATTTTTTATTAATTTTTTTTAATTTTATCATTCAACATCAGATCAATTAAAAGTTAAATTTTATAATTTATTTCGATCTATTTTCATGGGGTTATTAAGATCTCATAACTTAGGTTATGAATTTAGTTAGTTGTCTCAAGTTGATTTAAATCGATTTAATATTTTTATATTTTTATATTTTATAAAAATTATGTCATTTGAATTTTTTTAAAATCAAACTATGTTTTTACTTGTCATTTAAATTGCCTTTGAATTTGTCAACTCAACCAAATAACATCCAGTTAACCTCTATACATTTTTTTTATTGCAAAAAGTTAACACTTAAACTTTTTTTTACATTAAAAAAATTAACTAGATTCACAATATAGAGTAAAGTAATAATATAGTCGGACTTAATTGGTGTAGACTTTGCCTAAGGTTTAAGTATGTATGTGTTTGGTAATGTGGTGTATAATATTACTGTAAAAGTGATTTTTAATTGAAAATATATTAAAATAATATTTTTATTTATTTTTTATATCATTACATCAAAACCATTAAAAAGCACATAAAAAGTATCAACTTGATGTTTTTACAAACAAAAACATTTTAAAAATAGCTTGAAAAACATTTTGAAAGTGGATTGAACTAAATTAGTTAATTTATACATCAATCAAAACTATAATTTAAAAATAAAATCCTTGAAATGATATTGTCTGAAGAGTTTTAAAAAATAAAAAAATAATTAAATCTATTGAAATTCACAACCTAGATTGTAGTGTGATCGAGATCAATCCAATCTATTAAATTGAACAATCCATTTTAAACCAGTTCTCATATAGTTTTATTTGAAACTCAAACTATATAAAAAATTGGTTAATAGGTTTTAAAATAAAACTACTTAATTAAATTTAATGATGCTACATAAAAAAATTTACAATCTTAATAGTTCTTTTTAAATTCTAAAAAAATATAGTTTGAACCAGTGAAGGACAGTCAAATAAATGATTTTTTTAAAGTGTTTTTCACAAAAAATATATTAAAATAATGTGTTTTTTTATTTTTTTTTTAAATTATTTTTGAAATTAGGGTATCAAAATAATTAAAAAATATTAATTTAAATGATATAAAACTTAAAAAATATTAATTTAAAAAATAAAATATTTAAATTTTTTAAAACATAAAACCAATTTCAGTTATATATTATACATGAGACAATTACATGTGTATATAAAAAGCTACAAGTCATAATTTTTAGTAGCTTTTGTAGTTGTGGTTTTAAAAAAATTATTTTAATAAAAAATATTTTTAGTCAAGGTTGATTTGATATTTATATATATTTGGTTAAAACTATAATTAAAATTGAGGTTGAATAAAAAATAGTTTAATGTGTTTGGTTAATAATGCTTTTTAAATTGAGATTATATATATTAATAATTTTAAATTTAAATATTATATATTTAATTACTACTATTATATCATAATATAAATAATATTTTATATATAATATTTTTTATTATTTAATTAAACTATCTATAATTTTATTACATATAAAATTTATTAAATAAAAATTATAATTTTTTAAATAGTATAATAAAATTAGATAAAATATTTTTAAAAATAAAATTAAGATTGTAATGCAAATAAATTTAATTTACTTTAAATTAATTTCTATTTTAAAAAAATACAATTAACATTCCCATTGAGAGTGTAAGTGAATTAATAAATTCACTGCACTAGTTTGGTTTGTCGGGGAAAAAAAAAGGTTTTGTTTACGTGAAGGGTAAGAGAGTGAATTAAAATTCACTCGCACTGTTCATTATGAACAGTGCAGAGGAGAGCTGCGTTTAAACGCAAAACTTAGTGGGCCCCACCCGAATTAAATTACGTTTTGAATGTTACCGAACAATTGTTGATCTTCAAGCTCCTCCCATGTCTCTCCTCTCAGTCCCAAAGCGCCTCCTTCTGGGGTCGTCTTTCTCGGCCTCAGTACTTAACCAAACCAGAAAACCAAGAAGACGCTTTTGTTTCAATATGTCATCCGAGTCATCTCAGCCCCTGACTCACTCACTCACCTTGCCCACACAACTCGGTCAACCCATTCAAATCATTGCTGCGCCGGGTGTCTCTGATTCTCAGTTCAGGCGAGTCAAAATTTTCAACCGTTGTCTTTCTATTGTTTCTTTATTGAAAATATCAAAGAAATTAAAAATAAAGTTCTCACCTCTTTTTTTGGTATTGCAGGACTGCTATCGAATCTTCATTATTCAAGCAGTGGCTAGAAAACTTGGAATCTGAAAATGGGATATTAGCTACTGGGTCATTCTTATTAAAACAAGTACTTGTTCAGGTAGCTCTTTCTTCTCGTTCTCGTTCTTTCTTCGCTGCTCAAGAAAATAAATGTTTAGTTGAAATTGGAAAAAAAAATCTTTTTGTTGAATTACTCTTATCTGAAGCTTTAATTAAAAGCAAGTTATATCTTTGTTGTTGTACTAAAATGCATTGCAAAGTCTCTTGCTTTAACATGGTTAAAGATGACTGGCTTTTTTCATAGATTGCTTAAAAAGAAGAGAGATTATGTCGTGGAGAGTTTATTTTTAATATTCTTGCACTTCATAGTGGCTGCTCTAAAATCAACTGTTCTTGGTTTTTCAAATTATGGTTTTTGTATGACCCATCTTATATGGTAATCTAGCAGGATTGCCCTCTCTTAATCCTTAACTTATTCTAGTTGTAGTTTATGTGCCATTGACGACAGGGAGTGGATATGTTTGGACAGCGAATCGGTTTTCTAAAATTCAAAGCAGATATTTTCGAAAAGGAGACTGGACAGAAGGTATTTTACCTTCTCCTTCCATGACTTGAAAGCATATTTTTTTCCCAATACATTTGGTTCTTGCATCGAGCCTGGTTCATGGAAATCTTTGGGCTTTTGATTATGTTTAATCATTACTAAACTTGTGGATATTCTATTTTGATTCATTAGTTCAGTTTCCCATGAGCTACATAAATACAAGGCTTTACGTACCAACAGGCTATTATTTCACGTGCAGAGCTATGAATGATATAATCCATGTCTTTCAATGTCTTTCAATGTGGACTAAAAAATTCATAGATTCCAGGTATAGTGTTCGCACGAGGACCTGCTGTAACTGTGTTAATTCTTTTGAGCTCTGAGGGTGAGACCTATGCTGTTCTGACTGAACAGGTACTTAATTTATTTTTTCTTTTTTAGTGTTCATTATAATTTGCCTCGAGTTTGTCAGCAAACTGATATGAATGAACAAGAGATTCGAGTTAAAATGATAGCTCCTTTTGTAATGCTGCTCTGTTCAAACCCTGATGAATTTTCATGCATGTCTAAGGTTAGGGTACCCACAGGGAGGCTTGTTTTGGAATTGCCTGCTGGGATGCTGGATGGTGACAAGGGTGATTTTGTTGGGACAGCAGTTCGTGAGGTATATTTCTATTTTGACATGAAACAGTTCATTTTGGTGAAAAAGGCCATTGGCAATTTTGTTAATCGAGAAAACAAAAGCACAAACCATGCATTGAAAACACAGACAAAAGTACACAATTATGTAGAGGCCTTAAAAGCCGAGGCAATATAAAAGACAAGTCTGGTGTAGTTTATCAGAATTAGATGTTGCTACAGTTCCTTATGTATGTATTTAATGCAATGATTTTTCCAGGTCGAAGAGGAGACTGGTATTCACTTGAAGCTCGGAGACATGGTTGACCTGACAGCCTTCCTGGACCCTTCTACTGGAGGCAGAGTTTTTCCTTCTCCTGTAAGTTGGCATTTGTGCTTTTATCTTATTCTGATGTTTGGAAGCACTAGCATCAGTTTGAGTCGGAAAACTTTTTGGAATTTTGGGCATATGAAGAAAAAATTGTCCACCTGAATTTTTATCATTAGTCCGAAAGTATACCAACTCACCAAGAGTCTTTATTACTCGGGGAGTTGTTTGAGAAGCGTCTAGTGGTATTCATTAGATTTCTATCAATGTGGATGATCATCATGCTATATCCTGGCAAGCTCAGGTGTAAAATTCTTGGATTTGCGAGCACAAGGGTGCAGGTTTAGTGATTAGGTACTGCTTTGTGAAAAGTTGCTAAGGATAGGACAGGCTCCAAATTCTCCCTTCAAAAACCCCACATTGGAGGGACTACAACTGGCAAATGGCTTTCAATTTATATTGTGACATTGGAAGTTGGCATCAGAATAAACATAGATTGAGCTTGGGAGAGTCACTGGGTGTCCAAAAGAAAGGAACTGGCACTTTCATGTAGAATAATGAAGGGTCTAAATAGGTTCATTGCATTATGTTGATTTCAGTGACTTCTGTCGCTCAAATCACCAGTGCTCTTGTTGGATATTGTTGCATTTGCATTCATATGATGAATTCAAATTCTTACATTTGCCAGTCATGTAATTTGTCAAAGTATATGCTTGTGAAATGTAGTTCAGCCTTTATGCTGCTTAACAAGCGAACTTGACAAGGATGTTATTCAATTACTCTCCTTGTTTTTTGGCCTCGTACCATCATATGACTTGTTTGCTTTACCTTGGATAGGGAGGATGTGATGAGGAAATCAGCGTGTTCCTTTATAGAGGATGCGTTGGTAAAGAAATTATCACACAGCTGCAAGGAAAAGAGACTGGCCTCCGGGAAAACGGCGAGTTGATCAAGGTTCATGTAGTCCCCTACAAGGAACTCTGGCGCATGACAGCTGATGCTAAGGTTTTAATGGCCATTGCTCTATATGAGATGGCTAAAGGAGGAGGACTCTTGCCTCTTAAAACCTAATCTGCTGTCAATGTAGATCTGGATTAAGTGTTGAAACACCATCCCATCAATGAATAATTTAGATTACGAGAATCTGTTTCGCAATTCCTGCCTTCGGTTTTATGGGGTGCTTGAAATACGTTTCATTCGTGCTTGAAAAGTAGATTCATAATTTTTTGAATGGAATTCACAAACGTTGGAATAGCAAATGGGCTTGGCAAAATCATTAGCAAGAGGTTGCGTGCATTTATGTAACCCAAGAACAAGGAAACTTCCCAGAATTGAAAAGCGGTACCCTACTCCTTTGGACCTGAATAAACCTTGTACGCTGGCAGCTCACAGAAGCCGAAAAGCATTGTGCGTCAAAAAATTTCAGCGTCTCCAGGTCGTGAGTGTTTCCGCACCGCACCTGAAGCCAGCGGTGAAGTGGATAAATTATTAATAAATATTTGATATTATATATTATATAAATATATATTATTATATAGAAAAATTAATTTGAAATATATATATATATATTAATTTATATCAAACAAAATTAATTTTAAAATACTTTTAAAAAACTGAAGTTATAATTGTTTTTTCAAGTTTTATATTTAAAAAACTGTCTTATAATAATTTTATTGTCAATCTCATTGAAAGTATTTTTTTTTAATATATACAATTAAATTATCATTCATCTATTTTTAATTTAGAAAAGGTTTAGTGTTTATATTTTCTAAATCTTGATATGATTTGAAGAGAAATTTTACAAAAAATAAAGAGAACAATAATAGCTAAGAAAAAAAAGAAGAAGCTCTCAGTTAATTAATGCAAAAAATTAGAAAAAGAAGTCAAAAAGATTAGTGAAATGCGTTCGACATACATATTATATATTATATTATGCTATAAATTAACAATAGCTAACTTAGATTAGTTAGTAGTCAGCAAAGAAATTGAACCGGTTAAAATATTATTAATATTCTCATATAAAAATTATCTTTTTTTAAAAAAAAAAGATTGAGAAGGTAATTGTCCATTATCACCTCATGTTGCTCCGTCCCTGCCTGACGCCCATAGGCATCAATACCAAAATCCAATATTATAGCTGCTACTGATTACGAGTACATTAGAAAAGTCCATTACCAAGACAACCAGGGGAGCGAACAAATTGAAAAGTCTTAAACCCAAGCCCCATGATAGAGCTAGGAGACGCTGTCCTAACTCAATTTTTAAAGCTTCCTTTATCATAACTGATGCGATTACAACAAAGGCATGTGCTCATAAAATGCCATCCGTCTCTCACGGCGAACATACAAATAAAATACATAACCCTGCAATGGCTGAACATGGTACCTAAATACTAGTGCGGGTTTTGTTTAAAGTATCAAACTTTACTGGCAACAAAATCGTTATTACTTGATTCCCATATAATCGTCCCATCACATGAGCATATCTTTTTGTAATTTTCACCAACTCCTGCACTTCTGGCAATTACTGCTGCTGTGAGACCTTTATCTGATTTATCTTCAGTTCCAAATAACACTACTGATCTCCCAATCAGATCTGCAACTCTTAGCTTCCGTTTGGTCCCCGAGAAGAAGGCATCTCCTTTCTCATCAACATCTAATGTTCCCAGGTCGCCAAGTGGCTGACGAACAGGAAAATTCTATACAACTTCAATTATATCACATACAACAGGAAAATTATATAAGCTAAATAAAATTCAAACCACAAAACCCAGGAAATGTGTTAGGTTATATATATCATACGAGCAAAGTGTGGAGTAAACATTAGTCTTTGTGCCATCATATTGATAATAGCACAAAGACTAATATTGAAAATTATCTCGAGGATTTCTGGCAAAATGATAATAGCAAAAACAAATTCAGAGAAGGCATGTGGTGATGGACACCTCTTGTTCAGTTCCTTGATTTGTTGGATTAAACACTTTCCCAGTGCTTGCTGCTCCTTTTGTTAGATCACCAAACTCATTGATAGACCAACCATGTTTACCAGGTGACACTCCACTAAAGCTGGCTTCAATCCTAGCCAGTTCCATATTCACTTGAGCGAAGCGAACAACACCAAAAATATCTGGACCTTTGAATTCGGCAACAGCAGCAGACACTAAAAAGTCTGAAGTGCAGAGCATGAGGTTCAGAAACAGTAACTACATTTTTATATGACACAGACAACCTACTGCATCATGTTTCCTGATTATAGTAGTGATGGGCAGGGGTTACAGATTCCACACATAAAATGAGCGAGCAAAGCATTCCTGAACTCAGAAAATCAGCTATAATTGCCTGTAGTGTCTTAATAAGGTTATGGCTCACAATCAAACATGTAATTTCATCTTCTAAAGAAATAGAAAAAAACTCCATAGACACAAGCAAAAGGGTTCTCAAACAGAAAAATTCAGATGATATGCAAATATTAAAGTTCATAAAAAAATAAAAAATAAACACGAGAAGAAAGGGACATCTAGCTAGATATGAAAGGACTACTAGTTGCGCTAGCAAACCTTCAGGGATTCCTTGCCCTATTAGTCTAGCATTTCGACCTGTCTGCTCCAAAGCTTCAGTCATAGTCTTCACTGGAGAAGACCCGAGAATTCTTACCACTTGATTGGACAAATCAACCTCCACATTCTTCACTCCTGATTATTTTTTTTTCACAATAGAAAACAACGCACAACAGTCGAGAGTTCTTAAAAGGACAAGAAAATCCTCATTGGATACTGATCAATGACCGTGTATTTAAAACAAGGAACCATCGCATACCAGTAACAGTTCGTAGCTTATTCCTGACAGAATTAACACAACCCTCACACTTCATATCCACCATGAATTCTGTCTATTTATCAAAGCAAGACCACAAGCATAGCACAACAAAAATATTAATGGACATTCAAATAATCCCCCAAATCATAAAATAACGAACAAAGAAAAATCAAGTATCGTCAAAAACTAATGTCAAAATCAAAGCTGAAACAGAAAAATGAAATATTTTTCAACTTACAAGTATCTCAGGCAAGGCTCCATTATCCTGCAAAACAAGACAAACAAGATTAAAGATTCAAGCTAGAGACCTCAATATGAAAGATTATGACACGAAAAGGGGGGCAGATGTTGAAATTGAACCTGTGAGATGGGTTTTTGATTTGATGTAGACGTGTCCATGCTAAGGGAGGAAGGAAGCTGAGTCAAATTCTTTACAAGACCAAAGCGAGCTGACGTGAGAGGGGAAGATGATGGTGAGAGGAAGAAGAGGTTTTCGGGTTTGGGATTTGGAGAAGAAGGGGAGGGAGATGAGAAAGCGAAGGCAGCAGGCAGAGCAAAGGCAGCTACAGCAGTCTTTGTTGTGGTTGTTGCTGACCTGAGAAATGCCATTTTATTCCTCTCTTTTTTTATTTTATTTTTTAAAATTATTATTCTCTTATTTGAGATTGGTTGATGACTATCGATGCCTCTCTGTATCTAGAATTTTCTGTCTTCTCACCTGAAAATTAAATTTTTAAGAAGTCAGCAAAACCAAATTTTATAGAATCTTTTTTTCCCATTGTTTTTTAATAGCATGCATCGCGTCATTTTTTTTAAAAAAAATAAATAACAAATAATATATCATCTACTTTTAATATATATAAAAAAGAAGGCACAAGAGTATGGATTTAACCCCGAGAATAAATCAGACCCCTTATTTTTTAGTCCCAAATTTATTTATTTTTTTGAATTTAAATACTAGAGTTAGGACCTGGAAAAAATTATTAATCTTTTTAGAAAAAAAACTTAATTTCAATTGATGTTTAAACTAACTCGAGAATACTCCCTATCAGCCACCAAAAAATAATAATCAAAATTGCTTTATATTAGATTTCATCTTTATTTTTTTAATCTTATTAAATAAAAATAAAAATAACCGAACTTTTTATTTTGTAGTATAAAACAGGAATAAGTTAGGTGAGATGGTTTTTTATTTTTATTTTTTTTGCAAAAAGAAAAGGAAAACTTGTAAAAAGAATTAGATTGTGGAAGTGAGAGTTGATGGCTTATCCGTAATTTAAAGCTTGCATCTCTCGTATCGTACTCGGTCGTTTATGTCCTTCCTTCTTACAGGACAAAGAGAGAACAGTATTAGTATTAGATAGGGAACACAGTACACTCTGGTTTAAATTTTTTTAACATAAAAAAATATAAGGTGACACAAATATTTCTAAAAAAAATAAAATAAAAAATCTAACACTCGGGCCTCTTAAAATTTTTAATTTTAAAGCTAATATAGTTTTTATAATATATATTTTAAAGATAAAACACTCGAATTATCTTACATGATTTTTATAATTCATATAAAAACATTATATTACCCTCTCATTGATTTTTATTGGAAAATTAAAATGATAATTATATTTTTATAATGGATAATGATTTATATATAGAAAAAATAATATTTTAATACCAATTATTTTTTTTATAAGATTTTGAATCTTAATTGTGGGTCAATTTGATGAGGTATATTTAGATTTGTAGCATTGAGAATAATTAAAACAAGAAAAAAAGATTTGAGTTACTAATTTCAGATGCCCACGGAAAAGTTATAAATTAATCATGAT
Source organism: Populus ilicifolia (assembly GCA_015708895.1). Classification (NCBI taxonomy): domain Eukaryota; kingdom Viridiplantae; phylum Streptophyta; class Magnoliopsida; order Malpighiales; family Salicaceae; genus Populus; species Populus ilicifolia. Next base: position 759,322 of record SRLM01001195.1, on the reverse strand, counting down.
ATTTATCGTCAAATTTGTTTTAGGTCCCTTTAGTTTTTAGAACATTTTTAGTAAAACTAAAATTTTGATTAATAAAGTTTTTTACAAAACATTATTGGAGAAAGCAAATCTCAATTTATTCAATATTGTTTGATAATAAATTTTTATTTTTATTAATATTTTTGCATTTGAAATTAGTTGGGATGACATATGAGTGAAGATTTAATTTCTATTTTTTTCATAATCATTTTAAAATCATTCAAAAAATAAACGATTAGAAAAATCGAATTCCCTTTCTCTGTCCCTCTAAGTTATTTTGTGTTAAAAAGCAAATACATCAATTTAATTAGGGCCAAATCAAGAATAAAAATAATAATTAATGGAAAATCTTTTATTAGAACCTAGTGGCCGGTCATATCTATGATACAATTAAAATTATATTATTCTTCAATCTTAATGGCGGGGGTCAGCATATTTAATTAGGAAGTTTTGTTTTGAATAAAAAAAACTTTAATTATCATTAATAAAAGGAAAAACTGGTTAAAGGAGGGAAAAGGAAATTTCCTAACCTCTTCCTTAACTGAAGGCTTTCCCCCGTCCTTACAATTTTAACAATCATTAAAAACAATTTTAACGCCCAAAAGTTAAAAACAATCAGCCCTGGATGCCTGAGCCAAGCCCGAACAACTAACTATCTTGGTCATTCTAGGTTTGGCTTGGGCAACTAGGTGCTTTTGCTCATTCTTGGAGATCAATTTACATGAAAAAAATTATAAAGTTTTTATCAAATTAAAGTATTTTCTCATGATTTTATCAAATTCTTTATTATTATATAATAAAAATTTCTTTGAAAATGATTATTATATTCTCACCTTTCAAAATAAATAGTTTTGATTGTGCGTTTTTTTTTTAAATAATATAAATTATATTTTAAAATTTTATTTAATAATTTAAATTAGTAGGTTGAAATAATTTTTTTTTAATATTTTTTAATTGTACATCTGTTATGCTTTTATATTCCACACCCCTTCCTTTTGTCGTGTGAATCTTTCCTCATTCTTTTCATTTGCTTTTTTCTTATAATTGAGAAAGAGCATTGTTGCTTGCTTTCGAGCTACAGCAGAATAGTTTTTCACAAGACCATGAAGCCACCACTAGAACTTACTGCCTCATGATTGTTAGCAACTCTATCAGGACAACCTACGTCCAGGTTCAAAACAGGGAAAAAAGAGAAAATGGAGGCCTGGATATACAGGTTGTTGTGTATTGCACCATGAGGGTTACAGTACTTTATGTGACTGATTATGATCATTTAGTTCAGTGGATGAATTGAACCAGAATAAACACTATAAAGGCAACATGTAAAAAATGTAACCAGCCAACAGAATATTATGCAGCAGAAGTTACCGGAAAAAAGAAAGAAAAGAAGCTCCCCTATTGGAGAAGATGTTAATTACTAGTTGTCTTATCCCACAGCTTGTCGATAATATACAATCAGCAGCTAGCCATAGTTTATTTGTTTTGAGCAATTTACAGGAAAATACTAACACAAGATGAAAGCTGTCTTGTGTTCTTAAACATGATCCGATAAGTTGAGCATATCATATGAATATTTATGCTTGTGCTCAAAATGTCATAGCCTTTTCCACTTTCACAAGATGTCACACAGACAAGGATCGACTTGTCCTCACTGTGAATGAAATCGAAAATAAAATAAAATCCGGAAGGTGTATATTACCAATATTTGCAATAAGAGAATGAGCTATGTTCTTGAGAAAAACAATAAACGAGTTGGCAATGGAGCAGAATCCAAGGTTCTGCAAGATCTATTGCAACTTTGTTCTGGCAAAGACTGGCGGCTTTACCAAGAACTAAAGCAGAACCTTCTGGACAGGCTATTGTGGCTCTTTAGCAAGTCCAACAAGAATTGCGGTAATGATCCAATCTCAATGTTGCCAATCAAAGAGAATTCCAACCACTTACTGTATGCCGGCTACCGTTGATACCAACAGATTACACGCATTCTCTTCCTTCCTCTCTGTATATATAAGACGTTAAATTTGACTTTAGAGTCACTCAAAATATCCAGCGCTTTCCTGATTCTTTTGCTAATACGGAGAACAGGGTCTGCGAAATATTTCCAACCATGTTGGTTACAATACTTCTTAGTCTGACTATCTTGTTTAGCTCCACTCAAGCTATTACTGATCAAGTAGTCAGCTCATCAACTAGTAACTCCATTGTGAACCGGGAAAGCAAACTAGAAACTTACATTGTGTTCTTAAAAAAATCAGAAGGCACGGTGTCTGCGAAACCTGAAGATCTAGATAACTGGTATCAATCATTTTTACCAGCAGTTACTACCTCAAGCTCAAACCAACAGCGTTTGATACATTCCTACCACCATGTGGTCACAGGGTTTGCGGCAAAACTTACGAAGCAGGAAGCAAAGGCTATGGAAACGAAGGAAGGGTTCGTGTCCGCCTGGCCCCAGAAAGTTTTGAACGTGAAGACAACTCATACTCCTAACTTCTTGGGTTTAGAACAGAATTTAGGATTTTGGAATCATTCAAATTATGGCAAAGGAGTGATAGTTGGAGTCTTGGACACCGGAGTAACACCAAATCATCCTTCATTCAGCGACGAAGGAATGCCTCCCCCACCTCCAAAATGGAAAGGGAAGTGTGAATTTAACGGGACCTTGTGTAACAACAAGCTCATTGGTGCAAGAAATTTCTATTCTGATGGTAAACCCCCAATTGATGGCCATGGGCATGGGACACACACAGCAAGCACAGCTGCAGGAAATCCTGTCCCAGGTGCAAGCTTTTTTGATCAGTACAATGGCACTGCAGTTGGCATAGCATCATCAGCTCACTTGGCAATATATCAAGTTTGCAGCGAGTTTGGTTCTTGTTCAGAAAGCGACATATTAGCTGGAATGGATACCGCAGTGGAGGACGGAGTCGATGTGCTTTCACTATCACTTGGAGGTCCATCAGTTCCTTTCTACGAGGATTCAATTGCAATTGGCGCATTTGGAGCAATTCAAAAGGGCATTTTCGTGAGTTGTGCTGCGGGGAACTCAGGTCCTTCTAATGAATCATTATCAAACGAGGCCCCATGGATCCTAACCGTAGGGGCAAGTACTGTTGACAGAAGCATAAGAGCAACTGTAATGCTTGGAAATAACGCTCAATATGATGGGGAATCCTTTTACCAGCCTAAGAATTTCTCTTCATCTTTGTTGCCACTTTTTTATGCAGGTTCCAATGGTAATGAATCAGCTGCATTCTGCGATCCAGGGTCTTTGAAAGATGTTGATGTTAGGGGAAAGGTTGTGTTGTGTGAAAGAGGTGGATATTCAGGATTGATTGATAAAGGTCGAGAAGTGAAGGACGCTGGTGGTGCTGCAATGATTGTCATGAATGATGAGATTTATGGCAATGTTACCACAGCCAGTCTCCATGTACTACCGGCATCACATGTTACCTATGCAGATGGATTGAGTATCAAAGCCTATATAAACTCAACATCATCACCAATGGCCACGATACTTTTTAAAGGAACTGTTTTTGGTGTTCCGTATGCCCCCCAGGTTGCTCTGTTTTCCTCGAGAGGCCCTAGTTTGGCGAGTCCTGGGATCTTGAAACCGGACATCTTGGGTCCTGGTGTTCGCATTCTAGCTGCTTGGCTTCGTCCAGTGGATAACAGATTGAATACCACACCCGGCTTTAATGTGATTTCAGGCACCTCAATGGCTACTCCTCATCTTAGTGGGATAGCAGCTTTGCTCAAAAGCTCGCACCCTGACTGGTCACCTGCTGCCATAAAATCTGCAATCATGACAACCGCTAATTTAACAAATCTTGGAGGCATGCCCATTACTGATCAATTCTTTGTTCCAGTTGATGTCTTTGGCATCGGCTCTGGCCATGTGAACCCAACGAAAGCAGATGATCCGGGCCTTGTTTATGATATTCAACCTGACGACTACATTCCTTACTTATGTGGTCTTGGTTACAATGACACGGCTGTAGGAATCATCGTTCAGCGCCCTGTGACCTGCTCAAATAGTTCAAGCATACCTGAAGCACAGCTAAACTATCCTTCTTTTTCCATAAAATTGGGGTCTGATCCTCAGGCATACACAAGGACAGTAACAAATGTCGGTCCTATTAAATCATCTTACATTGCTGAAATCATTTCACCACAAGGTGTTGATGTTAAGGTAACACCTAACGCGATTGAATTCGGCGGGGGCAGTTCGAAAGCGACATATTCAGTGACATTTACTCGAGCCGGCAATGTGAAGGTGCCATTTGCTCAGGGATATCTGAATTGGGTTTCTGCTGATCATGTTGTTAGGAGCCCTATTGCTGTTATCTTTGAATAAGAAACAGATTCATTAGGGTCCTCACCGTGACACCTTATCTTTCTGAGCCCTGGTACCACTGTGCTTGCTTGTCTTTGTTTATGACTTTATGTGAGCCATTTTATGGGAACATCACCCTCGAATAAGCTGAAAAGGAATAAATTACCAGGTTGTTTGAATTTATCAATTTTGTTCATTTTCTCAGTGTTTTTTTTTTAATGAATTTACGGATTAACATTTTTTTTCAAAGCAACCACAACAGGAAGACTAATTAACCTTTCGATATATCCAGAATTGTTATTTAAACGGGAGATGATTACAATTTTGATGCTTATAATCTATCTAAATGTCTATTTGAGTACCTATATATTTTAAAGTGTTCTATTTAAGTTCCTGGTATCATAACAGTTCATGAGGGTGGAGATTAAACATTCATTTTCAAGATAAAGAGAAGGGGTCCAGCTTGCTGATAAACTAGAGAGAAGGATTGATAAGAAAAAAAAGGAGGGGATTACCTGATCCTTGATAACATTTAGCCTTTAATAATACTTTACATTAATTAATGATATTTTTCTTAATTAAGATGGATGTTTGACCAGCGTGTATGTTATAAGTTGGGTTTAATCCAAACTTAATGATTAAATTAAATAAAGACATAATAATTCTAGGAAATTAAAGAAAATAATATTAGTAGTCTTCGTTACCTAGAAAGAGTAAGAGATAATCATAGCTTGTAAATCGGAGACCCGTAGCTTTCTATATCGTCCTGCCTCCAATACAAGTATGTCTGCTTAGTGTTTGTGGCATATGCTTCCAAGAATTTGTTACGTTCTTTCCTTGAAGCCAACAAATTGATTCTTATCTGTTTTATTTTTGACTAAATATTATATTTAGATGGATTATTTTTTAAGTTTTCAAAACGGAATAAATATATGTACTTTATATTTTTTTTTATTATCTACATTCATATACATATTGTTTTAAAATTTTTCTTAATAATTTTTAATAAAATTTGAAGGGTTTATCCCTTAACCAAATGAATCCAAGCAAGGTTTAACAACAATGGGTTCGAGATGTTTAAGCAGCCACATTGTTGCTCTGTAATTAAGCTCTCTAGCTATAATAGCTAGAAAATACATTATACATGTTTTACCCGCAACATTGATGTTCTCCGGAGGGCTCTCTACTTTGGCTTTGTCTACAGTACTCCCTGTGGATAGCGAGTGCTATATCACTCTCTAGTTATGGAGCTGCAGAGAGGGAAGGAAGAATGATTATTTCAGATATCTTTTCGTTTTCTTCATCCTTCTAATAAATTATTTGAGATTCTTCTTTGCCAATCAAGCAATCATTCCTAGCCATTTTTTAAGTTCTAAAACATTGAAAAAAAGACCATGATTTAACAGCAAAGCGTGCAAGATTTTCTTGGTACAAAGAGGGGGAATTTATTATTATTATTTTATAAACCCCTCTTCTTCTTCTTCTTCTTGGTATAAATATTGCAAGTTATTAATGTGCAAGGGATCTGAGTCAGAATAACGAGGAGGGCTAACGTTATGCAAAATCCGAACACAAAACAATCCTATTATTGGTCGGACCGACTCGGCACGATATGTCCCAGCCCGACACGTCGTCCCGAAGACTATTGTTGTTCACGTTGTCCAAAACCAAAACCAAAACCAAAACTAGTACTGTCCGGCGCGTCACCTTCGCCGCACCGAAGTCATCCCACCCTTCCCCTTTTATCTCCCTCGCCTCTCTCTCCCACAAATTAATATTCCTCAACCCAAAACACACCAAAACCTAATTGCCGAACCAAACAGCCACCAACCACAACCTTCTCAATCAACGACCATCATGGGAGATCTGATTGAGTCATCTTCTGTTACTCCGTCAACGACACCACACTCTCGTCCATTACCAATCCGTGAAGATTGTTGGAGTGAGGAAGCTACCTCTACTCTTGTTGATGCTTGGGGACGCCGTTATCTCGAGCTTAACAGAGGCAATCTCCGTCAAAAAGACTGGCAAGATGTTGCTGATGCCGTCAACGCGCTTCACGGCCATACCAAGAAAACGTACCGTACGGACGTCCAGTGCAAGAACCGGATCGACACCATCAAGAAGAAATACAAGATCGAGAAATCTCATGTCGTTTCCTCCAACGGAACACTGGCGTCTTCTTGGCCCTTTTTTGAACGGCTTGACGCTTTAATTGGGTCCAATTTTAATTCATCCGGTAAGAAACATCTCTCACCGTCTCCTCCGGTGGCTCTTCCACTGCCTCCGTCTTACCGGAGGATTCCTCAGGTTAGTTCTACTCCACCGCCGCAGCCGCCGGCTCTGGCGGTGGCTTTGCCACAGAAGAGGCCTTTACCGGTGGACGATGGTTATTTTAGGAGGAATTATTCGGCAATGGCAGCAGCAGCTGCGGCGGTGGAATCTGATAGTGAGGAGGATGAAGATGAGGAGTTTGAGGGAGGGGACGGAGAGAGAGCGGAGGAGGACGTGGAAGGAGAGGGGATTAAGAGATTGGCCCTTGCAATAGAGAGGTTTGGGGAGGTTTATGAGAGGGTGGAGAGCGAGAAGTTGAAGCAAATGGTGGATTTGGAGAAGCAAAGGATGAAATTTGCTAAGGATTTGGAGATGGAAAGGATGAGGATCTTCACCGAGACGCAGGTTCAGCTTGAGAAGATTAAGAAGGGTAAGCGTGCACCGGAGGATTATTGATGATTAATAAATTGATAAATCAACAATGAAATTGATCCCTTTTTTATTTTTGGTTAACTTACTGTATGTAAAAAAGCTTTGTTGTAAGATTAGGGTTTTATTTTGAAGAACAATTGTCAATGTTATAATTGTGGATTTTGTGCCCAATTTGATAATTTTAGAAGAACATGAGTTACAGCTGATAATAATTTTGTTGGATTAGTTTAGTTTAGTGACTTTGTTGCCTGTCACCTATTTTAATTGACCGAGTAAAAGAGTTTTGTTGTAAAATTGGAGTTTCATGAACAACAGCATGAGAGTGGACATGTTTGCAATGAAACTCATACTGGGTATGGCGACTTATAATGTGAAGCGGATAGCAACATTACTTCCAGTTTACTAGAGATGGCGTGGTGGATACTAGAGATGGGTTCCTGTTCGGCATTGGTTAGAAGGGCCTGATTTTGTTTCCAGCCTCGATTGAGCATAAGGTGTCCGTACAAGATTAGGCAACGTTTGCTGTTAGAGATGGCAATCTGAATAAGGAAAAAAATGTATTTTATTCCGCCAAAGGCTGTTGTTGTTCTTGTGCCTAGTTTCAAACTATTTTCAATGATAAACAACAAATTTCCTTACTTCCTGGTGCAAATGCTCTTCAAATTACATCATCTTGCGTGATCTTTTTTTTTCCCTTCCCGTTATTGTTCACCCTTGATGCATCCTATGATGCTGCGATTTTGTTCTGATCTCCCAGTCCTGGATGCATATTTTGTGGAAGTTTATTCTGCTTGTCCTTGTTTTATGTGTAAGTTTGCGGCTGGTTCTGTTTCTGTCAAGTACTATTGAGCTCTCAACATGGTGCCTTTGAAATGCAATTTCTTGTTGTTGCTGCCATGGCTCATTGCTGTGTTGCTTGTGCTCCCCATTGGTGAATAATATTTCTTGGGTTTCCTGGTGGTCTGTTTTGATGGTTCTCTCAGATCAAGTGTTCACATTCTCCGCAGATGCTTTTCTTCCCCACTCCTTTTTGCCTGCTGAACAAGATTTAACTGCTAATATGAAGTAGCTGCCTTTTTTGGTGCTTGAAGGTTTCTTCCTGAATATGTTTTACCAGTGCTTCTACTGCGTGCAACAATTATCTGCCTCAGATGATTTCTGGTTTCAAAATAAGGATGCTTTATATTGCTGTGCAGCCGCAGCTGCTGCTATGAATGCTTGTGGCTATGTGCACCTCTTGCTCCAGATAATGTAACTCCTGCTTCTGTTTTTGTTGCTGCAGTCCTTCAGCTAACCCTTTATTGTTATCATTTTTATGTTATGCCGATATTTGGATTGGCCCTCTATCAAGCATCGACCTTTTACCTCCTGCAGCTTATTTTTTCCTTGGGTCGTCCTTGGTTGCTGTGTTGTTCTCTTAGTTGTATTCAAAAAGGGAAAAAAAAAAAAGGAGATGCAATGACCTGGAATAGTGAAAAACAAGATTAAGACCAACATCCCAAGGTCAATCAAGCATATCGCATAGGATCAATCGCAATTACACCTCGTTAACTGCATAGACAAGCATGACGGTGTTACCAAGATCATACACCTCCGGCTGCATATAGCAAATATGTAAAATAGATACGAATTGACACGTCCATAAACTTAAATGCCGGCCATCGTTCATTTCCATATGCAAACTCTCTCTCCTTCGCTACATAAATGTGTGTTTGGGTTTGTCCATTGATTCACAATTTCAATCATTTTCTAGCTCTTTCACTAGAATGGAGAACAATAGGACTGAACTGTTGCCAACTATGGTGATTGTCTTTCTTGTTAGCTTCATCTGCATGTTTAGCTTCTCTCAAGCATACACTTATGAAGGGAAACCACTAAGAACTTCGGAGACTAGTCAAAAAGGCAAATTTGAAACTTACATTGTCTTTGTACAGAAGCCAGAGGGGGGGGTTTCTGCTGATGACCTGGACAGCTGGTACAAGTCATTTTTACCAGTTACAATTCCTAGTTCAAACCACCAGGAACGCATGGTGTATTCTTACAGACATGTCGCCACTGGGTTTGCTGCAAAACTAACAGCAGAAGAAGCAAAAGCTATGGAAGATAAGGATGGGTTTTTGTCGGCAAAGCCCCAAAGGATATTATCTCTACATACAACTCACAGTCCAAACTTCTTGGGGTTGCAAACAAATTTAGGATTTTGGAGGAACTCAACTTATGGAAAGGGAGTGATTATTGGGGTTTTGGACACTGGAATATCTCCGGATCACCCTTCATTCAGTGATGAAGGAGTGCCTCCTCCACCAACCAAATGGAAAGGGAAATGTAACTTCAACGGAACTGTGTGTAACAACAAACTCATTGGTGCAAGAGATTTTACTTCATCGAAAGGTGCTCCACCATTCGATGAAGAAGGCCATGGGACTCACACGGCTAGCACAGCAGCTGGAAATTTTGTAAATGATGCCAGTGTGTTTGGCAATGCTAATGGCACAGCGGTTGGTATGGCGCCTCTGGCTCACCTGGCCATTTACAAAGTCTGCTCTGATTTTGGTTGTACAGAAAGTGATATATTGGCTGCAATGGATGCTGCTGTTGAGGATGGTGTGGATGTGCTTTCGCTTTCCCTCGGTGGTGGCTCAGCGCCATTTTTTGAAGATTCAATTGCAGTTGGAGCTTTTGGAGCAACTCAGAAGGGAATTTTCGTTAGTTGTTCAGCAGGGAATGAAGGTCCGTATAGTGGTTCTTTATCAAATGAGGCCCCGTGGATTCTCACTGTTGGAGCGAGCACAATTGATAGAAGCATAAGAGCAGATGTGTTGCTTGGGAATTCCAATCATTTTTTTGGCGAATCCCTCTTCCAGTCAAATTCACCTCCATCTATGAGTCTTGTTTATGCAGGTGCTCATGGTTCTCAATCAGCAGCATTTTGTGCACCAGAATCATTGACAGATCAAGATGTCAAAGGCAAGATAGTTCTTTGTGAGAGAGGTGGTGGGATAGCAAGAATTGACAAAGGAAAAGCTGTGAAGGATGCCGGTGCTGCTGCTATGATTCTTATGAATGACAAGGATAGTGGCTATAGCACCTTAGCAGATGCTCATGTACTTCCTGCATCACATGTGAGTTACTCAGCTGGGTTGAGCATCAAAGCCTACATAAACTCAACAAAGGTTCCAACTGCTACAATCATGTTTCTTGGAACTAAAATTGGTGATAAAACTGCCCCGACGGTTGCTTCATTTTCCTCTAGAGGCCCAAGCTTGGCAAGCCCAGGCATATTGAAACCCGATATTATTGGCCCTGGCGTGAGCATTCTAGCAGCATGGCCAGTTTCTGTGGAGAACAGGACAGATACGAAGTCCACATTTAACATTATCTCAGGCACCTCAATGTCTTGCCCACATCTGAGTGGCATTGCTGCTCTGCTGAAAAGTGCCCACCCTGACTGGTCTCCTGCTGCCATCAAATCTGCTATCATGACTACTGCTGATCTAGTAAACCTTGGCAACCAGCCAATTCTGGACGAGAGGCTTTTACCTGCTGATATATTGGCCACTGGAGCAGGCCATGTTAACCCATCAAAGGCAAGCGATCCGGGTCTTGTTTATGATATCCAGCCTGATGATTACATCCCTTACCTATGTGGCTTGGGTTACCCAGACAGAGACATAAGCTACATCGTGCAGCGACAAGTGAAGTGCTCAGAAGAGTCAAGCATACTAGAAGCACAACTGAATTATCCTTCCTTTTCAATCGTATACGGGCCTAATCCTGCAACTCAGACCTATACCAGAACGGTCACAAATGTTGGCCCTCCCAACTCATTTTACACTGCCTTCGTCGATCCACCACCAGGGGTAAACGTTACCGTGACACCAAATAACATTATATTCACTAACACAGAACAGACTGCAACATACTCTGTGACTTTTACTGCAACATCTGAGTCAAACAATGATCCAATACGTCAAGGATATATCAGGTGGGTTTCAGATAAGCATTCAATTAGAAGCCAAATATTGGTTTCTTTCTCCAATGAAGATTAGTTGCCGGACAAAATGGCAGAGATCTCTGATCAGCCATGAAAACTCTTATTGGGTCTGATGAGTGAGTTAGTATATTCTATTTCTAGCTGAAATCGACGAACTTGTTTGAGCCTGTTTAGGTTCCGTCAAATAAACAAGAAGATAGCAAATCTCCTGGAACAGTGGTGTCGACTCATTGAAAATAATGATCTGTTCTTTTGCATTTTCATCTCCTGAGTTCGGATTCGATTTTTCAAATGATTGTTTGGAAGCATTTAACCTTTTGAAAGAAAAATTCATTTCAGCCCCCATAATTTGGCGAGTGACTGTGCCATAGAAGTCGTTCTCAGTCAACAACAAGACACTGAATTTACCATTCAAGAGTCTATTCTTAGGTGTGTGTGTGTGTATTTTATAAATAGAAATCTAAAAAAACTCAGGAACCGAGTTAATTCCTTATAAAAATGACTATTGAGATACATGAAAATAATTATTAAAAAACCCATTGAGAATCATTGTTCCGTGTAAGTTTTACGACGAGCATGTATAAGTTACAAATAGAAAAAAAAAATACAATTATTAAGCATGATATATAATTTCCTAATTAATAGAAAAAATAAAAATAATTAAGATTTTTTTTTTTGAATTCAAGAAAACCCTAGCTTCCGGCTCTTTATAAATTTAAATAAGTAAATAAAATCCCAACTATTTTAAATTTTTATAACAGATGCACTCCTGCCTCGAACTTACTTTCACCGCAATCTTCATGCTCTCTATAGGTTAAAAAAACTTCCTTTTACCTTCATCTTTTCATCATCTAATTAAGAATCTCTAACTATTTTTTTTTTATCTTTACTTCAGAAAAAAAAGTTAGTATAAATAAATTTTAAAAAAATTCAGAAAACTTACTCGTAAAAATGATGATTTTACTTGTGAAAACGGTCAGTATACTTGTCATCTGAATTTTACTATCAGGTAGGTATAATAACTTGAAATGATAACTGAGAACTCGCTGTCTCGATCAATGGCTAGGTTCTGCTAGTCATCTCCAACGCATGCGAGTTGCCTGCCGTGGCATTTTGTGTTGGAACTGGAATCCATACCTTCATATTGATTTGACTTTGTAATTTAATGCCGGGCTGCCAGAACCTAGATAATACTGAGTATCAGAATCTCTCCGCGGTTAGGGTTTTTCGCTGCTGTCAGTTGGGTCCCTGACTGTTGATTGATAACGTCTTGGCGTTAAAGAGAACCATGATAACTTTTCCTTACGGTTAACCTTGGCAAACATTTATGCAGCTTTTGTTAGCCTAGTATAGATCTTTCTCTGATTCTGATTTTGTAAAAACATATTATAATCTTCTTTATTTGACATGAGTTCATATTCTAACGAAACACTTTTCAAAGTTCCCCAGTAGTATTTGAAGATCTAGAGATACATCCGGAAGGCTTTATTGAGAAAGTAGCAATGGTGGCTTGTTAAAATTGCTGAGGGCAAGGAGGTCGCGGATCCATTATCGTACTTGCTGTCATATTTGTTAGATAATCAGAGGCAGAAGTTCGTCTTCATCCTCCTTTCTCTATCCTACACTTAATTCACAAATTTAGTGCTCCGGAAAAAATATGGCCTTATTTAAGTATCCTATGTAACATATCTCTCATTCCATTTACATGTTGAGGTTTAACGGTGTAAACTTAACCAATCACTGGGTTGAGTGTGCCGAAAGGAGTGAACAGCATAAGAATTTGAGGGGATACTGGGAGAGAATAAGGATTACAGCATATTCACGAGCTTTTTTACATTAAAGTATATAACCTAAAAGAGGAAGAGGGGCTATACCGTACCTCTTCTTTTTTTCATTTAGTTATTATACTATGATACATATTATAAATTTAATACGTTAATTTAATTGATTTATTTATTTTAATTAATTTTTTTAATTTTATTATTTAATATTAGATTTATTGGAATTTTATTAAATCTCTCCTTACAAAAGCATTATTCAATGAAATAATGCCTTGTTTTTTTATTCTTTTATTTTTTTTCACTCAATTTTTTTTCTTCTAATTTCAATCCTCTAATTTGTTTTTCCCTTAGTTTTTTTTCTTAATTAATGTTTTTTTTTAATTTTATTTTTTAATATTAAATTAATTAAAAATTAGACTTTATAATTTATTTTGTTACTTTCTTTTGTATTATTCCAACCTCAAGATCCATAAATAGTGTTTAACAGGTTAACCCGAGTTAACTCGGATTGTTTTTTTAATCGATGTTTTTTCAATTTCTTCATTCAACACTGAGTCGGTTTGAGAATTTAACTTCATAATTTGTTGTAATTTTCTTTTTATAGGGATATTTTAATCTTACGATCAAGATTACGAGTTTTGATATTTTAACTCTGACTAAATCATATCATTTTTTTCTTTATAAGAGGTTATTTCAATCTCATAAATTAAGTTACATGTCTTTCAACATAGGAATTGATTTTTATTTTGTTGTCCTCATCATATGGCCTGGGTCATGAGTTCGATGGATTAATCCAATTAGCTCAAATTTTTTATTTACTCTTTTTTTCTTAATTTTATAATTTAATATTGTGTTTGCTTGTGAATTAAAATTTGTAATTTATTTTGATTTTTTTATTAGGTTATTTCAACCTTATAACCTAACAATAATGCTTAATAAGTTAATTTAGGTTAACTTAACTCATTTGTTATATTATTTTTTTAATTGAAACTTTTGCAAATTTCATCATTTAACATTGAATTCTATATGAGCAATTAAAAATGAGTTTCATAATTTATTTCCAATTATTTTTTATGAAGTTATTTTAGTCTCATAATTAAGTTGTAGATTTGGTAGGTCAGTTCAAGTTAAATCAAATCAATTTTTTTTAATGAAGTTATTTTATTATGATAATTTAGGTCATAAATTTAACAAATTGACCTAGGTTATTTTTATGCTTTTTTTGTTATTAATTTTTCTAATCTCAACCTTTAATATTAGGTTGATTGGATTTGAAATTTATAATTTATTTTGATTTGCTTTCCATGAGATTGTCTTAGTTTTATGACTTGAGTTGTTAGTTTGATAGGTTAACTTGAGTTTTTTTTTTTAGGTTTTTTAACTATTTTTTTTAATTTTATCCTTTAATATTGTGTTAATTGAAAATTGAATTTTATAATTTATTTCGAGTTGCTTTTTATTGGGTTATTGTGGTCTTATAATCCATATTATTGATTTGACATGTTAACTCAGGTTGATCCAAGTCGATTTAGTATGTTATTATCTTAATATTAAAAAAAAGATGTTGTAACATCTTATCCTACTAGTAAAATATTGTTCGCTATAACCCACGAGCCTCATAAATTTATTCTTGACAGTCACATATAGCTCTAAAACATGTCTTACTAGTCAAAGTAAGCATGCTCATATAATGCTCTCTTTCAAGTTCTCACATGCCAATATAAAATATTACAATTCATGCTTTTAGGAAGCCCAACAACCCTATTAGCACTACTAGACAACTAATGAGTTGGGTTTTGATATTAAAATAACACCTCCGTTTTGGCTCACGAGCCTCATGAATTTATTAATGGTAACCACACATGATACCAAAATACATATTGCTAATTAAAGCGAGCATGCTCATATAAGCCCTCTAAGTCCTCACTTGCCTACACAAAATATTGCAAATATCATTTCTTAAAATTGTTTTAGTCAAACAATATTTTTATGCATTCGTATGAGTTATTTTTGGATTTATAAAATTAACCGGGTTATATTAAATTAATTATCCACTAGAAAATATTAATAATATCTAAATAAGTTTTTTTATTTAAAAAAATTGTTCAACTCCCAACGCAACGCCGGTAAATAATGAAGTGGAATCTATGGCCTGACTTCTCAATCCGAGAAAATTTTGTCTTGTGCATCTAGAGGATGGGAAAAGCTCCCTGTTTCGACATGAAGGCATATACTGATTTATTGCGGACTGGGTTTCGGTCTGATTTCAAATTTCGGATTCGGCTAAACACATCTTGCCTTGGAAAGAGTTAAAAACTAGAAGGTTACAATAGCTAGAGGGAAAAGAAAGCAAAATCAAGACTTAGTCAATATTTAAAGTAAAGACTGATGCTGCAGAAATATTCCATTTCCAGATTTTTGTATGAAGTCTTATTCTGGAAACATATATGCTAAATATGTACCACTGAGACAAACACAATGAGAAGGAAATCATCAGAATGAGGCATGGAAAGCAATAGATTCGGGAACTTGAAGACCAGGTCAGAGTATCGTGTTTTGCATGGTGAAGGTCCATTTCTTTTAAGCGGCAAGTATGGTTGAATAATATATATCCATGACCAAAAAACGATTCATAAATTTTATCCATGCACGTGAATTGATTTACATTCTTACAATTTAGATAAAGTATTTATAAATATATTTTGTGAAGAGCGGACTCCTTTACGTAAAAGAGTTTATAAATACTTATAATACTAATAGGAGAACACTTTGCAATTTATTTTTTAAATATTAAAATATGAATGTTAGTGGAATTATCAAGTTTTATTTTCACTCAATTTAAATATCTGCTATATCAAAAAAAAAAAAAGTATTTCAGACTAAAGGACGTTTCATGTTGCCGTCTTAACTAGGAAGGCAACAATAAAAACAAAAGCAGCAGGACATTCCATAATCCATGATACTGCAGTAGCAAAGCTTGATTCACACTGACAAACTCTTCTGAATATGCCGGCCATGGATCTCTCTCTTTTTTCCCTACTACTATATATGTTGGTCTTGAACCGATTATAGGAACACAACCCAGTTGCCATAAATATATGTATCTTTTCCTTCTGTTTCATGAAGAAGATTAACTTTTTTACAACTATGGCTATCATTCCCTTACTCCTACTAATTTTCATGCTTAACTTCTGTCCTGAGATTGCTCAAGCTACTCAGCACACAACTAAAATAACCGAAAAGACCACCTTATTAAACTACATTGTCCATGTCGCAAAACCAGAAGGCAGAACTTTGGCAGAGTTTGAAGATCTCGAGAGTTGGTACCAGTCATTCTTACCAGTTAGCACGGCAAGCTCGGAGAGGCAACAACGCATGCTTTACGCATACCAAAATGTAATGAGTGGTTTTGCAGCAAGATTGACACAGGAGGAAGTGAAAAGCATGGAAGAGAAGGATGGCTTTCTTTCAGCACGGCCTGAAAGGATATTGCATCTACAAACAACACATACCCCCCGCTTCTTGGGTTTGCATCGGGAACTGGGATTCTGGAAAGAATCGAATTTTGGAAAGGGAGTGATCGTTGGAGTACTAGATGGTGGAATCTTCCCCAGCCACCCGTCATTCAGTGATGAAGGAATGCCACCACCTCCTGCCAAATGGAAAGGGAGGTGCGATTTTAACGCTTCAGACTGTAACAACAAACTCATTGGTGCAAGGTCGTTCAATATTGCAGCCAAAGCCAAGAAGGGATCAGCAGCAACTGAACCACCAATTGATGTAGACGGACATGGCACCCACACAGCAAGCACAGCTGCTGGTGCCTTTGTAAAAGATGCTGAAGTGCTAGGAAATGCCAGAGGCACAGCAGTTGGAATCGCGCCTCACGCTCATTTAGCAATTTACAAAGTGTGCTTTGGTGACCCTGGGGACGATTGTCCTGAAAGTGATATATTAGCTGGGCTTGATGCAGCTGTCCAGGATGGTGTTGATGTGCTCTCACTTTCCCTTGGTGGAGATTCAGTTCCTTTCTTTAATGATACTATTGCCATAGGATCATTTGCAGCAATTCAAAAGGGAATATTTGTAAGCTGTTCGGCTGGAAATTCTGGCCCTTTCAACGGCACATTATCTAATGAAGCCCCGTGGATACTAACAGTTGGAGCAAGCACTGTAGATAGAAGATTTGCTGCTATTGCAAGGCTTGGAAATGGTGAACAAATTGATGGTGAATCCCTCTCCCAACATAGTAACTTCCCTCCAACACTATTACCTCTAGTTTACGCTGGCATGAGCGGTAAACCAGATTCCTCTTTATGTGGTGAGGGAGCATTGGTAGGTATGGATGTGAGAGGAAAAATAGTCTTGTGCGAGAGAGGAGGGGGAATAGGCAGAATTGCTAAGGGGGAAGAAGTGAAAAACGCCGGCGGTGCTGCCATGATACTCATGAATGAAGAAGCCGATGGCTTCAGCACCAACGCTGATGTTCATGTTCTTCCTGCAACACTTGTCAGCTTTGCCGCAGGGCTGAAGATCAAAGCGTATATAAATTCAACACAGGCACCAATAGCAACGATCCTATTTAAAGGAACTGCCATTGGAGACCCATCATCTCCTTTTGTTGCTTCCTTCTCATCACGAGGCCCCAGCCTGGCAAGCCCGGGAATTCTAAAACCTGACATCATTGGGCCTGGAGTGAGCATTTTAGCTGCATGGCCATTCCCTCTTGACAACAATACGAACTCAAAATCAACCTTCAACATAATTTCTGGCACGTCAATGTCATGCCCACATCTTAGTGGCATCGCCGCCTTGCTCAAGAGCTCTCATCCTTACTGGTCACCTGCTGCTATCAAATCGGCCATCATGACTACTGCTGATACCCTAAACAGGGAAGGCAAACTCATTGTCGACCAAACACTTCAACCTGCTGACATCTTTGCCACTGGGGCAGGCCAAGTTAATCCATCAAGAGCAAACAACCCAGGATTAGTTTACGACATCCAACCCGATGATTACATTCCTTACCTATGCGGTCTGGGCTACGCCGATAACGAAGTTAGTATAATTGTGCACGAGCAAGTTAAATGCTCAGAAAAATCAAGCATTCCTGAAGGTGAGCTGAACTATCCTTCATTTGCTGTCACTTTGGGACCTTCGCAGACATTTACAAGGACTGTGACAAACGTTGGTGATGTAAATTCAGCTTATGAAGTGGCCATCTTTTCACCACCAGGAGTTGATGTGACTGTCAAGCCTTCCAAACTCTACTTCTCAAAGGTGAATCAGAAGGCAACATACTCAGTAGCGTTCTCTCGCACTGAATATGGTGGCAAAACCAGTGAAATTGCTCAAGGATACATAGCATGGGCGTCTTCTACATACATTGTTAGGAGTCCAATTGCTGTAAGCTTCAAGTAGGAAAAGATGCATCTATGGATGCCACGCGGGCAACGATTCTTATCGGTGGGATAACTTTGGACTCTGAAACTAAAACTCAAGTCACACCAGATGTCCTGCATCCAGTTTTTTCTTTTTTCTTTGGATTTAAGATGAAAAGAGAGAATAAGAAAAGTTTTCATTTTTTCTTGCAGCAGTAAACTACTGCTTCTTTCCTTTCATTTACAACGTTAGTTATTCCCACAGCCAAACCCCACCAGCATAATGTGGGAACCTAGACATTAATAGGGAGATGTCATGGGAATCGGTCATTGCCATAATCTGATACCCGGAAGCAGTCTCTTTCAAATGTTCTCTTTCTCACATGAACAAGAACCAAAAGAGAAACAAAAGGAAATTACCTTCCAATCGGAAAGAATGATGGATAAAGCACGTACAGATTACAACAATAGTTAAATCAACCACCAAAAACACTTTTTTCTCACAGGTAATTGCAAAAGATATTTCATCCAACAAAACTACAGAGTAGTGGCACTACTGCCTTCCGTGGCCAAATGTTACATGAAGACATCCCATATTACGGAACTAGAGCATAGAGAGCATGAAACTTACCGTAAACTGGGAATAGCACAGGACATATCTCATGACTTCTTTGCACCCAGTTGCTGGACCCACTGTACAATATGTTTGTGCACACTCATGCCATCAGGTACAAAGAAGCTGAATCTAAAGGGCTTTGAATAATGCTCCACAATAAATAGAAAGTTTCAGAAGCATAGGCAAGCAGAAAGCAGTAGGGCATGACTAGAAGTTGTCTGTAATTGACAATTTTGTTGATTGAATAATAGCACTTATCATAGGCAAAAATAGTAACAAAGAAAACAACATGATGAAACCCTCTAAGTTCAGGAGACAAGTGTTTCCATGCTTCATCAATAATCTCTATGGAGTCTGCTCAACCAGATCCAAGAAACAAATGAGAAAATACCCAGTTGTACCAAGCTTCTAACAACTTACTAGTCCACAAAAGCTTCAATTATCTGTTCCAAATTGGAGATTAGATGCCAGAAAACCTCATCACAGGAGAAACATCAGAACTTTCTGGACTGCATAACCTCAAACTGTGTTCAGTTTAGGTACAAGGGAAAATGAATGCTCTGGAAACCCCCACCCCTAAAGCATCCGTCATATGGTCTCCATCAAACATTCAGATCCAAGAAAAGCTGCGACAAACTTACTCATGTGACATGTCAACCAAATCCAGGAGGCACATCAGGGTCTTCATCACTGCTGTCACAGGGCTCCTTCAGCTCAACGTCTGCAGAAAAGCCTGGTGGGGCAACATCAACATTATTCACCTTCAGCATGTCCTCTGAATGGTTGGGCCTTTTCTTCTTTGCTTCTGGAGGACCTTCACATGGCATAGGCAGCTGCAGCTGTTCTCTCTTTTCATGGTTACTGTTCTGATGATTGTTTGATAGCGAGAAGCCTGGTGGTTCTTTTGGGTCATTAGACAAGTTATCATCCATTGATACAGCTGATGCCTTTACCAGACCCTTATAATTAGTTCCATTCTCGACTGCCATCGCACCATGAGTAGATGATTCACCATCTTCCTTCCTTTCAGGGTTGACCAATTTATTATAGACAGATTGCACAGTCTCTGTGATTTCATTTTTCATTCCATCAGCTGATCTAATGACTTGCCATACACCATCAGAAATTTGGTTTGTCAGTTTGTTCCTAGTGATTACAAACAAAACACAGCAACCATCATCAAATACAAAGCATTTTCAAGACTCAAATCAATTCAATAGTTGAATAGCTTCCAATTTCTTTGCCAAAGAACTGTGAACTTCAATTCTGAAATTTCTCCAAAATAAAAAATAAAGTTCACAAAACCAAATCTCTGAAACCATAGAAAACAATCAAAAATTTTGTGCAGATGTGCTAGAACCCCACTTTGCATAGAAGATTGGTAGCCCTCCAAGTACTCTATTCAAAATCATCAAGCAGCATGGAAAAATGAGAAACTTACCCAACCTCATCATATAAGGCATCAAAAAGCTGTCGGGGTTTCATACTTTCAGCACCAGCACGATTAAGTGTTGCTGAATGTCTCACAATGGAAATAATGTTGTTGCGCAACTCTTCCTGCCGGTCAAAACTTTTGTTTAGAGATACTGATGAAGTAACAAGAAAGCACAAGACCACACCAAATGCTTCAAACAGACCTTTCTTAATCAAATTCCAAGTCAGTTGTCACGTGCTTCAGAGTAGTTAGTGGCAACGAGGATAAAAGACTATCCAGCTTTTCACGTTATACAAAAGTTCAGTTTGGTGGGGATACCAATAGAGGTCTTATACGTTAATAATGAGAATCTATGCAAATCCAAATAAAAACACTCCCCATGCCAAAGCGCTACAGATCAAGCAAAATGCATAACGTCAAGATTCAAACCAAAAAATCCCCTGCAATCCCACTCTCCAATGTTTTGCCGGAACCAGTGTCCCTAAAGTTAAACAAAGTTCAGTGTTTTCATGTTGTAAAGGAGTATAATTACACAAACCAACTACTAAATATTTACACTCGCTTTGTAGGAAGGAAGTGGGGAGGATTGGTTTCCTTCACTTCACTTCACTTCACTTCCCTTCTAATCAAAAAACTTATTGGAGGGGTGGGTGGGTATCTATCCTTTCTCCCTTCCAATCCTCCATCCTTTCCCAAATTACTAAACAATTACACCGCTTTTGCATTAAAATTTATTAATGAAATAAGAAAATTCCCTTTAAAAAATTAAATCAACAGATTCCTTAATCACTACTGCTTTATGATAAGTCATTCTTTCATTGGGTTGGCATATCAATTCTAACGTCAGTGATTAAATTAAAAGCAATGAAGAAAAACCTAGGGAGAGGAGAGAGATTCGATCGTACATTGTCTTTGAGCTTGCGGATGATGTTGAGACGGAGATTGTCGAAGTCACCATCGTCTTTCAGTTTGGCTATTACCTCCTCTTTGCTTACTGTTGATGATGATGATGATGTTCTCTTCTTTTTGTTGTTCTCCATGACCCGCTCTCCTCTTATTTTCTGATTCCACATATTTCTTTGTTTGAACGTTTGGGTGTCTTCTTTCAGGGATGTTAAAAATATTTAGGTCATATATATATATATATAACCTTAACTTAAAAAATTTTAAAAATAAATATTATGGATTTAGCTGTGGGTCAGAATTTTTAAAATACAGTCAATTTTTACATGTTTTATTTTTATATTTAATAATTTATGAATTAAGTTTTTATGCAATTTTAAGTGCTCTTTATGCAGGATCAGCGAACATATATTTATTAAATTTAAAATACATGGACATAGTAAGACATAATCATCAAATACAACAAATATAAACCTTGAATTTCATCATAACTGTAAAGTAAATTTTTTTATACTAGTGTTGCGCGATGAAATACTAAAATTAAATATTTTTTTTTAATTTATAATTAAATTAAAAATAAAATAATTAACTCTCAACTTTAAGAAAACTTGATTAAATATTTATAATAACAATACAATGACCAGTAGAATCATTATATTTGAGTTTATTATGTTATTATGATTTTCTAATATTTTTGTTATTTTATTTTTTATTTTGATTATATTCTTTTAAGTTAATTAATCTTTCTTAGAAAAAAATTAAAAAAAAATCTTATGAATTGATATTAAAGTAAAATTAAATACTGATCACAATAAGTTTAAAATAATCAAGAAATTCCAACGTTGTTAATTAAAAATAAATTAACCTAAAAATACATCTATCTAGTTAATTAAAAATTAAAATATCTCTTTTATATAACTTCTATTTTTTTTTGCAAAATAAGTTATAAAAATCATATCCAATTTAAAAATATTTATTTTCATAATTTTATCTTCTTTCTCAATGCTTTTTAATTTTTATTTTTCTTGATTTTGTTACATCACTGTAACTTATTGCTTTAACATAACTTACCTCATTTTTTTTTAATTTCAACTAAAGTATTTTTAAATTATTGTAAGAAATTTGTTATAATTTTCTCTCAAACATTCTCCTTATCTTATATATGTTTAAGTTGTTTATTTGTAATCTTCTAATTAATTGACTTATCTTAATAAATTAATAGTTCATTATCGTTCTAAACTAATAGAATTGGGAATAAATAGAATTGATGAAGCTTACATATTAATAGTTCATTAACAAATTAGTTTAGAACAAGATAAGTTCTAAACTAATTTTTATTATATTAATGGTTAAATTTAAATTTACAAGTCAATAGTTAAATTTTTTTATTATATTAATAAATAGAATTGACTTATCTTGTTCATTATTAGTTTAGAACAAGATAAGTTAATCAATAAATTAATAGTTCTAAATTAATAGAATGGGGAATAACTAATTAACTTATCTTGTTCTAAACTAATAAAAAATATTTTATTTGTTGATGAACTTTTGTGATTGGAGCTCTTCTTGCATTTAACCATGCAAATATAAGTAAATAATCATCACCCGACAATAACTTCATACTTTTTTTTGTTGGTTTTCCACTAGTTGGACACTTAAATTATAGCATGGAGAGTATTAATTATTTGACTAAAATCACTTAAGTGAGAGAAAATATATCCTAACTCACTTGTAAAAAAATTGGTGAATGAAGTTGATTCTATTTACATAACAAAAATATTAAAAAATTTGGACATAACATACATTTAAATAATACCTTTATAAAACACCATTAATGGTTTTGTTATGACTTGATTTTAACCCTTATTTTTCTACATATTTCTAAAAAGATGAAAAGTCATAAATAAATAAATAAAAAAGAATTAAAGGGAAGGGAATTAAGATGGAGTGACAAAAGAAAATGAAGAAATAAAAAATAATAAGAGACAACCGGGAGACATTGCCCAAAACATGCAAAAGAAAAATAGGTGGGGACATTTTGCGCAAAGTAAGGTTAAAAAGAAGGAAAGGTGTTATAATGGATCATAAACCTTTGACCATTTTACTTTGAATAATAATAATAATAAAAAAATAAACTAAAAACCATGTTTCTTTTCCTTCATCTTCTCCCTTCAGCCGAAGCTCACGCCACAACCTCTTTGTGCATGACTCTCTGCACAACCACCAGCAACCAACAAAACCACCCATGGCAGCCAACGAACTTTCCCGCCTCCACTAAACAACAACAACTCACGCTCTCTCTCTCTCTCTCTATCCCTTCTCTGTCAGCAACTTCTGTCAACCATCGTCTTGTACCCACACGATTTCAGTCTCAATCCAGCTTCGCCAACACACACACGACTGATAAGCATTTAATTGATGAGCAAGAACAATTAATCACCTGAATAGAGAAGCTAGGGCAAGTTGCTTTGAGATTTGAAGTAGCTCCATTTTCTTGCATCAGTTTTCGAAGAGGAAGAAGGGGAAAATACAGACGGGATAGTCGTTGCTCAATTTTTATGTGTACCTTCTCCATGTTTCAGCTTTCTTGATAGAATGTGTAGAAATAGCATTTCGGGAGAAATGCTATTTTACATGTTGACTTAACAATCCTGTTGAAGTTGCTAAAAAGAGAAACAAAGCTAACATGATCATTGTTCCCTTTTGCTTGCTGCGTTGTAGATGTTAATTACTGAAAAGGCAAATTGGTTTTTTTTTTCTATAAATATACCTTTTTATTTTTTATAAATTTTTTAATATATAATTATTTTAATAATTTATTAATTTAATAAATCGAATTATTTTTAATTAATAAAATATTAAAAAATAAAATTAAAAAAACTTAAAAATAATAATTTAAGTCAACACTAGTGAATTCATCAAAAAACATAATACAAGTTATAAAATCAAAATAATTTTAAAAAAACATATTAAATATAAATCAAAAAAGGAGTAATATACATATATATATATATAAACATTTTCCTAAGATAAATGATAAAATAACATTCTACTTGGCAGAGAACATATAAAATAAACATTGAAAATCTAAACTAATATTTTTTATTTTATCTTTGACTTTCCCTTGAGTATCTATCTCCCTCCGAGATGCTCTTATTTCGAGTTCTGGAAGTAAACGGCACCCCGCTATCATTTTTAATGCAATCTGTCTGTAGAGTGGTTTTTTTTATACAGCAGGTCCTGGCTTGCCCAAAAAGGGAAAGAAAATAGAAGAAAAACTAAAGGACACCAAGAATAAAAGCACCAGCCTTGCAACCACCATGATTGCAAGGAACGTATAACAAGATCAAGAGAAATAACATCAACACCCAAGATTTACCAATGGCTTCATACGCAAATCAAGAATGCTTTCAGTCAAATGACAACCTCCCTATACTCCTCCTGCATCGTCTCCCTTCATTCAACTCGCCACTGAAAGACATCCTACAGCCTCACTTCCACCTCCTCGATCCAGCTGATTCACCTGAACCTGCTAGCTCCTTCCTCTCCTGCCACGCAAAATCTGTTAGAGCTCTCATCTTCATCTACAATACTCCCCTGAGTGTAGAAACCCTCAATCTCCTTCCTTCTTTGGAGCTCATAGATTATGACTAATGCCAGCACACAGCACTTGCGAAGGATGCTGCAGACCATGCCGTGGCACTGTTGATTGACGTTTGCCGTAGAATATCTACTGCTGACCGGTTCGTTCGTGCCGGCTTGTGGCCAGTTAAGGGAGACTGTTCACTTGGCTTCAAGGTTTATTATCTTGTTTCTCTATCTTTTTTGCTTTAAACTCATCTGTTGATAGAGCTATGGTGAAGTTCTTATCCAAAACCATTTTGAAAAAAAAAAAAAATTTTTAGTGTTTTTATATTGTTTTAATATAATAATATCAAAAATAAATTTTAAAAAATATATATTTTCATATTTTTAAAAAAATATATTTTAAAAATCAACCATATAATACGAAACGTAATCTAAATCTCCTTAAAAGCCTCTTACGTGTAACTTCAATCAGAATTCTAAAGTTAATTATACCAACATGAGGTAATAAAGTGATATTTTGAAATATATATTCTTACTCCAGGAACTCATGAAGATGGAATCATGATTTTTGTACGTAGTTGATATTATTTGGAACTATTTGAGATATGAGGTACGCAGCCAGCTAATAGATGGATTGAGCCTGATATTGGGGTGGAAAGGTCAGCTAGCAATGCACACACCTATGGGTGCAGTGCAAAAAAGTCGAAGAAGCTGCTCCCTGCCACGCTTATGCCTACGTAGTGGAGTAGCAAGGAGATTTTAACTTTTGATGCAGGTTTTAAGTGCTTATAATACTTGTTACGCAGGAAATGACATTAATTATTATACGGCATTTAAAGCATCGCTGCCTTTGTTGATTTGTGTATATACATATATGTATATATAGACGGGCAGCATTGCTTCATTTTCTTTGTTGTATGACTACTGGATTTGATGGAGCACATTATTAGTGGTAAATTGTTTCTTAAGAAACATAAATGCAATTGCAGATGTGAAGAAAACGAGTTGGGATAGTTGGACTGGGAAGAATTGGATTTGAAGTAGGAAAAAAAACTTGACGCTTTTGGCTGTAGCATCGCTTACAACTCACGAAAGAAGAAGCCATCAGTTCCATTTTCTTACCATGCTAATGTCCTTGACCTTGCAGAAGACAATGATGCTCTCATTCTTTGTTTTTCACTGACAGAACAAACTAACCATAGAATCAACAAGGATGTGTTAGAAGCACTGGGAAAGGAAGGGGTGATCATCAATGTTGGACGCGGAGCTCTCATTGATGAAAAGGTGTTGGTGCAGTTTTTGTTGAGGGGAGATATTGGTGGCGCCGGCCTTGATGTGTTTGAGAACGAGCCTGATGTTCCCAAAGACCTATTTGAACTTGATGATGTAGTTCTGTCTCCACACCGTGCTATTTTCACCTCAGAATCACTTGAAGCATTACATGAACTAGCTTTCACCAACTTAAAGGCCTTCTTTTCAAACAAAACCTTTGCAATCAGTCTTTCAGTTTGAATGAAAGGATTAGCCAATTATGTGATGTCATAGTTTCAAATGCGACATCTATTACGTACGATAATCCAACTCAAGTACATGTAATCTCCATATGATATTATCATGAAGCCAATCAATTCGTTATATTTAATAATTCTATTTTGTAAAATATATTTATTATTAATAATTTTTTAATATTTAATTAATAAATTTGATATTTAATTAATAAATTTAGAATAATAATAAAATTCATAGAAAAGTAATGTTTTGCATGAAAAATTATAAAAATTTTATAATTATAATATTCTTATTATATTAGGTCAATGCTTTATTAAAAATAAAATTTAATTAGAACGATTGAAACTGATGTATATTATATTTATTTTTTTATAAACTAAAGTAGTTGCTCTTAGGTACAAGGGATGTTTGAAATTAATATACAAGTAATAGTTTGATGACATGTATACTAAATTGATCTGCAAGAAAATTTTATATAAAAAAATCACTTATATTTATGAAAAGATTCATATGATAGTTATATAAGTGATTCTTAGATTTAAGACTAGTAAGTTATATTATATAGACAATATTATGTTTTGGTCTTAATCACATGTTGTCTTAATCAAAAATAAGAAACGAGCAAAAATTGAGTATAATTTAATTATATGAAGGTATTTAAGTAATTAAGAGATAATTCATTACCCTAGATGAATTAAGAAAAATATTTTATTCATTTTCAATTAGTATTGATTGTGAAATATTTGCTGAGATATAATGACTTTAAAAAAAATTTCAAAATCTTATTTAAAAAATCAATTACTATAATATTATGAACTAAAATAGTTTAACAAAGTAAGCATACTCCTTGTAATAATGTCCAAATAGGAACATTCTTAATGAAGGAAAAATAATTACATTAAAAACAGGTCATTAAAATTTTAAGTTAAATCACTTATAACTTTTTTAATATTTAGAAGATTATGACATGTTCATGGATATTGTACTTGATCTTTAAATATAAATTAATTAATTTTTAAAATAATAATAAATTAAATTATTTAATTTTTTCAATCTTGTTTTATTTAGAATTGCTATTTATATTTGGAGCACCTTATTAGCTAACTTAATGGGTGAGACATATAAAAACTATTGATCATAAATTAAAATAAGATAATTAATTAAGTGCGACTTAATTGTTAATAAATTTTAGAAAATAAAAACTAGAATGTAACTAATATAGGGATTACAATTCTAGATCTAAAAAAGAATTAATTAGGAAATTGATTGAATAAACTTCTAATAATATCTTAAAGAAATATATGTGATATTATATAAAAGAAAAACTGATATTTTATTATTTATAAGGTTTTTTAGATTTTCATATAAATAAAATGTTATGTTTCTTATTTTTTATGAGAATATAAGGGAGTATAATACAAAAACATCTAAAAAAAACTAGCACTCTAAGGTATAACAATTCATTTATCTTAAAAAGTTTTAGCAAAAAACTTTACTTATAGAGGGTGTGGATTATTGTTAAGAATTGGATAATTGAATGGATTGTGGTTTACAATAACTCGATATTAAAAAAGTTATTCAAAGTTAAAAAAATATATAATATTCAGTTAATCCTTACATAAACCTTAAATAACTCTAAATCTATATAACAATATTTTTTTTCCTCTAAAAATTTTATAAGTTACTGTGTTTACTATATATGTATATATATATATATATGCGCGCGCACTTGCTGAAAAACACAACAATTATATTGAAGACTAGCTAAACAATTGATTACATGTTTTAATTGTTATTGATATTAATTGTAAATTAAATGTGTTTGTAAATTTAATTTTTTTAAAAGAATTTTTTTTTATGTTTTTATGTTTTTTAATAAAATATTTGTTTTTATTCCAATCTAACCTGGATGAATTTTTAAAATTTAACCGCAATCATTTTAAAAATGATTTTTTTATGGTTGTGCACCACCAGCGATAATGCCAGCACTACTGACGCGCCTGGCTGGTGCCTGTTGCGCCAGGCCAGGTCGCCACTAGAGGTAGAGGCAACAGCCATGGTTGCCTCCCGCCGGAGGCAATGACCCATGCCACCAGGGGCGAGGCTGCTACCTAACACTGGAGGTGACACAACGTGAGGGCAACTCCTCGTGTTGTGCAAAATCTTGTGACAGCCTTTGCTTCCACTGTTAAAGGTGGTCACCAGCATATCCGAGCATAGCCCTAGATGAGAAAATGATGCCGTCTAGACATTAGATCAACGTGATTTGTTTGTCCACAATTATTGTGAACCGAGAACTTGTAGATGCGTCAGTGGAAAATGATGGCCTCATTGGTTGGAATTAGAATGCAATCGAGTTGAATTGGTTTTGAGAAATCTGAAAAGGATTGTGGCATCCTGGAAGCACACTTTTGACTAAGAGAGAGAAGTGACGAGAGGAGGGAGAAGTAGAAGGGAAAAGGTGGAAAGTTTGACTATGGTATTGATCACATCAACCCTTTTTTTGTGGTAAGAAAATAATAATGCTAAATGCTAAAATAAAAATATGATAAGAAAAGATTAAAAATTACACGTATACTATTAGATCATGCTTTTAAAATAGGATTTACTTGTAAGTCTCACTAATTTAATCATAAAAAACACAGAAGAACGTGAATCTAAACAAGATTCTTAACACATAAATAATATAGTTTATTTTAATTCCGTTTATGAGTCATGAGTGTATGATTAGGCCATGGATGGTTTTTTTTTTTAATTTCAGTTTGGTCAATTGTTACCTGTTGCTAAAAAAAAATTATATACTGAACTATTTTAAAATAAAGTCGTACTTGAGAGAATATCATGAATAAAAAAACTGAACGTTGACATCCGCAATAAATCTACTAGGAAAACAAAAACTATAATATAATCAGTGAATAGTAGTTTTCTATAATAATAATAATGTTTTGTTTGGAAAACTAACTTTAAAAACCCAAAAAAATACATTTTTTTTCTTGACAGAATTTTTATCAAACCCAATATGGCTTTAAGGCCTTTCATAGGCTTAGCCCAGCCGAGGGCTGAAAACAAGCGCCAATTCTAAGAAAAATATATAGGCCTTTTTTGTGATACAAATGGGCCAAGCTTAACACAAGCAACCCATGCCTTTTTACGGACCAAACGGCCTTGAAGACCAAGTCCACTAAAAAACACAAAGTTCCCTCTTTTATTCTAGAAAGATCGAAACAGCCATTTAAATGAGCTTCTTATGAAGAAATTTCTTTAAGTATTATTTCCAAATCAAGCACGTGTAAATCATAAAAACAAACGTAAAAAATTATGCATATAATTAATATGGGAGTTCGTGCTTTTAAGAAGTTTGAGGATTAGACCTTCAATTGCAAGAAAATGAGGATGCAAGGCTGCTGGACTTCTGCAACTCTGTTACACTGATTTGCTATTGCTCATGGCTGCTGCTGAAGATGATAATACCTATTGTTGTTGCTGATGAAACAAATCCTCTGTTGATACTCACAGCGCAGAATGGCTACTGGAGAGAAACACTGATGAGGTCTGTTGCTGAGAACAATCTCTGTTGCTTTCAGCTTAGAGTGAGAAGCAAAACTTCTGATGGTGCTGTGGTTCACGGTTTGGATGGTCTAAGAGAAGTTACTGATGAAGAGAAACCTCTGCTGCTACTTCCCCACCACTGCTGTTGGCGTAACTAATGAAACGAATACTGGATGGCGGTGGAGTTGTTGAGAGATCTGTTGATCACGGTTTGAGGAGCCTTATGGTGCTACTGCTGGAAGCTACTGGCCTACTTGGAAGGAGCTTACGATGCTGCTGCTGGAAGGGTGGCTTGCCTCAGAAGGAGTTGTCGATGCTGTTGTGTTTTTTTTTTTTTTTTTGCTGAAGCAGGAGCTGTTGATGCTGGAGATTTGTTGCTCACAGTGCTGGACCTAGAAGAGGTTGTTGGTGCAGGAGGCTCACCGACAGCTACTTCACTGGAGGAATGAAGGCTAGTATAAGAGAAGAGTGAAATTTTTTTTTGACTCTTTTCGGCTTCTTATAATAATAAAAGTATAAATATATTTTATAATAAAAGTATAAATATATTTTTACCCAAAGTGAAGTATTGTAACATATACTAAAATATATCTGAATTTTACTGTAGATTATATAGTATAATTCATAGTAAAATATTGATGCTTTATTTTTTTAGTTATTTTTTTTGTTTTTTAGCCATTTTTTGTTTTCTATGTTTTTCGGGTTTTTTTTGCTTTTTTAATATTTTTTTATTTAATTTAATTTATTAATGTTAACCTGATTTGATGAGTTAACTCAATTTTTTTAATTAATTTTTTCATTAACTTGAGTTTGTTAATGTAAAATTTCTTTCTATTTTATTAGTAGACTTTCATTACACATATACTAGGTTTCACAGCTAAATCTGGTTTCACGGGTTAATTTAGTTAATTATGGTTTGACCAATCAATTTTTTTGTTTTTTTAATATTTTTTTTATTTAATTTAGTTTGTTAATGTTAAATTTTTATTTAATTATTAAACTTTTATGATATGAATCTCGAGTTTAATTGGTTAACCTAATTTGATGAGTTAACTCAATTTTTTTTTTGCTTCTCTTTTTAATTTTTGTTTAGTTTAGTTTGTTAATAGTGAATTTCTTTCTAATTACTTATCATATTTTCATGAAAGTTGTCTCGGGTTTGACATATTAATATAGTTTCACGAGTTAATCCAATTAATTATGGGTTAACCTGTTAATTATTTTTTCTATTTAGTTATCAAACTTTCATGACACAAATTCTAAGTTTAACAAGTCAACTTGATTTGAAAGATTAACATAGTTAATTTAGATTTTTTTTATTAGTTTTTTTCTTCTTGTTAATTTCTTTTCTTTATTTTTTAATTAATCTATTTAATTATTACACTTTTATAACATAACTGTGCAACTAGACCCATATTCAAGGCTCTTGGATGTGGTGTTACAACAAGACTCATTTAAACTTCAATCATACAAGTTTAATATTATTATTAATATTATAAATATTATTGTTGGGTTAAATGTTGTAGATAGACCCAAAGTTTTCTAGTATATCTTTGCGTAAAGACTTAACACGTAGTCTTTTTTGATATTTTTATGCAAGAAAAAAAAACCAGTTTGGTATAACTTTATTTTTTTTACCTCATTTTTTTTTAAGCTTTTTATTGCAGACTACACGATGCAGTGAAAAAAATGATGGCTTTAGTTTGTTTTGGCTTTTTTTGTTTTTTTCTTTGTTTTTTAATTATTTTTTTAAATTTATTTTCTTAATATTAAATTTTTTCTATTTAATTATCATAATTTTATATAGTGATCCCAGATTTGATGGGTTGATTTAGATTTTTTTTTCTTTTTCTTTATTAGTTTTTTTTCTTCCCATACTTTTCATTTTTAATTAATCTTTTTTTAATATAATTCATTAATATTAAATTTTTTTTTCTATTTAATTATCATACTTTAATGACATGAATTTTAGACTTAACAGGTTAACTTGATTTGACGGGTTAACCTAATTGATTCAATTTTTTTTCTCATTAGTGAAAAAACTAATGTTTTTAGTTTTTTTTATGCCTTTCACAAACTGATACTTTTCTTAATTATTTTTTATTTACTTTGTTGATGTTAAATTTTTTTCTATTTAGTTATCAGACTTTCATGACACAGATATCAGGCTTGATAGATTAATCAAATTAATTTAGATTTTTTTTTCTTCATTAGTTTGTTTTTGGTTTTTTATTTTTAATTAATTTTTTTATTTAATTTTATTTGTTAATGTTAATTTTTTATTTAATTATCAAACTTTCATAACACAGATCTCAGCTTTAATAAGTTTGCATAGTAAATTCTAGGTAACCTGTCAATTTTTTTTTTCTATTTAGTTATCAAAATTTCTTGACATGAATCTAAGATTTAATAGGTTAACTCAGTTTGAAAGGTTAATCTGGTTAATTTAATTTCTTTTCTTTTCTTTATTAGTTTTTTTTCTTCTTATTGATTTTTTTAATTAATCTATTTAATTATCATATTTTTATGATATGCTCTTACAATTAGACTTACATTCAAAGCTATTAGATCTGGTAATGCAATCAGACCCATATAAACTTGGATTGTATAAGTTTAATATTATTATTAATATTATAAATATTACTCTTGTATCGGGCATTGCATCTAAACTTAAGACTCTTGAGTATAACTTTATTAAAAGACCCAATATTTTTAAATCTTAATTTTTTTAATATTTTTTATAAAAAAAAATAATCCATGGCATTGTGCGGGTCATGTAACTAGTAAATACCATATGAGATTTAAATGGTTTAGTGAAGATGTGAGAGATAAATTTGGGTTTAAATGTTTGTATTTGGGCTTTTTGTATAATAAAAAAATAAAATTAGTTATTTTTAACCTAAATTACACCTTCAAACTTAATATTTTTTCAACTAAATATTTTAATTGAATCCAAAACTTATTAAAAGTGTAATTATGTATTTAAAATTAATTAATTCTTTTAAGTTTTGCTTAATTGACTTTGAAACTTGATTTTTGGACTTCAATTACATCTTTAATTAAGTCAATTAAATATAATAAAAATTTAATTAAGTCCTTAAACTTTCTTTTTGTTAAGTTTTTCTTCAACATATCTTGTTATATTATTCTAATTTAATTATTTTTTTAGCTTTTTCATATGTTGCAACGGAAAGATTTATCTTTTTGTATTTATAAAATATTTTTGAATTTTAAATTTTGAATTTTATTTTAGGATTTTTTAATAAAAAATATTTATATTTCTAAAACAATTTTGGAGATGCAAAAGTGGGCTGTGAAAAATAAGAGGTAGCAATCAAGTCTTTATTATTCAATGAAAGCAAGTGCATCGCAATGAACAAAGCAAAGACAAATCCATGGCCTTACACATGCCACATTAAAAGTACTAATCACAAATCTTTTTTATTTTTAATGGTGGCTCGTAGATTAACCATTTCAACGACATAGCTTGATCGCCTTGAAGAACAGGATGCGCTGCCATTAATTAGCATTTCTGGGTAGGAGAGAATCCTGGGTCCTCCTGAAAAGCTTATGCTCGATATGCTGAGCAAAGGTGCGGGGAGGGAACAATGGTGGCTCAGCTTCAGTCACAATCTCTGCCAATGGCTTGAGGATGATTTTCTCCTTTGGTGGCTCGCAAAAAACTGCCCATGAAATCCTTACCTTCTCCTTGTTAACAAGTCCCCTGTGAATAATACTCTTGTATTTTCCATTGCTCAAGATCTCAATAGTGTCACCAATGTGCATGATGATTGAGTTGGGGACACATTTTGCCGTTATCCACTTGCCTTCATATAAGAGCTGTAGACCAGGCACCATGTTGTGGAGTATAAAAGTGAGTGCACTTATATCACTGTGAGCTTCAACCCCTAAGGCTAGATCTGGTTGAGGACACTTGGGGTAGTAGTTGATCTTCATTTGGAGTAGCAACTCTTCCAGACCACCGACCTCCTTTTCTAGTCTTCCTTCTTCCAATCCCAGGCCAAGTGACAGTACTGACAGAATTTTGGTTGCTAAACTTCTCAGCTGCCTTGCATACTCACTAGTGACTTCACTGCAAATTAAGTAGACAATTTTATGATATTAAATGTAAGTTTGGAGATGATATTACTAATAAAAAATTTGACTTTACTAGTAATACTTGTGTTGCTTTCACCCTCATCTTTTCCTTGTAAGGAAAAACTGTAGAGAAATTGGGAACCATAGTCAAGTTGGACGTGAATGAAATTGGAAAGCATAGTCAAGTTGGACGTGAATGTGACTGAGGGATACGGACCCATGTAGGATATGGATCTTGAGTCTGAGTAACAGGCAATTACCAACTAAAAAAAGAAGTATTAATTGTCTCAGAAAGATAAAGAAAACTTACGTGTAATCACTAGGTGTCTTAGGCCAAATGGAGAGGTCACGCTTGTCCTCTGGAAAAATGAGATGGAAGAAATAGTCCTCCCACTCAAGCTGCCCACTAGCATTGTTAGCTAGCTTGCTTCCATACCCTTGAACATTTCCAGAAGCCTGATCATTAGCATGCTTCTCCTTTTCCTCAATAGGAAGATCAAAGAAAGCCTGACCAGCTTTCTTGACACGTTCAATCAAATCATCAGGAATTCCATGGTTAACAAGGTGCATAACACCCCACTCTTTAGCTGCCTTGACTAGCTCTTCCCTGCATTTCTCACGGGCCACTTTGTCCTCAGATTCCATTTCCTTCAGATCAATGGTTGGAACTTGAGGCCCTTCAACTTTCTTCTCGTCTTCGAAAACATCGCGAATGCTAGTTAGCTCCTCCTGGGGCCGAATATATTCTTTTGGGATTGATTGAATCCCACTGCTTGACAGACTCTCAACTCTTGGAACTAGGAATGATGAAGTCACCATTATATAGCAACAGTACTCTAATCTTTTGCGAACACAATATCGTTTGATAGGATGCTGAGGTTTGAAGAAACGCTAAGCAAATATAAATAATAAGTTTATGGATGATGTTCTTATATAGGGACCACGATCAGAGATATATAGAGAAATTGATCTGGGTCGGTTAATCACGTGATTAGACATTCTACCAGAATCTTTACCACAGTAAACAAAGGCTGATTTAGCATGCAAGATTGGTTGACTGGAGGGTCAAAGGACGAGGGGTAGAGGGATCTCGAATGCCAGAGTATTTCTACCAGTCCTCTTGTTGTTCTGTTCCAGATGCATAGGTCGACAACGATAAAATTGTGTTTGATTCTGTCTCACGAGATGAATGTACGTAGTGGGTGTCTTAATTTCATCTCGGAAGCTCCAAATTTTTCTTTCGAATATTTCCTACAATTCTCATTGTAGTTTCAATTCCCCGTCTTCATCTATTTTTAATTGACAATGATAAAGGAAAATGTGAATATACTATTCCTGAAATATCATATAAAAGAGAATTAACAAAATGAAATTAAAAAATAAATAAATAAGGAATTGTATTCAGTAAAACAAGTTTAATAATTAAAGGATTTCTTTTCATCAAATACTATTTATTTGTTTGATTATACAAGAACAAGGCTAATTAAGTTACAAAAAAATATCAAAAAAAATTCAACATCATAAATTACCGTTGTCGATGCATCTCCTACACATCCTCAACAATGTATTACATATAAGTATTATATCAAAGTGTCTATTAAGATCTGTTAGCAAATCCTGAATGATAATAAAAAACTTGAAATCTCATGTAGTTGAAATGACAACTTGAGGATGAGATGATTAAGTTCAACGACAGTAAGAATTTGAGTTTTTACAAATATTCAAACACCATTGATCATATAGATAGTGATCTTTCATGACATAATCTCAGAGAAAAAAGAACATGTGATAGAGAGGGTTGTCGATTGAAAAATTGAGAGTTAGACTTATTTGAATCATGATTTTATTTAATTATTATATTGAAAATGGACAATATGATGTTGTTACTGAGTAAAAATTGAACTACGTAGTATTAGAAAAAAATCTTGAGAAATTAACTCTCAACCTTTATGGTATATATTCTACTAAAGAAGTTCTTTGTGATTTTTTTTTATTTTTTGTTAATTTCAAATTATTTAGTTTTTGAGATAATATATCCATCTATTTTTATATATTGGGCGTATTTCCTCTACATACCCTTTAAGATTTTTTCACTTCCATAAGAGCTCATATATCAATAATTTTTCTCATATACCCTCTTGTTCATTTTTTTTTAATTAAAAGTGTCCCTTTGACCACCAAAAATAATTTAATTTTCAAACACAAAAAATATAAGAACTTTCAAGGACTTTACCAAAAAAAAGTAGCTTATAATAAGTCTTTTTTTTTTTTAAGTGAAGCCATAGAACGTAGAAATCAGAGCCTAAAAAATTAAAATAACCCAAAAAAGAAGACAAATTAGACATTTATTGCTAATAAAAAAAATTAAATCCATGTCCTGTAAATTTATATTGTTTCGATCGGCATATATATATATATATATTTGGAGATTTTACAAGTTATTTTTATGTTTATTCTTTTGCTTTGAGTAATGTTATATATGAATTAGAATTCTACATTTCAAAGTAAAGATTAATAAAAGGTGTAATTTGATCTTGAAAGTTCTCCAGGCTTCCTTGCTTTCTCTTGGGTGCGCGAGAGACTCCCAAAAGAGGGCGAGCACTGTACTGCCAGCGTGGTATTAAGGCAACACGTCCATTACATGCAAAATCCAAACACATATTTTCTTTTCGATCAAAAACTAAGTCAGCAGATAAACATCGTACTGTGTTATTTTGGCACTAGTGGAACCCGATTGACCAGTATTTCCCCTTCGATTTTACGATGGATTAATGTCACAATTAATTATTAATTGCCGAGCAAGCAGCAAGTCCACCAAGTGGTTAATTTCTCTGTGGAAACTTTATTAATTTCTTTATGCGAGTTGTAAAGCTCCAAAAGCTTGGATTATTTGGATACTAACGAAGACATTAATTAGTTTGGGGCCGGTGGATAATCACGTGATGAGAGATCATACCAGATTCATTAACACAGCGAAGGCAGGCTTATTAATTAGCATATGCAGGATTGGTTGACTGGACTGGAGGGTTGAAGCACGAGGGGAGAAGGGAACTCGATCGTGCCCTAGCGCTCCTTTTTCTTCTTGACTTCTCATATATGCACTTGACAGACCTAACTCTATCAACTACACGAGCTAGGACTTCAATGAGGTAGGGTTAGGTACGATGAACTGTATAGAATAATTTATTTGTGAACTTGTTTGGATGCATCTTTAAATATTATAAAAATTAATTTTTAGTTTTTTAAGATTATTCCAGTTTAAAACTTTGTGTCCTGTTAAAAGAACACGCAGAGCAAGTTTGTTCAATTCTATGTATAATAATTAATTTAGTTAATTCAAACCAATATAAAAATAAAATAATTATTATTATAATTTTAAAACTCAGCTTAAGGAGTAATTCGAAACCAAACTTG
The DNA here is from genome assembly GCA_015708895.1 of Populus ilicifolia. Classification (NCBI taxonomy): domain Eukaryota; kingdom Viridiplantae; phylum Streptophyta; class Magnoliopsida; order Malpighiales; family Salicaceae; genus Populus; species Populus ilicifolia. The sequence continues at coordinate 721,994 of SRLM01001195.1, read as the reverse complement.
GATCACAGGTAGAGTTGATGATTGACTTGGGTTAACATAAAAATAAAAATAGTTATTATTATAATTTTAGAGCTTAAGTCTCTTCTAGCGTTTATCAAATACAAAATAAAACAAATTATTCAGTACAATCTAAAACACATCAAACATAAAACATAATATTATCTAACATATTAAACATTATCTACTCTATCTCGGTGATTTAATTTCTTTTGTTTTGGACCAACAATATTTTAGCATCAATATGTAAGATTCTTAAGTTTGAGAATATTCAATTGTTCGGCAAGATGAATATATATCTTTTGTCTTAACATTCTTGATTGTTGAACATCTAGAAAATTATTCTAACAAGATATATTTGTTTTATTGATCACATTGTTTTTTCCTTGTGAAGTTATTAACATAAATATATAAGATTTTTAAGTTTAAGAATCTTCAATTATTTGGCAACATGAATATATATCTTTTCGTCTTAACATTCTTGATTGTTTGACACCTAAAAAATTACTCTAACAAGATATATTTATTTTATGGATCACATTGTTTTTTACTTGTGAAGTTATTAATATATATATATATATAAAAGATTCTTGAGTTTGAGAGTCTTCTATAGTTTTGCAAGATGAATATATATTTTTCATTTTAACATTCTTAATTGTTTGACATCTTGAAAAGTACTCTAACAAGGCATGTTTGTTTTATTGATCACATGGTTTCTTACTTGCCAAGTTATATTATAATCATAGTTAACAATATTTTTTTAATTTTTTTTACATTTCACATTTAATTTTTGTTGGTGTTATATGTTTTATTTAATTTAACTTATATGGTTTGCTAAAATTAGAAATTTGATCGAAATATGATTTTCTTTTACTTTCAAAAGAAACTATGGACTTGATTTGGTAATTAAAAATCTACTTGAAAAGGTAGAAAAAGAGAAAGGTTTCATGTTCAATATATTCCATAATTTAATGTTTGATGCTTTTTTATAACTTTCATCTAATATTTATGCATTATTTACATGAACGAAATGGTGCATTACATATATATAATTAGAGATATTATGACATGTATGATCTAACAACTAATCTTATGATAGGTATCGTGGTTAAGAAGGTATGCTCATGTTCTTGACTTTTTAGATTTAAGTGTATAAGTTAATACTAAATCAATTTATTGAATATACTAGGCTAATACAAGAGTTATGAGAGTTATTCATATTAGGCTTTAAAATTATTTAGCCTTATTAATTGATGCAAAAAATAATTTTAAAAAAATCATTTTAAAAGAAATAGTCTAACCCCTTTATTACCAAATTACAGGAGATTTATGTTTCACTTTTAGCAAAATTTGATTTTACCCAAAGCATTAGGGTTAGTAATTATATTAAAATTGCAATACAAACTAAAATTAGTGAGATTTTTATATGAATACATCAACACAGATCAATTTCTTCTAATGTAATATATTTATATATATATATATAAGTGTTGTTAATGTTTTTTTAGCAAGAAAAACAAATTAAACCATGTAAAGATTGATTCAATATAACTCTATCGACTTATTAGATTAAAATGGATAACAGATAAAAGCATTATTTGACTAAAAAAATTTAAAATGAATTTTTTAAAATATTAAAATAATAATATATTATATTAATCTAGATCAATTTAGATTAATATGTCAAATTTACAACCTGAATAATGAGACTATAATAACCTCATATAAAGTAAATAAAAATAAACTATAAAAATTAATTTTTAATCAACATAATATTAAAAAATAAAATTAAAAATTTATATATAAAAAAATCATTCGAGTTAGTTGGAGTTAACTTATAAAATTCACGACATGAGTTATGAAACCAATATAACTCCATAAAAAATAAATTAAAATAAAGTATAAAGTATAATTCTTAAATAACTCAATGTAGAATGATAAAATTAAAAAATTAATTAAAAATAAATCAAGTTAACCTCTTAAACTCATAATCTGGATCATAAAAATAAGATAATCTCATAGAAAACAAATCAAAAAAATAACTTGAGTTGCCCTATTAAACTTATGACTCTAGTTATAAGATTAGGATAACTTTATATAAAGTAAATTAGAACAAATTATGAAGTAAAATTTTTAATTAATCTATTATTTAAAAATAAAATTAAAAAAAATATTTTAACAAAAAAAATAACATGATTCAACCCATGTTAACCTATAAAAGTTATAATCCAGGTCATAAGGTATAGATAACCTAATAGAAAGTAAACCAAAATAAATTATAAAATCTAATGTTTAATTTATTTAATATTAAAAAAATAAAAAAAATCATATAAACTATATATATATATATATCTCACCATGAATAGGTTTTTTTTGAAATAAAATTAATAAAGTCTTCTAATTTTGTCTATACATAGGCTGACAGTGTACGAAGATGGGCTAAATATTTTGTGCTGAAGTTGAAACACATCTAGAGCCCAAAGCACTCAACCCAACCCAGACTAAAAGTACGTAACCGTAGCCTTTGCAACGGAGCCTAGATCGTGACCACCATCCGTGCCCCGTGTGCCAAAAAAATCCCTCAAACGAGCCCATTACTCCACGTGACGACACGTATAAGAGCACGTAATCATACGACCAGTGCACACATCGGTCCGAAACAATGACATGGCAGATTTTGTAAGCTGCACGGGCTAAACAAAAACACAGTATTTGATCTTTTGAAAAAGCCGTTACATTTCCCTCCACACATTTACCCATCGCCTTATCCTTTTCTGATTCTCTTATATTACAAAAACGACACCCCCGTTAACCAAAATCCATGTTACAAACTCTCACCAGAAACCACACCACAGAGTAACCATACTGTTCTTTTCTCCCTTCTGTTTCAATGGCTAGCAAATCAGCCTTCAATTTGACATCTCCTCGAGTCTTCACTGCTCCTATTCAAAAACCAATCATCTCTTCATCTTCATCATTGCCATCCTTATCATCTCCTTCTTGCTCTACCAGGGTTCAACTCAATGGAAAACAGTTTTCTCTTCGCGGAAGAATGTTTTGTCTTCCTACCAAGGCCACTGCTGACCAGCAAACTGGTTTGTGTCATCCTCTCTTTGAACCATGCATGTTGCTTTTAAATTTTGTCAATTATACTACTCTTGTTTTATCACAGTTACTTGTTTGCTTGTTCTATTAGAGATTAATTGATCAACCATTTTATTTTATTTTTTGTTTACATAGTTTAATGACATTTCTTCTGATTTGGTGCTTTGATTTTAAGTGAAATTCATCAATATAAAATAAAAAAGAAGGCGGCAAAGGAGCATTTGCTGACTCCCAGCATTCTTTTTCAGATCAAGTCCAAGAAGATGACATGGATGATGATAAGATCCTGCAATATTGTAGCATAGACAAGAAAGGCAAGAAGTCGTTGGGTGAAATGGAGCAAGATTTTCTGCAAGCGCTACAAGTAGGGAGAATCAGTATTTTCCTTTCTTTAGTCTGTGTTCTTCTCTCTCAAATGCATAATGACTGTACAAAGAACTGGTGTGATGAAGTTTACTTCTGTGCCCTTTGTAGGCATTTTATTATGAGGGGAAAGCTATAATGTCAAATGAAGAATTTGATAATCTCAAGGAGGAACTAATGTGGCAAGGAAGCAGCGTGGTTATGCTAAGTACGGGCTTTTCATAATCAAGTCTCAGCAGCCCTATTTGTTTATGGAACTAGTCCTGAATTGGAAAAGTTTTTAACACCTATTTCCTTTTAATTAATGGCTTTTGATGTATTTCTATAATGCATCACAGGTTCTGATGAACAGAAGTTTCTTGAAGCCTCTCTTGCTTATGTATCAGGGAATCCAATCATGAGTGATGAAGAGTTTGATAAACTGAAGATCAAATTAAAGGTTATTAATTTCACTTGGCTATTTTCATGTCTCTGGGTACTTTTCCACAACTATCACCACACCAATGTTAATTTTCAGCTATACCTGTTTTGACAGAATGCAAACAAAAAGTTTGAAAGAATTCAGTTATCATTCATCATCCTCTATACGTCAGTCATTTCAGATCAATTTACTACATCTTTCCAACTATAAAATGTTCGCTGCTTGAATTGAGATTATGCTGCTAGTTCTAATTATAAAATGTTTGTCATAATTGTCATACAGACAGAAGGCAGCGAAATAGTTGTTGAAGGTCCAAGATGCAGTCTTCGTAGTAGAAAGGTGCGTTTGTCTACAAATATTTCGTTACTTCTTCTGCTCCTAATTCTGGGCAATGACCATGCGCACTACTTTGTATTCTGGACAAGTAATCTCTGCATGTGTTCCTAACGACAAGCAGGAATTAACCTAACGCGTGCTGCTAACTTTCTTCCCACAGGTTTATAGTGACCTGTCTGTTGACTATTTGAAGATGTTCCTGCTGAACGTCCCGGCAACTGTTGTAGCACTAGGCTTGTAAGTAACAAATATTCTTCTGTCTCTTGAAAGAACTAAAGCTCTTGGGTAGAATCTGATAAAAAAAAATACAGCGAACAATTAATTAAGCCTTCCCTTCCTTCTGATTGTTTATTGTGTGTACATTAAGGAGGCTCCTTCCAAATCTTGGCAAAAGTTTTACTTGAAGATTTTGCTCTATTTTTCCAGCAACTGGTGGGATGTAATTTTCCTTGGGTTGTCTTGACAGGTTTTTCTTCTTGGATGATCTCACTGGTTTTGAAATCACTTATCTTTTGGAGGTAAATCACAATTTCCTCTCAAGACTTTATGATTAAAGCACTGATCACCGGTGAGACTGGATTGATTGCTCGTCTTTCTTTCATACTAGAGAGATACTTTTACACTTATAAATGGTCCGTCAAGAAGTTTAAAAAATAAAATAAAATCATTACTTAGAGCTTCAATTGATCTTTGACATTTCTACGATTTTGTTAATTGATGCGCTGCAGCTCCCAGAGCCGTTCAGTTTCCTTTTCACCTGGTTTGCTGCAGTGCCCCTCATTGTTTGGTTAGCTCTGACACTAACAAATGCGATTGTGAAAGACTTTTTGATCTTGAAGGTAAAATTTGCGCTAATATCTCTTTTCCTAAGACTCTAATAAGCAGCTGCCACATAGTGTCAACGAGCTGCACATTGCAATATTACTGATGATGAATGCCATGTTTATAGGGCCCCTGTCCCAACTGTGGCACGGAGAACGGCTCCTTCTTTGGAACCATATTGTCTATTTCAAGTGGTGGAACATCCAACACCCTTAAATGCTCAAAGTAAGTTCCATGTTATTTGCTAACCACATTGCTCAATGGACCTTGTGACTTCGATTAGTAAAGTTGCTGCAATATTTTGCTTCAGTTGCTCAACTGAATTGGTGTACGATTCAAAAACACGCTTGATTACACTGCCAGAAGGAAGCGAAGCTTGATTAGAGGTAAATACCGTCTACCCTCCAGTCTGCTTAAACTCTAAAGTGTCTCATGCTTGATACTTGATATAAATCGCTAGGACTCAAAACGTTGTTTCAGTCTTCATCCTTGAAGAGACAATATGCTGTGCATCACGGTAATATCCATGGCTATCGAATGCAGGAACTGTCCATTTAAGGGATATGCAGTACAACAGCTACTAACAAGTTTGGCAGCGAAGAGCTTGCCTCACGCAGACATTTGGCAAACAACCGTGGAGGAGAGATTTTCAGTTGCTGTGTAAACTGGATTCTATCCTAGTGATTGTGCTCATATTGTATATGCAAGCATGTACATGTTTTATATATACATCGACCTATCACAGGCTTGTTAATTAGAAGCTGAGAGCAGTTTGTATGTTATGAGCTCTACAATCCGCTGAGTGTGTGCTGGAATAATGAATTATTCTCTTGCTGTTTTCATTGGCAAAAGGAACACCACAGTTGCTGCTTGGCTGGATTCTTTTTCCGGCACAGCTAACACCCAATACTAGAACTATGACAAATCTAATGTTTTCACAAGTTCATCGATTGCCTTGTGCCAACAGTTTGTAAGCATAACAATGCCGGAACTTCAAGCACAACTTCATGTATTTCTTCATCATTTATCCATGAGAATCCATACACTTGAAGAATCCCTAAAACATAAAACTGGCTTGGGGTCAGCTTCACTGTTCAGTGAAAATGGTTAATATATTTTTGTAATCATTAAATAACAACTCTTAGCGAATTGCTCTGATGAGAGATCACCGGTTTGAACTCCTCTATGACAAATATTCGTTGTAATTGAATATTGTACTTTTAAGAAATCATATTTGTAAGATGGCTTGTTTAAAATATATTGGCGTGAATGATAATCAAGTTCATGTGCCCCAGGAGATAGATGAATATTTCTAGGCTTGGACTGCAGGTTCGACTTTTATGGTAAAATTTATGTTTATTGGCTCACTTTTTCATGTTCTTTTCCTTTTGTTTTATTTTATGAGTGTTCGAGAATATTATGTCATTTAAGAGTCTTAACACATATTTTATATAATTTTATTCTTCAATCATATACAAAATATTCGTTTCTTCTTCAACTAAATACAAAAATAAAAAAAAAACTTTATTTGCATGTTTCATTTTAAACTTGTTTTCAAGACCATAATAGAATTATTTTTAAGAAACAATGCTTACAATTTATAAAATATCATTAATCTTGCGTTTCTGTTTTTTTTTTAATGATGTTATTAAATAAAAAATAGTTTTAAAAAATACAAAGTCTCATATGGAGTTTTCAAATTTAATTTACTGGATCATAACCATGCCCAAAAAAAACAAAAAAAAAACAATTTTTTTATGTTCCAAAAATTTGGATTTGGTACAACTTGTGGGAAGGCTAGGATAGACAAACCATAATGTGATAATATTGCAACACTAGCATTCTTACAGAAGTTCATTGTAACATCCCTTCGGCATTCATATTCCAAACACAATCAAAATGAAGTATATGGAGACAGCTGTTCTGGTACAATAGCATCAATCCACCATGAAACTCTAACAAATGCTAGCCTTTCGAAAATCAGTTACACAATGGCATTGGTACTTCATTTATAAAAACTCTTCCACATCACATGATTGCTACGTCCAAGTAATCTCCGATCTACGCATGGGGACAAAAACAATGAGAAACCCAATATTAAGCTTTTGGATGATTCTGCAAACTAGGACATTTTAGTTTTACCTGGAAATTCAATTCGGCCAATGCCTTGAGATCATCTGGTCGTCTCCCACTTGAATGTGTCATCCCCACCTAAAAAATAAAGTGAAAGGCAATGAGGTAGACAACCTTCAAAAAACAATTGGGAAATTTCTGTATAGATGTGTGTTTAAAGTAACTTTTGTAGCATGCGATTTGTTTGAATTAATGAGTGGGGCTGTATGCCCAGAACTCTGGCAGGTAAAACATGGCATAAGATAGTTCAGAACTAGGAAAAGAATAGGGGATTCTGGAAAATAGAAACTTCAGTTAAAAAAGAAGCACATACCACTCTCAACACAAAACGGCCATGTTTATCAGGATAAACAAAAGCAAATGACAGCTTTGCATTTCTTCTCCTTGCCTCTGGAGCAACCTCTTTGACCTGATAAAGAAAAACTAGAATTAACTACACAGAAAAATTGCTCTCTCAATCACTGATGGGAAGGTCTTTGTTTTTTCTTTTTCTTTAACCATCTTATTTTAGAAAGGGGGTAAACAGGACAGAAAAGGACCAACATACAAGATCAGTTAACTCGCGAAGTGTTGCATCTTTCCATGTATAAATTTGAACCTCATCTTTCGGTTCCTTGCCTCTCACAGCAAAATCTTCTGGCTTATGATGACTTCCAATCTGCAGAAAATTAGAATGAAAATCAGATACAAAGTGCATTCATCAATTTAGAAAGTGATTCCATTCAAGCTTGATGCTTATCACGAGGTCAGATAATATTTGATTATTTCAACATCAAGTTCGTGGTATCTATTCATGAATAAATCACAATTCAAAAAATTGGCTGTGTTATTACTGATCTCTGATCCGATTCCAAGCCATTTCTTATGAATCCAAAGGTGAGATTGCTCAAACTAACTCTAAATTGAATGGCAGAATGATCCTTGAAGAGCTTGATAGAGGAGAAGGGCAAGAAAAAGAAAACGGGGCGAAACCCCTAAACTAAACCTTACTTCAGGCTAAAGGTAATAGCAAAGCAAATTCCATTGCACCATAATGTAATCACCCAAAGCTATATACATTGTTGGTTCAAAGAAATAATGTTCTTTGAACTGGCTACCTGCCTCCAGTTCTTTTAGAGCCTTCTTTTGAAGTTACCATCACCAATACCTAATATCCAAATTCTTTTGAAATTCATGAAATATATCTCACGAACCAATTCCAATGAGTTTGGTAGCTTTCCTAAGGGAATTTTCACTACATTTAAATCAATTCCTGGAATTTTCACTAGAATCCACATCTTCTCTAACCTAGTACCTACACAGATTGCATCACTCCAAATCTCAACTAAACCCTAAATCAAATGCCTTAATTTCAAAATAGGGCATAAACAGATGCTAAACAACTAGACCCTAGAACATTAAAAAACAAAGGCACTTGCGGTTATTTACCCATTTCAGAAAACAAATTATGCATGCAGTTGTAGCTTTAAATTACTTTGAGCAGAGAAAAATGAAAGGAAAAAAAAACAACCTTTCTTAGCATTATGTAAAACTAAAAATCGAAGTCGAAATCTCTATTAAAAAAATAAAATTGCAAGTACCTTAGTGAAAACTCGAAGTAATAAAGGACAAGTCTGCATTTTCAACAAATAAAAAGCATAAATATCAGTCCACAACTTCAAAAATATACACTATTGAAAGAGAGAACAAACAGTACTATATAGGCTAAGGCATACCTTTTCACGATCGATAGGTTCGATGCGGGGACGAGGGGGAGGAGGTGGAGGATGGGCCCGACTGGGAGGAGGAAGGGGTCTGGCATGGGCTACGCCACCACCCATCTCGCCGTCTCTGTCTCTGCTGCTCTTCTTCTCCATTCACTCTCTCTGCTTTCTTTTTTCCTCACTTTGAAGAGGTAAGGACGAATACTTCAGTTTTGAAGCTTTATTATGGGCTCTCACCTCTTTGGTAACCCACTTTTTTTTTATGGGCCAATTAATTTCTGCTAAGCCTGAGCCCCTCTCTTTAGATTTTTTTTCTTTTCTTATATATATATATATATATATATATATTGAATTGGAATTGGTTTAAAATATCTCGAATAAAACTAATCTTATTCGATAGTCCTTAACTCGATTAAATTTTTGTGGTCGGTTTTAGATAATTTCGTTGGTATATATTTTTATGTGGCATGGAACATATATATGGGTTTTCAAATGGATTTAATAAAAACAAATTATATATTATCTCTAAGGTTTGAATTCAAGTATTCAAAGAATGAGACGTACCTAATTAATTAATTACCATATCAATCCCTAAAATTTATGTTTAGTAAAATAAAAGCTTTCACTTCTCTGGGTTTTAATGTTAATATATGATTTTGATGTCCGAGTCAATGCTTATTAACAATTTTTTATGATATTATTTGGAAAAAAAATAATTTGCAGTTAATTATTCAGTATCAAAATTATAGTTTAAATAGTCTTCCCTGGTTAACCATACGCTGAAAAAAAATAGTTAGGGCCTGTTAAAGCAATAATGTGTGTTGTCCCTTCCATGTTGTTTTTCTAGGTTTCTGCCTATCAAGTCGGTCCATGAACTCTTCAGCCAATCTCCTCCACTTGTAAAAGACTCAATTACGAGTAAAAAATAAGCTATAGATATAATGGAGTATATGCTTCACAATACAGATAAATACTCAATGCTTAAAAGTACTTGAAATTGGTTTCTCCAACTTCTACTTAACCTTAACCTAAATGTCCACATCTGCTCAGTAAATATTTTTTTTGCAGTAGCACTGTAACTTGGACCTTTTGTAATAATAGCCAGGTCCATAACATAACTTGGATTCCATGCTGAAAATTTATTTTAATTAAATAAATTATTAGTAGAGGTAAAATTAATCTTAAAAAATTTTGATTTTTTTTTTCAAAAATATTTTTCAAAAATTTAATTATTAATTTATGATAATTAATTAAAGATTAATATAATACAAATTAATTCTTTAACTACTTATCTTTCAAAATTCACTATAAAAAAAAGAGTTTGTAATTTGATTTTTTCATATTTTACATTTTTTTCACTTTTTTTTTAGTTTTTTATAATCTTTTTATGTTTTGATTTTCCTTTCATATCTAAATTTTATATTCATCTCATTGAAAAATATTTGAATTATATAGTTTTTTACTTAAAGATTTTGTTTAGAAATACATTTAAACTAAGATGACCTTGTTAAAATTTTAAAAATTACATTATAAATATTTTAATTGTGCAAGTGAGGAGTAGTCAAATTTTAAAGATAAATAATTTATCATTGATAATAACAAAAATTTTATATATTTTAAAAAGTAAGTATTTTTTATTTTAATTTATGCATATATATTTTTGTTTATTAGTATATATATTGGGAATTTAAATTAATATTAATTATGAATTTCGATATATATTTAATATGCATGTTTGTAAAAACTCTGGTAAATAAAAATTAAATGATTGTATGAGATAGGCATAAACTTTTGATTTTAAGCTTCGTCTCTCTACAAAAGAAATAAGCCACCTATAGTATCTTAAATTAGCCACCAATGCAAGTAGAAATGCCATTTTTGGTAGCTAATAACATGAAGATTAATCAAGAGCTTTCTTTTTTTTCCGATGTAATGCCAATTTTATCACTTAGCATGTAAGGACACAATTATTACAAGAAAAGAACTTGCAAAATCTTTGCAAGAAACAAATTCTTCTTGTTTAAGGTGTGCAGAATCTTTTTTTTTTTTTAAAATGACTAATTTTTTATATGCATTCATGGGACGTCCACCATTTGACTTCTGAACCTGGAGAAAAAAACTGAGATGTCATGACTAGCCAAGCTACCATGAGACCCACAAAGTTGTTGAAGTGGGAGACATGTCATCAACACCATCAGAGCATGGAGCCTTGCCTTGAAGAGGGACTCCGCCCTCATTTCTTCCCCTGAGCACGCCGCCTTTCCCTTTCTTCATGATCTTTTGGCAGCCGGCGTCATCATCAGTCTGCGCTCCGAATCAATTTCTCCCCTACCCTCTGAGACCTGACACTTAACCCACTTTACCTCCTCAAAAGTTTACCTTCTAAGACAGACAAACAAAATATTTGCTGTTATACAGATTTCATATCATCGCTGAATTGAGGTAATTTGACACCAAAATGCATGCATGGGTTGGGGGGGAAAACATGTAGTTCCTTTAAGGTGTATTTGACTATTTAGAGCCTACATTACATACCAACAAGAGATACATCTACTCCTTTCTATACAATATAAGATTGGATAAACTCAAATAATCTATAACTCAATATATAAAATTAAAAAAATCTTAAAAAAAATAAAAGTGATAAAACTCATAAAGTTAAAAGACCCTCTAATATAATATTAAATAATAAAATTTTAAATATATATATATAAAATAGACTGAAATCAAACCAAGTTATCTATAAAACTCAAAACTCGTAACCTGGATGATGAGACTAAATTACTTTATAAAAACAAACCAAAAAATTAACGAAGTAAAATTCTAAGTCAACTAAAAAAATTTAAAAGAAAAACACAAATAACAATCCAAAAAATAAAATAAAAAACAAATATGATATAAAATTAAATGAAATAAAACAAAAAGGAATGAAATTAAAAAATAAAACAACCCAAGAAAAAAATTAATAAAAAGTTGCAATCAAAATAATTAGGATGAATTTTAATATTAAAATTAAATGAAATAAAAGAGTGGGGGAAGAAATTTAAAAATAAAATAAATGGAGAAAAAAATTGCAATTAAAATAACGAGGGTCAAGTTTGATAAATATAAAAAATAAAAAATAATAAAATTAAAATGATATTTTAATTTTATAAATTATATTAAACAAAATAATTTATAATAAAAAAATAAAATAAATTTAAATTGAAAAGTTGGATTGAAAAAAGAGAAGAGGGAATCAAGAGGGAGAAGAGGAAAGGAAAAGACAGTTATGGGCCACGTTTATGGGCCACGCTGAATGATTCAATTACATTTGAAGGAGAGCAACAGTAAATATCGAACATCTGCCAAACCCCTGCTTACAGTTTGACCATTCTCGTATCCTGCAGTAACGTAAAAAGTAGAAGAAATATTCAGGCATAGTTTGATGCATATAGCTCTCACAATTCACTGACGGGGACATTTCTCCTTGTTACTGATATTATGCTGTGGAAATCGCCACATTGGCATGAACACTCTTTTGCATCAAAACCACCTAACTTTTATTCTTTACAATTCTCTACTATATACAAAGCAAAAAAAAAAGGTGAAATAAAAAGAACTCTCTTTTCCTTTTTACTTGTTCTTTAATCTTCCAAAAGTTCATTTCATCATAAGTCTTCCTAATTCCTCTTGGCGACTTCACTTCTGTTACATCCTCAGGTAAAGAAAGTAGCTGATCCAGAAATTGAGCTCTAATTCTTTTCATGTATCAGCAAAGATAATCACCACACTGCATTGCTCTACAGCTCCATCTAAACCTATCTCATAATTCTGAGATGGGTTCTCCCTTCTCTCTCACATTGATAATTCTTCTTTCATTAGCTTCAGTGAGAGTTGAAGCTCAAGGGATCAAATCTGCTCGTTTACTTGATCTACTCATCAGAGACTACACACTTAAGTCCAGTGGCGTACGCTTCAAGACAGGTATGGTACACACTGTACACTTGCCAGCAAATTTCTCCGGCATCAAAGTCGATGCAGTGAGGTTTCGATGTGGCAGTCTAAGAAGATACGGCGCACAAGTTAAGGAATTCCATCTGGGTATTGGTGTAACCTTGCAGCCATGTGCTGAGAGACTCGTGGTAATTAGACAAAACTTGGATCTTAACTGGTCCCCTGTATATTATGCCAACTATGATTTATCAGGATATCAACTCGTGTCACCTATTTTAGGCCTTTTAGCTTACAATTTTGGTAGTGATGTGAACGTTAGCAACTCTTTTGAGATCGGAATTCATGCTGGAGAAAAACCAATTACTATAGACTTCAGCAATGCATCAAGTACTGCCAATGTATCGGGAGTTAGGCCATTGTGTGCTAGTTTTGAAAATGATGGTAGGGTGATAATTAAAGTCCCAGAATCACTTTTTGTTTGTGTAGCTGAGAGGCATGGGCATTATGGTTTGGTGATCAAGTCACCGCCAGCTCCACCACCATCAATGCAGATGATAAAAAGGAAGAACAGCCTGTGGAAAGTGGTGGTTGGGAGCTCAGTTGGGACTGCGTTGGGTGTGTTTTTATTGGGGATGCTTTTTGTGGCAATGTTTGTTCAGGTAAAGAAGAAAGCGAGAATGGAGGAAATGGAGAGAAGAGCTTACGAAGAGGAAGCTCTTCAAGTATCGATGGTTGGACATGTCAGGGCTCCTACAGCAACTGTTACTCGGACGACGCCTATAATTGAGCATGGGTCTATACCTTATCCTTCTTGAACTGTTCATTTTCTTTATGATCATTATTCTTTTGTAATATTAGATGCAAGGAAAGGTAATTTGTATTGAGAAGGAGGATAGATTAGCCAAATTCTTTTTGGGTTCTTTATAAGGGTGCAGAGACAAACTCTGTTTCTAGAATACAATCCCTTCTCTTCTTTATTCTGTTTTTAGAATACAATCCCTTTATGATTCATACAAGGTAATGGGGCAATAATCTTCGTTTACAGCAGACAATTTCTAGATCAGAATAATCAATTCAAATTTTGAATCTTTAAATAACATGCAGAATTCGTCTCTTTTTTTCTCTGCTGATCCACTTGTTTGTCTATTTTCTTACAAGTTAATTGAGCATTCAGAAATGAAAAATTGTAACCTCTCTTCTTCTTCTTCTTCTTTTCGGGTGGGCGAGGGTAAAGCTGCTAAAGTCAAAGTTCGCCTAATACTGTAATAGTTGTTTGAGAGGTAAAAAGAAAAAGAAAAGGAAAAGGCAACACGTTCTATAATGCTGTTTAAGATAATGTCTCCCAATATCATGGCAGAACAGACATGCCCGATGTACCTTTTAGAATGAGCATGGAGAAAAGACTTTTGTAATAGTCTTCGTGATCTGAGGAAAAGTCAGACCTCATACTTGAACATAGTGGCGGGTAGCGTTCAGTATAGTTGTTTCTTTTCTTTTTTGGCTTGAAAAGATATTTTTTTATTTTTTTAAATTTATTTTTAATATTAATATATTAAAATAATTCGAAAACATTTAAAAATTTATTTTTTTATTAAGCAGCGTTTGAACCGCGCTATCACACAAACTTTTGTCTGCCTTCTTGCTTTCAATTCAGAAATGCTGTCGATATTGGCCCACTTAACATCAAAGTTACTGTACGAATGATCAGTCAAAATGTTTTAGAATTTGAAATGTGCTCCAGTAATTTGCTCAAAGGTTTTGAATTTATAAATGCAGGTTCTTGCAGGCGTCCATGGAAAAAGGTGCGTTTCTGATTGGAAACCCATAAAAGGTGTGCCTCTGAGTTTACCACTTCAGTTTCTGGATTTTGGTACTCTTGCATGTTAATCTTTCTATGACACTTGAGCAGATTCATAATTGTGTTTCAATTGCAGTGTCATCTCCAAGTGAGCTTGTGAAACCTCTTCTTGCAACAGAGGCATGCTTTTCGACATTGTCTTTATCTGCCCAAAGCTGGAGTAAGGGTAACTGGGAAGTGCTTGTAAACAAGAAGCGAATTCGTCATAATAATTTCTAATAAATTGATGGCAACATCTAGCCTAAAGGTTTCGGATATCTTAAACTGAAATGATAACCAGGAATCAGTTTTGGGTTGTTAATTTTGGGCAGTGTGTTTGCAGGATTTGTGTTGAAAATTTGTGGTAGAAGACGATGAAGAATTATTGCTGAAAATATGAATAATTGTTGCTGGAAAGTCCTTTAACCATTGCTATAGAATTTGTTGTTTTTGTTGGGTTGAAATGGCGAGGAACTGTGGGGAAATCTGTGTAAGTTATGCTCTTGAGTTGATATTTTTATTTGCTTGAAATGGTTGGCAATTGTTGAGCAATCTGTTATAGATATGAATTTAGTGGTATTTTTATAAATATTAAGACATTCCGGCAATGACTAGGTTTTCAAAATAAGAGCTATATTTTTGTTATTTTTAGTCATTAGAGTCACTTTACTCGTTAAATTAAATATAATGACAAACCTATTATCAATAATGTAAGTTTTTTTATTAACTTTTTTTGCACTAAAACAAGAGAAGGTAAAGCATTTTGAAGTTATTAAAATTAATAAACGAGAGTGTAATTTTTCAAACTACAAAAGAAAAGATAAAAAATAAATGAAATTATATGAAGGTCGAAGTAACTATTTATATAAAGGTATGGTTTTAGCTTGAAGGTTGATAAATCTTGAGCTTTAAGGTAAGTGTTTTCTATTTATTGATGAGTTGTGGATTCTATGATCCTATGAGAAGTAGGATTTTTATTTCATTTGGTTTTAATGTTGTTTAATGTTTTATATTTTGTTTATCAAGTTAAACTATTGAAGTGAAAAAAGCAAAAACCCTTCCAAGTATGTTAATAAAAACCTAGGATGAAACGTTGCTTAGAAGTTGTCTTATTTTGATTACCCTTGTGAGTTAAGCTTAGGCGTGTCCAGAAAATTGCTAGGCCAACGAGATTAAAGATGCAAATTAACTAAAGATGAAAGCATCAGCAAACCTTAATTTGTACCAAAACAACACTCGTAGGGAAAAACAACCACTTCATGGGTTCCCACAACCCGCAGTAAGCAAATGCTTAATGGATGGGAGCCATCATGAATTGGAAGACAGGCTAACCCCGAAATTTCAGTGAGCCAGAATGATTAGAAACATCGACAGAACATTTAACTCTAAGACAATGGCTTTCTTAGTCAGTATGAAATTATTTTTTATTGATGAACCTACATTTTTATTGTTATATTTTCGGTTTTCTTGGCCTAGAGAGAAAATATTTTGTTTTAAGTTGTTTTTAAATTTTAGAATAATTTTTTAAGTTTCTTCAAGTTATTGATAGATCTATTCAAGTTTTTTTAGTTGAATAATAAGGATTTTGGTGAAAAAACGTTCAGTTTTAATTTTTTAATCATTACAATAATTAGAATTTGGATTAAGTTAAACAACGCATCAGTTGACTTATATAACATATCATCCATCCCAATTATATTTTTTTAAATAAAATAGGCTTACACATGGGATCTTCTACATTGAACAGGCTAAGCAGCACCTAACTTATGTTTATTTTTTATTTTTTATAGTTTTGGTTTTTAAGTAAAAATCATGTTTTTTTACAAGTTTTTTTTTTAATTTTAATTTATATTTAAATTAATACCCTGCTATATGGTTTTTATTTTTATTTTCGTATTTAGTATTTGTTTAAATAGTGGTTGCTTTTTAAGTATTTTGTATATATTTAATTCCTGAATAGATTTTTTATTCATCTACGGTATGTTTTATTTTATATAATTAAACTTTATTTTTAGATTTTTTTCTAATAAGTGCAACCTTAGGAGAATATTTTTTTCTTTTAATTTTATTTAATCAATTTTATATGTATGTTTATTTTTATTATCATTTAATTAAAAAATAATTTTATTAAACAGAAATATTAAATATAATTGGATAAATGAACTATGTTTTAATGTCAAATATTTTGATTTACATTCACCTTCTAACTTCTAACTTTAGTAGATACATATAATTATTATATTATGTAATAAAAAAATAAAATTCAATCTGAATTTAAAATATCTTTATGATCCTCGATTTACTTTCTTTCTTCAACTGGTTGATGGGAAAAAAACATTATTATTGAACTTTTTTTTATAAAAAGAACCAATGGACACTAGGATTAATATATTATGTGATAGAAATATGGTTGGATAATTTATTTATTTTTGATGATTTAATTTCATTCCTTATAACTCAAAAGGTGATAAAAATAAAGTTTGAGGAATGAAATTACAAAGAACTAAGTTTTTTTTTAATATATAATATGTTTTTATTGTATTATTTATACTTTATTTGCGTTGTTTTGGATAGAAAAATAGTAATTTGTGCGTTTTTGATTGCTGTGTTGATACTTTGTATCTATTCAATCCATTTTGTTATGCATTGAGAGCGACTATTTAATGGAATCCACAGGAATTCAGCCAAGGAAGTTTCCTCGGTGATTAAAAAGTTTCCCAGTTTTGTCATTGATTCAGGCCTCTTTAAAATTTCGACCGGACCGCATGAGCATGTATTCAAATATACTGCCCGTGTATACTGTCAAGGTGTATGTGTGTGTGTACAGTACATTTCCCAGGAATACAATGTCAAAATACTCTGGAACCGAAATATATATAATATTCTAATTAAAAAAACAGAACAATATCCGAAATGTAATTGACAATCTTGTACGAAGATGAACTTTTGCCAGTCACTATTATTTTTTCTATTGAATTTAAAGTACTATAATCCTTGGAAATATTTTTTTAACTACCTTAAAGTTTATGTTGTTAATGAAAAAGACATGTTCTTTTTTTTTAAAAAAAAAAGGAAAAAACTATAAAAAATAAGGATTTTGACTAAAAAAATATACTTTTCCTTCATAATTTAAATCCTTTTAACTTTGAATATTTATTTTAATTGGTGTAGAATTAAATAATTTATTTTTTAAAAAATAGTTTCACTTCCTTTACTCTTTCTTATATTCTATAATTTGTTATACTTATAAAATATCTATACATGTATTTATCTTTTGTTTTTATTTTATATATTAAAAATTAATTTGAAATCCTACCAAAATCATAGCGTGGCAACACAGTTGGGATGATTACTAGTAAACTAATAAATTGCTATCATCTTAAATTTAAAAGTGTTGCTTTCTAATTTTTATATTCCAATTCTTGAATACTTGGATCACCCTATCACTAACTTATCAGTGATTGGGCCTGGGCTAATGAGATGTTGAGGGTCCGTGGGCTCAGTTAATTGTGCCCAAATAAGGTTAAACAACCCAACCCTAGCTGAAAGAAGCAATCCCCTGTCCAAGTTTCCAAAACTAACATACTTTATCCTTCTCCGATACTGACACGGAAACATATTCAAAAAATACAATGATAAATCCACAAATCAAACGGTATTCTTTCTTTCATTCCAAAACCTCTATATAAGCTCCCTACACCTAACCAAACGTTCGCTCGCACGCAATTAAAAAAAAAAAACCCACCATTACTGCACTGTCTGTTACTCGCTTTCTATTATTTCCCGGTAAATTTTACTTCCTTCGGCACATCATCATCATCATCATCTTCTCCATTCTCCCTCCCTCTCTCTTAGGGTTTCTTCCCAATGGCTGATCCCACGATGTCACCGCCAAACCAATCGCAGCTCAACGTTGCAGATTCCACGACGCAACGTCGTCAACATCATTTAAATCTTGAAAGCCTAGCTCCATCACCGTCATCATCGGAACATGTCAACCGTCTGATTAATTCTAATCATTATATTTCCCCCTCGAGACCTATTTACTCCGATAGGTTTATTCCCTGTAGATCCAGCTCGAATTTCGCTCTTTTCAACATCTCTTTGCCCTCGCCTTCTGCAACCGCGGGTAGTTCGCCGGGGGACGGAGGGAAGGAGGACAATCCCAATGCGTATGCAGCGTTACTCAGGAATGCTCTTTTTGGTCCTCAGACTCCGGATAAGAAAGAATGGGGGACAGGGGCGGCTGGACGGAATATTTTCCGGTACAAGACGGAGACTAGGCAGTCAATGCACTCGCTTTCGCCTTTCGGGTTTGATGGTTTAAGTGGTCCTGGTGTTAGTAATGTTGCTATTAAGGCTCCTAGGAAGGTTTCTAGATCACCTTATAAGGTTGGTATTATCGTAAATTGTTGTCGAATTTTGAGTTTCTTGAGATTTGATGAAATATGGGTTTTATTGATTGATCATGCGTTTTTTTGTAGGTATTGGATGCCCCTGCATTGCATGATGATTTTTATTTGAATTTGGTGGATTGGTCGTCGCATAATGTGTTGGCAGTGGGGTTAGGGACTTGTGTGTATTTATGGAATGCTTGTAGTAGCAAGGTTAGTGTTGTCGGTTATGAAGTTTAATGTATTTTTTTCCTTTTAGGTTTTTCTTGATGGGTTTTTAACGCTAAAGTGGGTTTACGGTGTAATATAGGTGACCAAATTGTGTGATTTGGGGAATGATGATGGTGTATGTTCAGTAGAATGGGCTCATCGTGGTACACATCTTGCTGTTGGAACCAGCAATGGGAAAGTTCAGGTTAGTTATAGTTTGTATTTATGTTGAGCTTCTGATACACGTTCTTGTTGTGTTGATTTCAATTTGGTTTATGGATATAGAAATGCTTTATGATTGCAAAAATGAATGTAAAAAATGCTGAGTCTATAGGGGGGGATAAGAAAAGAAATTGATATTTCAAAAGAATGTGGTGGTCAAGGATTATTGCATTAGCAACATAGGTGAGAGTTAAGTAAATAGTAAGAAATATGGGTGTCGATCAAATTAGGGTCAACAAATTTCAACTTGGTATGTGGCTGGAAGAGACTGTCTGTCTCAGAAGTGTTGATTCGCTGGGCCTTGAGGGGTTTTATTCACAGTTTTTACTGCCACAGGCAGGTAAAACTGTAGGGGGTTTCTGAACTAGATGTTTAAGGGGTATATGGTTTATTGGAAGCATTAGGTGTTTTGTACCCATAGATCATGTTCATGGCCATACTTGAACCTGGACATGCAAAGGTCCAGGGCACCATCACCAGAATACCTTAGAAATTTGTCATCAAACTGAATATTTGCATGCGGGATGCTCTAGATCTTTTTCTAGAGAGGAGACATGAAGAAGGGAAAATTATAATTTTCAAAATCCCAACCATTATGAGGTAGCTTTTTTACATGCATGATGTGGCTGCTAATGCATACCATAATCATGACGTCCTCACAATTCAGCTGATATTTATTCTCTATTTAATATATTATTGTTCAATCCCTTACTGTTTTGGTATCTTGGTCCACTGCATCTTGTTGCAGTTAATTGTAATGCAAGAATGGAAGTAGATAGTGTTGTTATGTCCTACCACCTTTAGATTTTAGTATATTGCTTGATCAACCTAGCAATATTTTGATGATATTCTCATCAACTTATATGTAGATTTGGGATGCTTCACGCTGTAAAAGGATTAGAATCATGGAGGGTCATCGGTTGCGAGTTGGGGCCTTGGCCTGGAGTTCATCAATGCTGTCTTCTGGTAGCCGGGATAAGAGCATTCTTCAACGAGATATACGAGCACAAGAAGACTTTGTTAGTAAACTCTCTGGACACAAGTCAGAGGTTGGACTCCCCTACATGTGTTCACACTGATTTGACTTTTTGTTCAACCCTTTTATGCTGTTTACTTCGGGCTTCCCTAGAATTATCATTCTTCCTTTGCATTCGTCTCCATTCTGTAAATGCTAGTAGCGGGCATTTGTTATTACATATTATAACCTATCTATGCTATTTTTATTCTGTGTATTGCATTTATGCTTCTCAGCCTAATAATCAATTTGTTGGGATCTAGGTTTGTGGACTGAAGTGGTCTTATGATAACCGTGAGTTAGCATCCGGCGGAAATGATAATCGAGTGAGTAGTTTTTTCTCTACAGGATATTGTTATGATCGCTGGACATGTGTTCATGGTTTCCTGCATGGAAGACTAATATGCTGTCATCTACATGCAGCTTTTTGTTTGGAATCAACATTCAACCCAACCTGTGCTAAAATACTGTGAGCATACAGCGGCTGTAAAAGCAATTGCTTGGTCACCCCATCTTCATGGACTTCTTGCATCTGGGGGTGGGACTGCTGACCGGTGTATACGATTCTGGAATACAACCACCAACTCACATCTCAGCTGCATGGACACTGGCAGTCAGGTAACATATATGTTTGCTAATCACTTCTACTGTACTTCTTAGATATGATATGAAATGTACATGGTTAGGAACTCCTTACTGGCAACTCATATCTGCATTTTCTTTTTTTGGAACGTAACGTAAGAAAGTGTTCAATGATCGATGGAGCATGTATTAAGAAAGTGTGGTCCCATATCATAAGAGGGCAAATTGCCAGTGCACATACTTCTACGTGCATGTAATCTTGGATTATTATATCATAATTTTACTCAAAATTTACCCCCGTTCTCTCTCCTGTACCGAAACTTTTTACTCTTCAGTTTTCATCCATTTCAGGTGTGCAATCTTGTGTGGTCTAAGAATGTAAATGAACTAGTCAGCACACATGGATACTCCCAAAACCAAATAATAGTATGGAGATACCCCACGATGTCAAAGGTACTGAAGTTGGTGTATTTGTGATGATAGCATATTATCTCTCATCACTCATTGTATTAACATTTCTTCCTTTCTTGCAGTTGGCAACTCTGACAGGCCATACATACAGAGTACTTTATCTTGCCATCTCACCAGACGGACAGGTAGTTGATTCTTCATTCTTGATAACTGTAGCTTTTCTTCCAATAAATTAGCAGTTATGCCAATCATTTCTCTTGTTTTAATGGTTCTTTTCTTAACTGTAATAACAACTTTTAACCGATTCAGACAATTGTCACTGGAGCTGGAGATGAGACACTGCGGTTTTGGAATGTGTTCCCTTCCCCTAAATCTCAGGTAATAGTTTTCATTGAATGGTGATAATGATTAATTGAGTCCACACTCATATTTATAACCATTCTTATTTATTTATTTATTTTTGGGGGGGTGGGGAACCCAGGTGCATGTTCTTTCTAGTAAATATGACTACTTTTCTATACCTCTTATCAATAATGTGTGCTACCAAGATTTAAGGATAGGAAAGTGTCAAGAGTAGACATGCCGTGTCAACTTTTTGGTTTTGCGTACCCTAACCCAGCAGAAGACTAACTCAGTATATGGTTTGACTGTTATGGTAGAACACAGAGAGTGAAATTGGAGCATCATCTCTCGGTAGAACTACAATCCGGTGACTCCTTCAGCTGTTGCTTTGGGAGAGTTTCTTGGCTGTGCAGACTTTGTTAGTCCGGAGTTTCTTGGGCTGTTTTAGCATGAGGGATGGAACTTGGAAAATGTGCTTATAACCTGAAGATTATTTCCGTTCGAATGGAGTTCATCAGTTTGGTTTTCTCGACCCAGTCCAGGACATGAAAATGCTATAAGCGGGATTGGAGGTGACGAATTGTCGTGTGATTCTCGGGAAATTATTAGTCTCCTCCTCCTCAACGTTCGATGCGTGGCATTTACCATTAAATGCTTCTTGCATTGTATATCAACAGATGGCAGTAAAAGATGTTCCGAGGTGTCGGTTTACCATTTATTCGAGTTTATGTAAATAATTATTACTTCCACATTTATCTGTCTATCAATGAAATATTGCATAGCTGGATCCGAATTCATTGGCATATAGAAAATAATTTTGCAAATCCCAGAATGATCCTTTTCAAGGCGTTATAATTTCCTTGTATGGTCGCAGCTTGTTTGAATATTAAAAAATATCACTTTTACATGACGCATGACACCTGTGTTTTTTTTTTGGGGGATCGCAACACAGTCGCAGTGTCCTCCGACAATGGCAAGCTCATGTATATTAGAACGTGCTTGCACGGGCAAGGAACAAAAGACAAGTGTCTCAACCCCATTGCTCAAAGTCTTGGTAGATTGGGTAATATTTACATTCTATCCCTCCCTAGTTACGTAACATCTCGAGAGAAAATAAAACAAGGTCCAAACTGGTAAATCCTTAGGGCTGTTGAGCTTGTTGAAAGCTCTGCTGGGTGCTTGGATTATTCTTGTTCTCCTGGGGAACCATTTCGGCCCATGGGATCAAGCTCATTGGTGGAAAGCAACACTTACAGTCCTCTTGGCATGGCTCCGGCAAGTTCCACTTGCTTGCTTGCTCCTTGTTCTCAGGGGGCCCGCCAGATTCAGCAAGATTAGGTGCTGCGGCATCCTTGAGTGGACCCCAGCACTCTACCTTGTTGAATTCTGGAATGTTGGAATGAAAGTAAACCCAAACTAAAGCCTCCTGCAATTCAGGATAGCTGCTAAACAAATTCCCATCTCCATGAAAGAAGGCCTTCAATACCTAGTCATCCCAATATTTTTTTCCATGTGATTCAAGAGACTACTTACGATAATCAAAATTGACAAAAGAAGCAACAAACAATTATTGAACATACCACAGGAAGTTCTTTGCGGAAGATGAAATATCTAAGTCTACAACATAAATCTAGGAGAAAATGGCCGCCACTTATATGGCAGTGAACATGGAGAGACATCTTTCCCTTCACTTTCTTCCACTCTGCCACCACTTCATCTCTGTACAGTTTGTTGGACCATCCCTGCAACTGCAAGAAAACCTCAGTTCCTTTGTATCCTTCAGTTCATTAATCTTATTAAGAAAAGGATGTACAATATCAAGCAACTCTGTAAATCCCCTGTTCGTTCCGTTTATCTTGTCTAGAAACTCAGATCCTGTTGATTTAAAAGTGAAATCATGTGCTTCCAGTCATAAAGTTTCCCATCCCCCCTCCCCCCCCTTCTGGTTTTACTGCAATTTAAGATTCCAGCTTAAAGGGGAAATATAGTTTAATTAGCAGATTGAATAAGTTTGATGATCTCTTAATTCCAGAAAGGTTTTTGGTATAGTAAAACAGGATTACCTGAGAATTGTTGATGGTTTGTGAGATGGCTAAAGTAAGTTTAGCTGTAATATCACTATGTGTTAGTGTATAAGTCCTCGGCAGATTCCCTGGATGTTTCTTCTCATCAACCCCTAAAAACAACACCTTCAGTTTTGATGCCTCAAAAATAGATGGCCCAAACAACCTTGCCACCTGATACGATCAACACAGCACAAAACACACAATAAGAAGAATAACAACAAAAAGAATCCAAGAGAAGAAAAATGAAAAGAATCCAAGAGAAGCAAGACTTACAGGACTGATAGATTGGTTCTTCCTCTTGAGTTTTTTCTTTGAAGCAAAGAGAGAGCTATTTTGATCAAGTATAGAGGGTCTAAGCTTTGAAGGAAGAAAGGGAGCAACTGCCAGAGAGCCCATCTCCAATTCCTCTCTGCAAGTAGACCTTAGCTCCGACTTAAGAGGCACCCCAGAAAATTGGAAGGACGCTTTGCTAAAATACTTGCAAAGTATAGCCCAAAAAAAAAAAAAAACTAGAGAAAGTTTAGGAGACTTGAAACTTGGGGGGTATTTTTCGCTTTTGCCTTGCTTGCATGCCTTAACTTGAGAGTTGAGAGGATTTCGAGTTTTGAACAGAAAAGCAAGAGCGTGGTCCTAAAAACCAACCCAAGAAGCAAGGAGATGGTGTCTATCTTTTGAGCGAATAACAGGCTCTAGGCTCAAATAATAGCTGTTTTCTAGCATTGATAGCGGCGAGACAGTTTCTTAAAGCAAAAGCCTTCTCGTAGGTCCCGTATGGAAGACTGCCATGTTGTGGCATCATGCAATTATCACACGTGTAACACAATCACATTCACCGTCAGCGTTGGCTAGGTGAAAGTGGTTTTGGTTGACAGAGATACTCGAACGGTCGGTTCAATTCAGCCTAGACCCAAAATTGAAGCTTTGGTAGTTAGAAATACACTCGGTAGTTTTTGCACCTCAATTATATGTTAGATTTGTTCTATTTGAAATTATTTTTTTATATTTTTTTAAAAATTGTTTGTAAGAAGATAAATTTTAAAAGGCAAAAAATATATTTTTAAATAAAAAATATTCTAAAAAACATTTCTAATCACAAAAAATCAAACTGAGGACCAAATTACAGAAATTGAGAGGAGGGGGAGGGGGGGGATCAGGGAAATCTCCGTCTTCCCTTTGAACCACACTTTAATAGTAAAGATGGTGATAAAAATGATAATATTAAAATAAAAATGATATGGGAATCTAAATATGTCAAATCACTCATGCTAATATTAATATATATTTAAATATCAAATTGGATAAGTGATATATAGGGAGACTGCTAAGGTCAGCGGTCCTATCCTTTCTTTTTATTATTATAATTATTTATCAAAATGGGCTAATTGCTTGCAAAGCTGCAATGAAGTTCTTTTTGTTCTAGTGTGTGTGTGAAGAAAAGGTCAGAAAAAGCTCGGTGGCCAGTGTAGGGTTGGTAAACTACATGTTGATTTATTTTCCCAATGTTGCCCTCAGAGTTGGACTAATATTTCAATGTGTATATTTATCAGAAAACTATAACTATGACAAACGGAAGCATATAACATGAAAACTATCTCAATCACTTTCAATTTTTTCTTATTATTTTCAACCATTTTCAAAACATATAATATTCTATTCCCAACTAAATAATTTTTACATGATAGAAAAATAAATAAAATTCAACAAGAAACATAAAAAGACCATCACCAGGACATATATCATGAAACAACAATAAGAAGGTAATCCTTAGTGCTAGTTTTTGCTTTAAATTAGATTATTATTATTATTATGTATTGATGTTAAAAATAAATTTTTAAAATAAAAAAATACTATTTTGATATATTTCAAATAAAAAATTTTTAAAAAACAATCTTCATATTATTAACTAGGTTTTTAACATGATACATTACCATTTCTTATCACTGTTATCGTTCAAAATATAAATCTCATGTATAAATATCCATTATTCATGCATCCAATCATAAAAGTATAAAAACCACGGTAAATAACTAGTTTTGTTTTTTTTAAAAAAAGCTTAAATTTACCAAACTTATATTAAAAAATAATATTTGCTTTGCTATATTAAAGAAACCATTACCATTTATTAATTAAATAAAAAAAACATCAATGATGGATTATCATTAACTTGTTGATCGAATTGTTCAACATACTATATATTCTTAATAATTTTCATTGGTAAGAAACAATAATTATAAACTTAATCATTAATGAACATAGATAGCAATAGAATATAGAGTTTTAAACTTAAATCTAACATGTTTAGAATACTTCCACAACAACCAAGTGAAGAAATGTAAAAGAAAGAATAAAGATACAATAAAGCTATAAATTACAATAAAAGAAAAATAACAAGAAATAGCAAAAAGTTGTGAATGAATTGTAAAAATAAATTTTGTATATTAGGTCCGCTATCACTCCAAACTATTAAATGATCTATTTATATTATTAAAAGATAGAATTTTATATAAATATAAAGTCTTAATGCTATACAAATTGTCTCATGCCAATCTTTAATATGCTTTCAGGCATGATGCTTAGGATTCCAATAGATGTCGCAATTAATAAATCAATTGTTTAATTAATACTCAACTCTTCATCTTCTTTACAAAATCTCTAATTTTTTTTTTATTTTTGGAAAAATCAAAGATCTCCGGACAAAGAAAAGAATCGAAGAACCCTATACTTTCCTCTCTTTTCAAACGCAAAGGATGACATCTTTAAAGACCTCACCTACATGTATAACAATGATGATTAATCATAGATATTTCAAGGAGAATTAGATGGCGTGGGACGATTTATTTAGTCCGTATATTTTAAATATGATAATATTATCTATATATAAGAAATAGATTTCCATGTATCAAGTATAAAAACATTTAAGTTCTATATTATTTACACTTGCATTTCATAATATGTTATTTTTTAGTTTTTTAGTAATGACTTGTCGTGGACCGACATCCCTAGCAGGAACAGATCTGCCTTCTCTCACCAGTATTATTTGTAATTTTCTTGAAATCTTATTTGAATGATTGAATTTAATAATTAAGAAATAAAAAAAAAAGATAAACTAATGTGGCATAAAAATAAAAGTGGGGAAAAAAATAATCCATCAATAACACATCGAGACTCTATTCCCTACATGCTCAATATTTTTTTAATATATGTTAATTTTTTTATATTTTTACCGAACATTATTAAAATAATAAAATATCTAAATACTTGTAACAACAGTGCTGAGAGAGGTCATATTTTATCAACTAGTTTTTGAGGGAGTAAAATTATACAAGCTCCAAATTGCAATGGATTTCTTCTCCGGAAAACAAATTGACACAAAACTATAAATAATATGATATAAATCGATTTGTGAATTTCGAGTGTGAGTTTACGATGACAACCAAAACAAACAAACAGACTTCTGGCAATAAAACAGAAACATTAACTTCCTCGTGTTTTTATTTTTTTTTCCACGTGGTTTGCAAGCAGAAGGGCCAGGGCCATGGCTTCGTTGTCCCTTTTAGCATGACCGATCAACTTCAGATTTGAATCATGAACATCTTTGCTTCCTTATTTTTATTTATTTATTTAGATGGTTTTGTTATAATCTAATTTTTGATTTTTTTATTTGAATTATTTTATTTACTAAAAAATTGATGAAAAATGATAAAAATTAAAAAATTAAAATTTAGATTAAGAGCAACATGATTGAAAATTTAAAGATTTAATTAAACTCTTGACTAGTTTAATTAATTAAATCAAGAATTTAATTGGAGAATTGATTTAATTAAAATTTAGATGATAAAATTAAAAGTTTAATTGGAGAATTAATGAGTCTGAGGATTTAATTAAACTTTGATTTAATTAATTAAATAAATTCAGTGACTTAATTGAAAGTAATCCAAGGGTAAAATTAAAAATTTATTTGATTAAGGGACCCAATTAATACATTTCAAAAAACCAGGGACCAAACTACAATCTGTCATTTTTCATACCAAATGACGTCGTTTCGGGTCATACTGTTCATCATTTGTTAGCTGAAGACCGATTCAACAGGGGAGAAAATCCGGCAGATCATTCCAGCAAATCACAGCCACGGCACCATGATCTCTTGCCCACGATCCCGCTCATGGATTGATTAACAGGGGAATTGGTTTCTGCATGCTCTCGGGCTCTATAAAAGGCAGAGCAGAGCATAGATACAAGGGGAGGGGAGGCCAGGAAAGAAAGACGAAAACAGAGAAGAAAATAAAAAGGGGGAGAACAGGAAGAAAAAAACTAAAAACGAGGGGGAAGAACACTGAAAACCAGAGAAGAAAACAGGGGAAAAAGGGGAAGAAAACAGGGGTTAAAAACACAGAAAAAAGAACAGAGCAGAGGAAGAACAGCAAGGAAAAAAATTAAAAAAATAATTAACAAAATTTAAATGAAAAAATAATGAAATATTAAATTAAAAAAATAATAAATTAAAAAAATCAAAATTAAATATAAAAATTAAATAAAATAAAATATTGAGAGACATAATTAAAAAATGAATCAAGAACATGTTAAAAAATTAAAAATTAAAAAAATAAAAATAAAACTGGATAAAATAAAATAAAATATTTAGAGAGAGAATTAAAAACAAAAATGATCTAAAAAAAATTAAAAACACTGAAAAAATAAAGAATAAAATTTAATGTAAATATAAATTAAAGGGTGAAAAAAAAATAATAAATAAAATTCACCATAGCCAAGCTGTTGTTTTGCTGTGCACAGATGCTTTACCATTAGGAAGAGATTGACGCATCCTTTCCAACTCCATCACAAAAGATAGTGTTGGACTAATGACAGATGTCTTGCATTATCCAAAACGTATGGAAACTTCTCACACATTAGCGTATTCATAACAAGCACCATCAATTACCTTTTAAATTATATTTATATTTATTAAAAATCTAAATTGTTTTTTATTCATATTAATTGTAATTAAAAAGATAATAAAAATACCAAAAAACAAACCTTTGAATATTAGTTTTAATTTTTTTACTTTTAAGAACAATATCATTCATTTTATTATGCAAAAAATATAAAAGACCAGGAACAACCCTTAACCCGTTTTTAAAAATTTCATCTACCATGTCAAAAAAAAATTATTTTTTCTTAATCAATATAAAAATGATAAATAAACCTAAAAAGAATTAAATAATTTTATTTAAGAAGAGCAAAACAATCATTTCACCCTGTCAAACACAAGCTACCCGATTCGTATTTTTTTATTTTTATTTTGATAGAGTACAAAGGATTCAGCTGTCACCTCTCTCGTAAAAGTTTTCGTATCTCACTCAATCATAATGCATCCACAAAATTTTTGTCCAATTATACATAAATACTTTTTTTTAGGCTTTTCTTTGACTCTCTCAAACGATGGTACAAACAAGTTTAATAGCATGGTCGAGAATATGTCATTACAATATGGTACAGTACAGTAATCTTCGGACAGATATATTAACTCATCACACAATGGTATTGTTCAACTCCTTTTTGTTATGCAATTAATATATTTGGGAAAGTTTATTTGACTCGCGACATTAGCTATCAGATGCAAATGATTTGAAAAAGAAAAAACCATTGACACTTGGGAAGCTGGAACTATATTGCAAATTTGAAAGTGAAATTACTGAAGTCTTAGGGTTTTGGGGCAAGCCGGGTCTCTGGTGGTCCTATAAACAATTCTGTCTCCACCTCAGTAATTTGTCGGTCTTCTAACAGTTGTTGCTTCCTGGTTGATGAGAGGTCAAGTTGTTGCATCCCACACTGCAAAATCAGTTATCAAACAAAATTATTACCACCATAATCAAAAGAATATGTCCCTGAATCAAAAGAGGATCGACTGAGAGTTCATATAGCATGTTTCGAGTACTATTACCTTCTCCCGTAGCCTCCTGTTTTCTTCCAACAGGATTTTCTCCTGAGATACGTAGAAAGAGAAAGATGGTAGCGAATCAGGAATCTCTAAACAAATCAACATCTAATATATTTTTTAAATAAGCATGCACATAAAACATTACGAATCATAAGGAATTACCTCGGCTTTGAGCTTCTCAATCCGCTCCCTAAATAACTGGTTCTGCAGGTGCACAAAGTAAAGAGAATCAAATGTCCAGGAAAGTTTTCATAAATAACCTTAGTTCCTCGAGTGTTGCTGACGCTATATATAAGAAAGATTAAAGAAATGGAAGAACTTCTAGACTCATTGGACCAGAAAAGAACATTACTTTGATAAATGATATGTACCGTGAGATACTTTCTACATCTTATTGCTGTTTGGCAATTGTACCAAACCAAGTGACTTGTACCAATAACCAGTTGATACTTTCTAAAACTTGATGATGAAGTTTTGGAATCAGATTTATCTATGACTTTTGGTATCCAAATGGGTGGGATTTTGTCGTTTTGAGTTGACAAATTAAGCAGTACACCACTCAAAAACCCAACCGAAAAATGAAAGCCAAGTGGACACTAGCCGAATCCAGTAATTACAATAAAAACACAGAATTGGTATTGACTTTAATCACGCAAAGAAATTAAGTATGATGCGGTCTGATTAATTGATGGGACATACCTTTCTAGCCCTAATTCTTGTTAAGCTTCGCTCCAACTGGTTCTCCAACTGTTGTAGCTCATCAGTGGAACATGCTTCCAATCCCTCTCCTAAGATCTTCCTGCAAATTATCCAAGTCTTTAGTTGTTTATTACAGCAGATAAGTAATGATTTTTGATGCAATGAGTTTCAAAATGAGCCTTGAAACCTTTTAGAGACTTCAAGAAGCTCGATCTTCTTGGCCAGAGTAAATGTATCTTCCTTAACAGGCTGCATGCAAAATCAACAACTAGGATTGAAAAACTAACCCAATAAAAAAGGACACAAAATGGAATTAATATTGTCATGCATGGTTCAATACATACAGAAAATATCATGCTTTCATGCACAGTGAAGACTTTGGTATGGCCAACTTTTCCATATGATCATCAAACACGATAGTCAATGGATCTTTCTCTCCCGAATATCACAGGAAAGAAAAGGTAATGGTGTGCTCCTCGTATAGAAAACGCATGATATTGCAACCATGTCACGGGAGCTATATTGACCTTAATGGGAGAGAGTTCATATTACATTTACTTTTCAATTTCATCTCAAATGTAATTCGTTTGAGAGCTAATTGGTTTATACCTCTATATTGTCTTGAACCATCTTGCTGCTGATTCCTACGTCCTTGGCTCTCTTCTGATACCGTTCTATTGTTCTATTAATACTGAAGGATCCATAGCAGAACAATTGGAAAATAAGTGAGCAGTTAGTAAAAATTTAAACATGGCTCAACTACCATCCAGTGCAAATCATCACTACAGAAAAAAAAAAAAAGGATCACGCGCTCGGTTCACTTCCAAAGCTGTTGAACAATCCTTGAAGTTGCACTTTTTCCTCCAAGTAGAACTCGGGTTATTGATACTTTTAGCATATATCAATCCATCCAAGTACAGAGACACACACTCAGGTCACCATAAAGCGTAAAGTTCTGATATTAATAGAGGATGAGAACATGATTGTTATCATCCTGAACAGAACGCCACAGCAATTAAAATTAATGAGGATTGCTACCTAAAAGTCGAAAGGTTATTCTATATATAAATAGTTCAATGCTATGAGCTCTCTCATTGAATAAAAAGAAAATAAAACAGTTTCATCTCAACTAAAAGTGCGCTGTAGACAATGATAACCAACTAATTTAAATCTCACTAAACAAATTATAAACTTACGTTCAATGTAATATACATGGTGGTGAAGTATAGCATTCATGAATAAATTCTCGGTAATGAGAAAATCAACATCTAGCTCGCTTTCTCTCTCTTTTGAATGAAACATCTGGCTAGTTTAAACACAAGGAAAATGTTAAAATTCAACAAAAGTGAGAATTTCTAAAACTAACAAAAAACTAGCTAGAACCTCGAATTTATTTTCAAGAAGAGCATTAATAAATCATGGAAAAACAATTAATAGATGTTGTAGAAATTTTAGGTGAAGTATAAGAAAAAATTTGTTTTGGGCAATGTTTATCGTAAAAGTTTAGCTGATATGATTTTTCAAGTGTAGGTTTTGAGAGAAGGTTGTCTCCACATTAATGGCATTGAGTTTTATAGTTGTTTAGGAATAAATATGGATGTTATAAGAGATGGAGGTGAAGGAGGAATTTAATGATTGATTGAAGGTGAAGGATATGTGTGTTTGTGTATTCCAAGGTTTTGGTTAGTAATGGTTTTTTTATGTTGATAATTTATTGTCATGGACATACTCCTGGACGCCACCTACAAGTAGCTACTCTTAAGAGGCAAATCACGGGGAAAAGCTCGCCAACTCAAGGTTCTTTAGAGATTGTACACTTGCATGTGGATTGAGGTGCATATTGATTCCCAAGAGATCATTTATCCTAGTACTCCTCTAGCTCAAGTACATTTAACTTCAAAGTTCATATAGATTTGATGGTGGGTGGTATAAGAGGTTTGCTCTTTGAGGAATTTTTTTAATTGCAATTATAATGTGCAGTATTGAAAGAAAAATATCAGCATGTTTTATGAATTTATTTTAAATTTTATAAATATCTTAAATAGATCATTGTTTAGGAGTTTTTTATATTATTTGGAGCATGAGTTCATTTAATACAAGGTAAGAGTATTGGTTTATTTCCTATTCTAATTAGGATTTTTTCAGGATTTTGTTTTGTATTGATAGCGCACTTGTTCTTTGTAGTTAAAGACAGTTTTATGATTGAATTAAAAACCTTACGGCAATTCATCTTAAAGGATAGGATAGGTTTCATAATGTAGAAGGTTTTCTTCCTCTTAACTTCTTAAAGTCAAACTTTTAAGTTAGCATCTAATAAGATTTATTCTTTCGAATGCACCTGACAAATATAAAACGTGAATCCTTAAAATCTTTTGAAGCGGATATATATTTAGTTTTGAGTGGTGTACAAGTTAGTCAAATGATATCAATTACCATCAAATCATTAAAAAGAATAAAAACAAGTTGAGACTTCGAGTTGGTCGCATTGGAGAGTGGATCTTCTCTTGTTTATTTGTTCTTGTGTCAATTCATTAACACTAATTTCCATGTGGATTCAAAGAAGCGTCTCTTGGATATGTTCAAAGGTTTGTCTGGTTCATTCTAACTTATCTATCTTATTTTCTACCCTTTCCTTTAATTTCCTACCATATCCCAAGTCTTAAGCTCTTAGATGAAGCTTCAAGTATACATGGTCCGTGCTACATTCTCCAACACCCGAATGATTTAAGTTATTTTTGCACCTAATATCGTAGACTATTTTTTGCAAGAGCATCATCATAATGAAACTATTTTTCTATCCTAGTAAAGCAAGAACTTAGTGAAGATAAGCATGAAAAAACTGGTTATTCTGAAACCTAAAGCATAAGATAGCTCACCATACAACTTGTGCTAAGGAGAGGATATGCTTAGGATTTGGTTGAAGGCTTGGGATATGTTGGGCTTTGTTGTTGGCTACAATGGAGTAAATACACAGTTAATATACACATCATCTATGAGACAGAAGCAATCACAACTGCTTTTACTAAAATGATTTTTCCTCATTTCTGTGCAATAACGACATCTTGATCAGAAAGGTTGAGAGAATTTGGGTCTTAGGTAATGCACGCAGTTATGTAATGGCCATTTTTATAAAAGGAACAATGGTTCCATTATTAACTTGAGTTGAGTTGTAGAGCAATGACAGCAGTTTTATATTAGGATGCAGCAACCAATAAAGGAGTTTAGTTGAATAATCAATATAATAGCTTACTTATAAACAAGGATCATTTCATGGTAGGGAGCATATGTATTAACCTAGCTAATATACACTTTAGATATTGTTAATTTTGAGTTTCAAAATTCAATGTATTTAAAAAAATTAAAATTTGATATTAAAATGAATGATTGGATCATGAATACATGACCTGACCTGTTGCTTGTAATATGAAAGATCATGATGCATACGCACATTAATTATAAACACGGTGCTGTTTGTTTAATTATTAATCAATTCCATATATATATATATATCATGAAAATTAAATAAAATATAGCAGAAGAGAAGCTTTGTTTATGAATGGGCAGAGTAGCATAATTAATCTCTTATGTTCACCTATAAATTAACAGCCTATATAATCCAGTCGTTTTGACACACAAAATGAAGACTATAACCTAATTAAAATCCGAAACAACATTTTGAACTTCTGGATTGGATATGTGTTTCTTTGGCAGACATCCAACCCTATTGCAAAAACAAAACCAAGAAAGCATCACTTGATACAAGCTACGTGCACTTGCTCCTTGGCGACTCTAAAACTGTAGCTATTGACCCAACAAAGCAGGAGAGATATCTTGAATAAGCTAGCAACAACTGTTTCGTGCAGAACTAATAGACATATGGCATATCCTCTCAAGAGGCTCTCTTGCGCACAAGCACAACCAGCAAAAGGAGACCCACATGCCATTGATTTAATTAAAGAAGTTATATATTCATACTTGGAGATGAGCGTTTCGTAAGCATACGTGTCGCTTGTCCCAAGTTATCGGGAAGTAAGTCTCGTTTGAGTTGATAATTAAATTCCTCATTATTTTACTAGGTCTGGTTAATCATGCGGTCGCTAATCATAAAATTACACTTGAGTACAGTAACATCAAGAACAAGAAAACTTTTACCAATACATGGTGATCACAGTGCTTACCTTGGAGAAAGCAGTACGTTTCTTTTCAGAAGCAATGCAATATAAATACAACACATAAAAGGGCAGGAAACCATGACAGATAAAGAACACAAAGTACACCTCTATCTCAGAGCCCTCAAGCTCCCCAACCCACCTTCCAACAGTCAGTTAGATTCCTAATTTTATTTATTTTTTCCTTTCACCTGGTTAAACATGAAATTCCAATTTTTTCATATGGTCTAAGGCATGGTAATTATACACTTATTGTCAGTCTTAATCATAATTACTTATTGTCAGTCTTTATCGGTCATTAAAACCATTTTTCAAGTTCTATTCTAGAGCCCAGCTAGAGTAGACTTGGACGATTACAGGATCACCGTCAATTAATTTATCACGAAAAAGAAAATATGTTACGGTTCCATGCTAACAGTACTCACTGACATGCTTGGGTACGTAAACTGTTTATACTTCTTGATGAAGCAAAGAATAGCACAGGAGAGCTGTTTAATTAATTTGTATATGAGGCAAAAAAACCAAGGAAAAAATTCACCATCGTCGTTTTCTTTCGGGTGAGTTTCGAAACAAAGGAATCGATAGGGTCATGCACATGAACCCTAGTGGAAAATATTTTTTTTTAAGGACACTGATCTCTAACCTATCTTCA
This sequence comes from Populus ilicifolia, assembly GCA_015708895.1. NCBI lineage: Eukaryota > Viridiplantae > Streptophyta > Magnoliopsida > Malpighiales > Salicaceae > Populus > Populus ilicifolia. Next base: position 686,641 of record SRLM01001195.1, on the reverse strand, counting down.
TACATAGATTGACGGCATTGATGGACCCAGAAGGAAATGGAAGTTAAAGCTCAGTACATATAATATTTATGACACAGAAATCAGAAGATTATGACAAATCAATATTAAACCCAACGGAATAAAAACACTAGGTTATATTGATGAATAAAGAAAAGAATAGGTGAGATCGGACCCCTTCATCTTGACAGGTAAAGTCTGAGAGCTCGTACTATTTTGCAAGAGTACTTGCTTTGCCATGCTAGTGGAGCTTGTACAGATTTAGAATCAAAACTCAATCAATTTTTTCAATAAGACAGGAGGACAAATTCATGAGATGGAAAATTCAACGCATCATCACATGCTTACATAAAAGAATCCGCTAGACAATAATCAATAAAACACACATGGTAGGATAAACCTGTTCATGTAAAAAATAAAAATACTGAAAAATCAAGTACTTTACCTAGAGCTGGAAAACTCATAGAGCTTCCCTCTAGTGGAGAAAACAATGAGTGCAACTTCAGCATCGCAAAGTACTGATAACTCAAAGGCCTTTTTAAGCAGTCCATTCCTTCTCTTAGAAAAGGTCACTTGCCTGCTTGTTGCATTCTCTATTCTCTTCATCTGAGTCTTCCCTCTCACCATTATTATGCCTAAAAAAAGAAATAAAATCAGAAGAAAGAAAGAAAGAAATGAAAATGGAAAGACCCGGGAAATAAAATGGCAGATTAGGGGTATCTGTGAAGTGAAACTGATTGATATCAAAGATTGCAAACAACTAGGCAAGAACCACTTATGGTTTCCAAAAATAGAAAGGGATAACTAAATCTGAACAAATTAGGAAATATCTGACAACTAACCTCTATGAGCAACAGTTAAGAAGCAGAAAGACAAGGAAAATCTTGCTTGTGAACTTTCAAATCTCAAGAGACCCAGTAAGGAGAATTGAAAAGATCACACAAACCCTAGAAAGAATATCATCAAGGGAAAGATTAGCTGAGATAGTTGATGAGCGATTACCCTAGTTCTAGCAATATAACCCTAATGGGTATATAAATCAATAAAAAAATAATAAAGAGGGAGCACCTTCTCAAGAACCTGATCTCTTTCTTCTTTTGGTAAATTCAGGAAAAAACACAGAGGCCTCCCAAATAAGAAAAGAGGGAATAATACATATGCAAAAGCAAAAATTTATCAACATGTGATCCCCATTATCAGTCCCACTCTATTAAACAACACATCTAGATGCACCAAAAGTTTGATACCATACTGTCATGTGGCGACACCTGGCCTAAAGAATGACTGACAACTTCCCATTCCCGGTACCCAACTAAGAGGCAACCCGCCCATGTGAAAGGAAAGACATGAACATTCCTGTCGGTTGCCAGTTTCTCTCAGACAAGTTAAAAAACACCTCCCAAGGTGGTAGCATGTAAGATCTGGGCACCAAATGGGGCACTGCCCTTCAGTCCGTACAAGGTTAAAGACACGTCAGTGTTTTCCGTACAATGGAACATAGGGGTTAGCCAATCGATTGGTGCCAGCACGACTTGTCACGTGGGTAAGCCTTGTTTGGTCTTTCTCTTTTCCGCGTAATGGCTTCGTATGGGGTTTTGTGCACCACCGAGAGTGCCCTTTTTTCTCTCTGGCTGGTGAAGGTCGAGTGGGGACCACAGATATGTCGTTGGACTTTGATGGAAGGCAACCCATGTGGATGATGGGCATGTGTCCACGGTGCTCTTGTTTATTAATGTCGCTTTTGAGAGCATATTCAAAGCAAGTGAACTGTCCAGTGTGATAACCAATAAATACTCTAATTGCTTGAGAGAAACAACAGTTAAGCTCTATTAATATTATATTATATTATGATTATTATTTAAGAAAACAAAACAAAACTCCATGTCTTTTACACGGTGGAGCAGTAACACATTTTACTCCTGAATTGTTATAATGCAGTAACGTTTTTACCCAGTATTACAACAAACAAATGATTTTTTATGAGGTAAAATAGTTTTTTTTTTTTCAAGTGATTCATTTGATATTATAAAACTAAACGGGGTATAATGGTTTGTTAACTTTTTTACACAGTTCAGAATATTCTTAAAATGATAAAAAAAAAAAAGAAGAAGTATGAGAGGGCTTTTTGCGTCGATTCTCATTTTTTAAAAAAAAAGATAACTGCTCCATCGTCCTTCAATTAAAAAATAAATAAAAAAATATTTTGATATTTTAACTTGATTCATGTTGAATGTATATATGTTTTTTTATTTATATTCCTAGGTCTGCTTATAATTATAAAATATAAGAATATATTGGTTTTGTAATTGTGTTTTTTAACTGTTTTTTTAATGTGAATTTTTTTATATATAATTCTATATAGTGAAAATTCTATCTAAAATCTGCTAAAATTATAAATATTTTAACTCTCTAGAATCATCAACAAAATTAAATGTTAGATTAATAAAATAAATAATAAATATCATAAAAAATATTTTTTTTATTAAAATTAGATGAGATATTTTTATCCGGTCAGTTTAATTAAAAATTATGAAATGATTGATTAATTTGTCATGAAATTTAATTAATATTGTAATTATAAGTTATGATACTAATTATAATATTATCATGTTTGAAAATTATAATATTTAATTAAATATAATATTTTTTGACCAGATATTAATTAAAATTCGTGATTCTAGACTATTATTGCATGAAAAAGTTCTATTTCACTAAAAAAAAAATAGCTGCTCTTTCTTTTTATTTTGTATGATAATTGTCCAGTTTATCCGTTTTTATCATTTGTACATCTTGGCCAATGGATAAAGTTAGAGAACCCAGAAATATATGGCTCCTCCAATGCTCCACTAAGATGTCTTTCGTGGTAGCAAACATGATGGCCACTTTGACTGAATGCAGAGTGAAAATCAAGCTGACATGACATCATGAGAACTTCCCTTCTCTTTTCTTCTTGCTTTTTGGTTCAAAAAAATTCTATTACTAGAACAAAATCATTGATTTATGTTGAAAAGAAAATGTTCATTCTTATGCCCCAGGCTAAAATCATCCAAAACGGTGCAATATATGTGGATTTGACATGATTCCATACTTGATCAGTCCTTGCAACGGGATTAGCTCATGTAGCCTTCTCCGATCACCATGATCCTGGACCCGGTGGACATGTCCATGTGGTCTCAGAGCGAGAGGGGCATCCAGGCCTCACTGTAAATACAACACTTATCCATACAGCGTCGATTTTCTTTTTATCTGGAATAAAACGTTGACGATTTTCTATGAGTAACATAGCTATCCCTGCTCAAATTGGCAAAGAGTGGTGCCTTCAAGGCACCATCTACGCCTGGTCACAGCTTTTCAAAGCTACCCGTCACTTCTACTTCTGTCATCCATCTCCACCTCATGCTTGGTCACGGGCTCACAGAGAAAGTAAACGCCCTTAATTGGTCCCTCTTCGTTCTACTTTTTCAGTGTTTGTGATTGCGTTTTTATTCCTCGTTTTGGTATTGTGCAAGGGTTGTTTTGTTTTTGTTTTGGAACCGTGCAAGGCTTGTTTGATTTTTTTTTGGTGTTAGCTTGTGAAAAATGATATAAAATTATAAAAAATTAAATTAATATTTTTTATGATTTTAATATGTCAATATTAAAAATAAAAAAAT